>CM031243.1:414922806-415522806 GCA_018340775.1 Taxus wallichiana var. yunnanensis
AATCCTATTCCAGAAAACACACTAAAGGTGCTACCCAAATTCAATGGAGAAGACTTCAAAACTCCAGAGGAACACCTTCAAGACATTGTAGAGATATGAGCGGTATATTATATTAAGGAGAAGTACGTCACCTTATGGTTACTAGCTGCTTCCCTTAAGGGGAAGGCTCTGGATTGGTATCGATCCTAACCCCTAATTCTATTAGCACTTGGGACCAACTGGGAAATGTCTTGGTAGCAAGATTTAGTGAGAAAGAGATAGATATTTACTCCTACAATGAGCTCATCAACATCAAGAAGGGTCCACAAGAACTTATGACCGATTTTAACACTAGATTTCACAAAACGTGGCAAAGGATTCTTGTTCTAGCAAGGCCGCCTGCAGGTATGGCTATTGTTTTTTACTTAAAAGATCTAAATTCGAGATATTTCTGTGATGATTCAATCATTAGGAGGGGAATATTTACCATAAGCATATGATATTGTGATCCAAGCCGAGAACAATTTAATAGATGTTGGTAAGCTTCCCCTAAGATCCCCTTTGCCAATATACCCCGAAATAGCTCCCCTTCCACAAACATAGGTCCCGAGCTCTACCCAAGCCCCTGCATCCATATATAATTACCCATCCTCTCATCTGGCACCTATCCCCACTACAACATCATCCTCTTCTTCTCCTGAAATGGAGGAAGTCAAAAATATCCTCAGAAACTTCTCTAACGAGATAGTAAATCTTAAAAGGAATTAGAGCACTTACCCAAGACAAAATTATCAAAGCTATTAGGGTGGTAGGCTTGCCTATCCCCCACAACATCAAAATACCCAGAGGCCTCCATCTGTGCAGTCATCTAACCAACTCATCCTGGTGCCAACACCACTTCAGACCATCCCACCCAATAGTGGAAGGGAAATGGTACCCGGGAAAAACAATTTGGTAGAAGACCCCAACGCATGGTGTTTCCCTTGTAATATTCCTCACATGCCAAGAGACTATCCCTAAGGAAATTTGCAGCAAAATTTATCCGAATAAAGAGCAAGGGAAGGCTACAATGTTAACACATTAGGACCTTACCAGTCCGTGGGAGTCCAAAATGTGGCCTTTGTTGCGTAGATTCAAGGGATGTCCCTGGAGAAAGAAGTGGATATCACACTAGAGCACACACTTTTCTTTTGGGTATAAGGATATGAATTCATATTTATAAATGAGGTAGTTTCTTCTAACCTAGTTTAATTTAATTACAACACTCACTTCAAAAAAGGATGATAGAGATGGCTACTCTTATCCCAACTATGATTAGTGGGATGCAAAAAGAGCATCCAACCATTACATTCTCACTACCGATGGTTGTAAAAGAAGCCCCAAGAACTATCTAGAATCAGGACGCCCTCCATCTCATAGTTAAAGGAATGAAACACTAGTCACCGTCCAAGACATCATCACTCAAACCAATAAACATGGTCCAATAACTCAAGAAAGCGCTAGCTAACACATCCTTGGGATCTTCTAGGCATTCCAAAGAAAAGGAGTTGCTTCAAGAAGCACTAAAGTCAAATGATGACCCAAACTCCATTAGGAAAGAGAAGGAACATGTAGAAACAATTTGGGCCAGATCTGTTAAATCAGAAGGGAGAAGTAAGTAAACCAAGGCCCAAACCCTTTTTATAACACTTATAATAGGTAGGAAATTATTACATAACTCCATGATAGACTCTAGCACAAGCACTACGGTCATGCCCAAAGAAATTACAGACGCCTTGGGAATTAAATATGAGCCCTTAAAGAAAGGAGTCATGCAACTGGATGGAAAATTAGTCCAAACCATAGGAGCTATCAAGGGACTCCCATTACAGCTTTATTCTTGTATGAACATAGCCATTCCGTAGGATATAGTGGTGATTGATGCTCTGCCAATCTTCATAATACATCTCTCGTGTGATTTCATGGCCAAGATAGGAGGTTTCATGTCTCTTGACTTATCCCATCTGATTTTGCGGACCAATTATGGGTCTAAGATGAAGGTATTATCAGAACCCCTTGCCAAGGAACATATAACGGACCAAGTGGTCTCAAGATTTGAGGCTTCCCATGCCATGATCACCCGAGAAGAGGAATCATATATAGAGGATGGTAACCTTCAAAGCGGTAGTTTTTAACAAACCTTACCCCGAAATCCCTTCAGAACTTCGATTCAATTGGTTTGGAAACTTACGTCATCTTTGATGAAGACTCCATGATTCCAAAGGTGGTAAAAGAAGAGAATAAAAGAGAAGGGAGTCCCATCAAGGATTCCCAGATATGGACCCTACATTTCAATGGAGCTAAAAGAAAAAATGTCTCAGGAGCTAGGATATGTTTATCATCCCTAAGTAGAAAGAAGATACGTTAGCATTTCACTTCCGGTTTACTGCACACTAATGAAGTAGAGTATGAAGCCTTAGTTCATGGCTTGGCCATGGCATGAAAGGAGGGCATCAAACAGTTGAGAGTCTTTGGCAACTCGGAGTTAGTGGTGACACAAGTAAGGAACACCACCACCACAAAAAAATCCAAGAATGAGGTCCTATCGACACATGGTGTGGGATCTCATCAAAGATTTCAAGCCTTTAATATCAAGGTTATTCCCAAGACCAAAATATGGAGGCTGATAGGATGGCTTTAATTGGGTCACAATTCAACCCGATCTAGGACTTGATAATAAATGAAAGTACAATAAAATTTATCATCCACCCATCTATACCTGATAACATCAATCATTGGCAGGTTTTTAACAATGACCGACAGATTATACACTTCCTATAGTAATCTAGACCAATTTGTAAACCAACTTCAACCTAAAATTAAAGAATCTTATGGAGATCAAATTATTTAGTTGAAGATGAACAAACTTCCAAAAGGGTTAATAACACTAGAGAGCCTTTTTTATTCTAACAATGTTAATTCAGATCAAAGGAGGTTCGCAGCGTTAAAGAGGATTACGTCGAGCTAGAAGTGACTAATGGGAGGAAGCTAAAAGTCGGGAGATTAGTCACCCAAAGGGAAAGGGAAAGACTTGTGGCTCTATGCCATAAGTATGACAAAGTGATGGCTTGGATGTATGATGACCTACATGGTTACAACAAGGATATCATCCAACACACCATTGACCTCAAAGAAGGAACTAAGCCCATACACTAGAAAGCAAGTGGCCCATGAACCCAAAGATAGAATCCCTCATGGTGAGGAACTGAGAAAGCTCCTAGAGGCCAAAATAATCTTCCCTATCAAGCACACAACATGGGTCTCTACCTAGTTCGTAAGGAATAAAAACGGTGAAATTCAGCTCTGTGTAGATTTCAGAGACCTAAATAGAGTGTCCCTTAAGGATCACTATCCCTTACCCTCCATGGAGAAAATATTAAAAATAGTTGCAAGCTCAGAGATATTCTCTATTGGATGGTTTTTCAGGCTATAACTAGATATGGCTCGTGGAAGGAGACCAACATAAGACCACTTTCACGACAAAGTGGGGAACCTTCACATACACGAAAATGCCATTTGGACTCACAAACACTTTGGAGATACCTTTCAAAGAGCCATGGATGCCGCATTTGGAGCGTTAATCAATAAGGTAATTCTTATATACCTAGATGATATCATGGTATTTACCAAGATGGCGAAGATCATTTTGACACCTTGGAAGTCGTATTCGAGAAGTGCCAAGAATTCAGATCTCCCTGAACCTAAGGAAATGTGTTTTCGAGTACCCCAAGGAAAACTCCTGGGACACATTATTTCAAAGGAAGGAATCTCTATTGATCCAGAAATATTTGAAGCCATCATGGGACTACCCTTGCCAATCAATAAGAAAATGGTCCAATATTTCTTAGGAAAGATCAATTTTGTCAGCAAGTTCATTTTAGACTTTGTCGGGACAATCCACCCAATCATGCTAATGATCAAGAAGGACCTTAACTTCAAATGGACCACTAAAGGCCATCAGACCTTTAAGGTAATTAAGGGGATATCACATCCACCTCGGTATTGGATAACCCCGACTTCTCAAAGGATTTCATCATGTATGTATACGAGTGAGCATAGTGTAACATCTATGTTGACACAAAAAGGAGAGTCTTAAGGAGAGGAACATCCGGTCACCTTCTTTTCAAAAACTCTCCATGACTATGAAACTAGGTATAACTTTGTAGAAAGACAAGATTACGCTATAGTCAAGGGTCTAAGAAATTCAGGCACCTTGTCACCCATAGTAGAATCAAGGTTATGGTGGCACACTCTAGCATCAAGGAATATATAACAGAGGGTGAGATAACAGATAAAAGAGCTAACTGGATCACTAAGATCTTCGAATATGACATTGAGATAAAGCCTACAAAGCTAGTACGGGGAAGGGGCCTATGCCAATATCTTACACAAGACCCCATGCCCCTGACTAATGACGAGCTTGAGAAGATACTCTATATCCAAGAAAGCAACTCGTAGTGGGTCTCTCTGGATAGGATCCACTTCATGCAGATAAGGAAATACAAACCATCTCTCTCTCAAAAGAGAAGGTACTATAGGCAACAGGGATCCAAATTCACCATGATTGATGATTTCCTTTTCAAAAGAAACTTTAACGGGATCCTACTCAGGTGCCTGGAGAATGAAGAAGTTGAAAGGATCTTATGTGAGTTGCACCATGGGAGCTCGGGAGGCCATTTTTCTACCCAAACCACAACTATAAAAATCCTGCAAGAAAGATACTTTTGGCCAAGCCTATTCGCTAACTATCAAGTGGAAACAAACAGATGCAGGGTTTGTCAAGTTTATACGGGATTTCGGAGGAATACGGCATTACCTCTTAACCCCATCCTAATTGAGGAACCATTTTCATAATGGGGTCTATACTTCATCGGTATGGTCAACCCAACTTTGAGCGTTGGGCACAAATGGATCCTCACTACAATAGATTACTTCACCCGATGATGGGCGAAGCAATTCCACTAAAAGAGGCCACCGAGAATGTGATCCTAGACCTCCTACAGGATATCACTACCCACTTTGGACCCCCGCACTATTATATCAAATAATGCTAAGGCCTTTTTGGGGGCCAAAGTATCTGACTTCACTGTAAGGCATGGGATCTATCTGAAAACATCCTCTAATTATTACCCACAAGGAAATGGTTTGGCAGAATCCACTAACAAAAATATGATCAGGCTCATAAAAAGGATGGGAAATGAGCATAAGAGGTTGTGGCATGAACACATCAAAATAACCTTATGGGCTGATCGAATCACACCTAAACAGATCCTGAAAGCCTTGCCATATGAGATAGTTTATGGGAAAATCATTGTGATGCCGATTACCCTAGAAATCCCTGCATTACAACTATTAAAAAAATTGAGATAGAGGAAACAAGGAAATGCAAGTAAGACTTGCCAAGCTAGTAGAGCTCTAAGAGAAGCAAGAGGCCACTCATGAAGCCATGATCAGCCACTAGTAGGTGGTGAAAACTTGGTTTGATCAAAATATGTCGGAATCAGAATTCCAAGTTGGTACTATGGTTTTGAAATGGGATGTAAGGGCTGCCAAGCCTAGAAATCATGGAAAGTTTGACCCCTTATGGACAGGACCCTTCAAAATCAGTGCATGCAAGTAGCACAACACTTTTGAACTTGAGACCATGGAAGGTGACCCTTGGCAATTCTAGTAAATGAGATTCACTTAAAGCCTTTCCATTGAGTCTCTTTGTTTGAAGTATTGTATCATATGTATAGTTTTTGCTTTTCCTTGTTCTTTTTGCCTTGTTTGTTTTTTCCTTTCAATAAGTGTCTCAGACACATGTCCCTCACAGAACACCCTTTCCTCTTTTTGAATTTTTGGAGGAAGTGCATCTTCCTAATTTCCCCTGAAATTAATGATCCAACATCTTTCTAAGATATTTGGGGAAAAAATTGAATAATTGACACAAAATATCTTGGAAAACGTAAATTTTAATGCTTAGCTCCATTAAATAAAAGGTTTTTATATGATGTGACTATATCTACGTGCGATCCATTACTCTACATAAGTTAAGGAGGTTATTTAAGACAACCGAGAGCGTCCAAAAAATTCATTTCAAATGCTAAGAGTTTTCTAACCAACGAGTTTTGAGTAGATAGGAATTAGATCCTTCTCCTAGTCTGAAATCTACCATGGCGACTCCCGATCTACACCACAAGCAAAGTCTTATGTAGGGAAACCTATGCCCCCATGCCCTCTTCAACCAAGGTTGAGGTTCCCTGATGGGGATCACGGTTCAGTGACCCTTCTATGGTTTCGATTTTACCGACGATGTCTTTGACCATGTTCTCAACAAGAATCCCAAAGCTCTGAGAGAGGCAGCCCATGCCAAGTTTCTTAACCTAGGGAATTCCAAGGCTTTTGGCTTAAGAATCTAGAGCATAAAACTTTCTCAATATATGGTGCCTCTCATGCACCTATACCCAGAGCTCGTATAGATGTGCGCGAGCTATTTCAACACCGACACCAATGTCATCTAGGAGGAAACATAAAGGTGGTAATCACACCTCAAGCTATTAGAGACATTTTGTCTCTAGTCTATGACCCCGTAGCCAGTTTCTATAACATGGCCAGTCTCTAAAGTGTCTAGGCTCAATGTTAGAAAAAATATTCATTCCTTAGTAGGGAATTAAGATAGATAGATTTAGGTGGTTCAGGAACCGCAAGATTTCCCATTCCCCTGAAGTCACTAATGGAAGATTCTTAGGATGCTTGCTCCATGCTAACATTCATTTTCAGCCAAGATTCAGACATAAATGTTCATGATTGGCATATGGCGGCCTGTTCAGAATGAGGTCCGTGAAGAAATAACTGACGTACCACTTCGACTTCACCAAAGTCATTTCGGAGTCTATTTGCGAGGATTAACTATGTTCCCAGTAGGCTTTACCTTCAAGTATTCCTTGTATTTTTTCCACCTCATTTTATGTCGAATGCCTAGTACATCATCCAAGACATGAATCTAACGCTATGGGATGCGGAGGTAGACCCCCAAAAGACCATTCCAATGACCTCTTGGACTCATGTACTATCCATCTTGTCGAACCTTCGCATGAATTTGACCCGAAGGGGTCAATAACAAAATGAATAGCTTTGTTTAGTCCATCCTTACAGATCCCCTTCACCCTTATGATTATTTTTTTCGGGGTAGGACATTCTATGATTCAGCTACATGGTTTTTGAGATGAATCCTTTATGATCCCGAGGGTCCTCACAACACGGGTGGTGGGTCTAGAGATAGCTAGCCAATTGGTACTCCTGGATGTTGAATTCAGCTCCGGTCAAAAAAGAAAGCACTCTTTGACCTCCCCTTGAGAAAGGGAGGAATTATTGTGATTAAAATCAAGGTGGAGCATATGCTCACACAAAATTTGGCTTCTTACGGCTTCTCCCTAATTCAAGACTCATGGAGGTATGACCCAGATGAGATGATGGCCTTGACTTTAGTTCATAACAAGGTTTCAAACTCCTACAAGTAGGAGTTTAGGAAATGTTTTGAAGACAGGTGGTCCCCTCGGGAAGAGTCACCCGACATGTTCCTTGAGATCGGTAACTTTCTAATTCTAGAGTGTGAGTCATTCCACCCAGTCCGGCACATGTATGATCCCACCTTCACAATGACACGAGGACTCAAAGTAGCCCTGCATAATAAGGACTAGAGCACATAATAAATTGAATCCTATTAGAAGTATAGGTAGGAGATTGGGAAAACAACCTCAATTTTGAGGGCATATCCAATGATGAACAATGAGAGGAGTTTTGGGATGTGGATCATGGGTCGAACATGGATAGTGAGGAGATAGTGACGATAACCAAAGAGTTTCCCGAGAGAAATACTACAGAGTCCTATAGGCCCTCTCAACAACAATTTCTAGTACAACCCCCACCCTCCACTTCTCAGTAATATTCTTCATTCGTACACACCCACTCCATGACTCACATCATTTCCTAGGGTGGGAAACTAGTGGAGGAATCGGTGCCAAGCCCCCCACATAAAACATTAAAGTAATTAGTGACCCCGCATCTCCTCCCCTTCTCCCTCCTCCTAGGGATCCCTTTCAATCCCCTCCTCCACCACCATTTTCCCCTTTAAGGGGTATCCCCTTATTAATGACCCCATCCCATACACTCTCTCCTTCCGTAACCTCCATTTTGCCTCAACCACCCTCAACCATCCTAGGCTTCTCCCCGGTGGTGACATGCCCTTCTTTGGCTCTAGTAACCTCACAACCTCAACCACCTATTACAATCCCATATGGTCTGCCACCTAGGTTCCCATTCGCAGGCGGGGTCATCCCTTCTCCCTCAAATTTTTTGAGTCAAGCTAAAACACCAAGGTAGCCCGAGAAAGGAAAAGGGTGAAGTAAAAGAAGAAGGAAACTTGGGCAGAGTGATGAAGTAGATGTGGTCATTATATTACCATCAACAAAGCTCCTTGACCATTTCATAGTTAGTCCTACCTCAAGATCGAAACTAGCTCAAAAAGGTACAATCTAGCCTCCACAGGCGTAAGGCCTGTGGCCAACCAACAAGCTAAGATTAAAGAAAAAAGTAAGGAAGTCGAACAGCTCTCTGCAAAGAGTTGAAGGAAACTGAAAGGAACGATAACCAGATTGCACCAAACCAAGAACACAGATGCTAATCAAACATCACGATCAATAAGTTGAAAGCAATTCACCATAATAACTTTACATAAACCTTTGCAAACAAAAAGAGAAGAAATATCATATATTATTATGGAACTCAATGCAATACAAGGAGAATGGGCCTTGCTTAAATAGGCAAGGAATAACAATCTAAGAACCACCAAGGTCGTAGATCAAGCCATAAATCAAGGACATAACTAGTCATCAAAGAACTAGTCAAGACCATAGATTTAGGAGAGAAGTAGACATCAAGGATCTAGTTGATCTAGAGGAACCTCACGAGAGAAACACCAATCTAAGATCTTCTCGAGAATAAGTTACAGAGTCATTTTTAAAGCATGGAGAAAAATTATACGATTCCGAAAAAATCTTGTTTGTAGGAAACGGAGCTCGTTTGCAAAAAGTTATAGCCCACTAAAATTTTTCAAGCAATCGCAAAATTTGGAGTTTTGTGCAGGTTGGACGTATGCACGCTCACCAAGTGTTTCGATTATATTGCATGACACGTGGATGAATTGTGTGACGTACTAAAAAAATGGGTTTTGGAACGTCGGTCTTGGACACTCATTCTTGGACAAATGGACCCCACTATTTACTGGCTGGGGGCCCTTAGCTAGGTTCGACACACTCGATTATGGAGGGGTGCCTTGGCCTCCTTCTCATTTAATCATTAAACCAACTTGTGTATATAAACTCCTATAATTGCCTTTGCACCATGCATGTGGGACATTTAGGCATACATTATTTAAATTATGCAAATTTCCCACACCTATTTGTTATTAACTACCATTTCCATGCATTTTTTATTAATTTCCACGCATTGCATATACCATTGTCCATGCATTCACCTTATCCAACTAACCACGCATTATCCTTGGCTGAGTTTTAGCACCTAAAAATCAAACCATGCACTATCCCAAGAAATGCGCCCTCCACATAAGCATATAGGTGGCTCTTAAGCCAATTCAAACCGCCCCACCATGCATTAATAAATGCTTACCTTTTTAACGCCCCCACAATGTGGGATAAAACACTTAAAATGTGCCTAAGGAGAAGGAGGAGAAGTGGAGGGGATTGGAACAGCCGACCTCCCAAGAAAAAGTATAGGCACAACTATTGCATTGCGCCACTGTTTGGAAACAGTATAAAAGGAGGTATATTATATTTGTATAGCATTCGGGATTATGTGAAATTATTGTAATGCTCATAACTTGAGCTAGGAGTGGAATTTGGAGGAGATGTAAAAAGCAACCCCTGTTATTTTTGACAGAGGAAGACTGTGAGAAGGTCATAATTTTGTAGAATTCTTTGTAAAGAATTATTTTCAAGATTTTAATAGATCGGTCCCATTCAACCGGACCCGGAGACGTAGGCCTCAAGCGCCGAACTCCGTTATCAATTCTTGCGTCAAATTTTTGGTGAATCCTCTTCATTTCTTTCAATATTTGCATAGTACTTGTAGTTTTTATTCTTTTATTAAAAATACAAAAGGATATAATGCTCAAATTTTACATCGAAAATCAATACAAAGCAAGAAAAATGTGTGTGCACAATTGCTAGTTAAATTTGGTTTTCAGATCATTGGTATCAGAGCTGGTTTTGACTGATTTTTGGTTTAGTTTAACGTGTTTTGGATTGCAAGTTGTGTGTTGGATGTTAACAAGGTCTCGATCTAAGAAGGGTGAAGGAGAGTTAGTTGAAGGAGATCCCAAAATTGGTACCAGACGATCTCGAAGTCCTACAATGGTGGATCGAGAGGAAGTGGAACAAAACTTTCGTCAATCCTTCCAACAGATGAAGGAAATGGTGGAAGAAATGTACCAAGATAGGCAAAGGGAAAAGGGAACTAGAGGAGGTAAGAAAGAAGAAATCTCTAGTTCTGACATTCCAAAAAGAGACTCTTTAAAATCTGATTTTCTTTCATTAAAGTTAGATATCAAGTTTGAATTGCCTATGTATACTGGAGAGCTAAATGCAGAGAAGTTGGATAACTGGGTCAAGCAAATAGAAGTATATTGCAGGGTTCAAAGAATTGTTGATGATGAAGCAAAGATTCATCTGGAAACTCTTCGGATGGGTGGCACAACACTCATTTGGTGGGAGAGTAAGCTTCAGGAAGTGGAAGAAAACAAAGGTATAGAAATCACTTCTTGGTCTAAATTTGTTTCAAATCTTAGGCAACAATTTTATCCTCTTGGTTATAAGCAACAAGCTATGATGGATTGGCAAACATTAAGACAAACTAAGGGACAAAGTGTTCAAGAATACACACAAGAATTTAGGAAAAGGGATCTAATTAGGAATTTCCCTAAACACGTAAGAAAAACAATGCTCAAATATATTGGTGGATTGCATAGTTATCTAAGGCATATGATACTTGTTTTAGGTCCTACTAATCTTGATGCAGTATGTGTTCAAGAAACCCATCTGGAAGCATGAGGGGAAATGACAAAGGAGTCCTCTTTCTCTTCTTTTAATCAGAAGAACAAACAATTTAAAGGAAAAGGTTCGAAAGAACAAGGAAAAGGAAAGGGTAAGCATAAAACAAACTCTACTGTTAAGAAGGAAGATGAAAAACCATTTTGTAATCATTGTAAAAAAAACCATGATGAGTCTAAATGTTGGAAATTACATCCTGAAAAGAAGCCTAAATGGATGGTTAAGAAAGGAAAAGAAAAGAAAACAAACACCGTAGTGCATGATCTTGGTTCTGATTCAGGTGATGAAACCAAAATCGCAGCTATGAGTTTTCAAGGTAAATCAACTCTTTCAATTTCCAACAATAGCACTACAGATGTTGCATCTTCTTCTAGTAAACAAACTATACCGATTAAGAAAAGAAATGAGCTTTTCCACATTAGAGTAATTTCAAAGCATATGAAAATTGATACTCTTTTTGATAGTGGATCTCAAGCTAATCTAATTTCTGAGGAGGTTGTTAAGAAACTAGGACTCAAAACTAAACCACATCCTAAGCCTTATCCTTTGGGTTGGGTTTGTGATGATGCAAAACGAGTAACTAAAACTTGTACTTTCAGATTTGCCATTACAGACAAGTTTATTGATGAGGTTGAATTGGATGTAGTTCCTTTGGATATTTGTGGGGTGGTTTTGGGAACTCCTTATTTGTATGATCGTAAAGCAAGTCTTCTATAGGGAAGAAAATAAATATTTGCTTGTAAAGGATGGAATTGAGTTTATTATTAGAGCTCACCGTGAAAAGAATAATCTATCCTTGGTAACTGTAGGTCAAATGAAAAGGCTTGTAAACTCAACTAAAATTTTTGTGCTCATGGTGGTCAAAGCCAAGGAAAAAGAAAATGAGACATGGCTTTTGAGACTTGTGATCTAAAACATAAGAATGAATTGGTAAAAATTGTTTCTCATTTTGATGATGTTTTTTAGGATCCACAGGGTCTACCTCCCAAAATAGGGGTTCAACATGAGATACAATTGCTTTAGGATGCACCTCTTCCCAATATCGTAATGTACAGGTTGTCAGTAGTAGAGAACGAGGAAATCAAGAGACAGGTAATGAAACTTTTGGCTCAAGGTATAATTCATCCAAGTAAATCCCCATGTGGTTCACCAATTATATTGGTTCCTAAGAAGGATGGCACTTGGTGAATGTGTGTTGATTTTCGTGCTTTAAACAAGATTACTATAAAGAATCGTTACCCTCTTCCTAGAATAGATGATTTACTGGATCAATTAAGGAATGCAATTTATTTCACTAAGTTAGACTTAAGAAGTGGTTATCACCAAGTAAGAATTGCAGAAGGTGATGTTTGGAAAAATACTTTTAAAATGAAACAGCTTATTGTTTGAATGGTTAGTGATGCCTTTTGGTTTGTTGAATGCACCAAAACATTCATGAGAGTTATGAATGAAATTTTTAGACCATTCATTGATAATTTCGTTATTGTCTACTTAGATGATATTCTTATTTTCAGTAAGTCATGGGATGAACATGTTAAACACATCCAGAAAGTCTTAGATGCACTAAGGAAAGAGAAATTGTATTTGAAGATGTCAAAATGTGAATTTGGAAAAACATCTTTAATTTACTTGGGGTATATTGTAGGAAATGGAGAATTGAGAATTGATCCTGTAAAAATAGAGGTTATTATGAAATGGCCTAGACCCACAAATGTGACGGAAGTTAGAAGTTTTCTAGGTGCAGTTTAGTACTGGAGGAAATTTATTGCTAACTTCTCATATATTGCATCTCCTTTGCATGCTTTGACAAGTATTAAACAAGTCTTTCAGTGGGGAGGAAAACAACAAAAATAATTTGATACACTGAAAGAGAAGATAAGTACCGCTCCAATCTTGGCACTTCCAGATTTACAACATTCATTTGAGATTGAGACGGATGCTAGTGACTACGCAATGGGGGCAGTTTTGATGCAAAACAAACGACCAGTGTGTTACCATTCAGAAACCTTTACAAGTGCGGTAAGAAACTATCCAACTTATGATAAAGAGTTGTATGCTTTGGTTCAAAGTGTTAAAAAGTGGAAGCATTATTTAATGGGAAAAGAAACAATTATCCATATTGACCATCAACCGCTTCAATACTTAAAAACACAAACCAAATTGCAGCAGTCTAGACATTTTAGGTGGATGGGATTTTTGCAACAATTTCATCTTGTAATCAGGTATAAAAAAGGTATTCAAAACAAGGTTGCCGACATGTTATCCAGACCACCGGTGGTAGTAGCGTCTATCCTTTTACAAAGATAGTTCTTTGGCTCATGCTAGTTACAAGGAACAATATGTAAATGATGTTGATTTTAGAGAAGTGTATGAGGATCTAGTAAGTGGGAAACAAGTAGGAGAAAAAGATTATCATTTGCATGAAGGATTGTTATATCATTCTGAAAGCTTTGTAGTCCGTAAAATGAGCGTGTGCATATGATTAGGGAAGCACATACTTCTCTTATTTTAGGGCATTTTGGTGTTAGTAAGATAGTTGCACATTTACAAAAATATTGCTATTGGCCTAGAATGCATGAACATGTAAACCAAGATATTAAGGGATGTGTTCTTTGTGCCACAAGCAAGCCAAGTAACAGGAAATTAGGACTTTACACTCCTCTTCCCTGTTCCAACACGGCCTTGGGAAAGTGTTTCCATGGACTTTGTAGGAGGCTTGCCCATGACACGGAAGAAACATGATTAATTATATGTGGTAGTGGACAGATTTAGCAAAATGTGTGTGTTGGTTCCATGTACTAAACAAATAACTGGTGAGGGAACTACACATTTATTCTTTCAATTTGTTTGGGTTCATTTTGGTTTACCTACTTCAATCATATCTGATTGGGATTCTAGATTTCTTGGGGAATTTTGGTCAACATTGTGGGGGTTAATGGACACAAAACTCGAAAAAAGAGCACTCTTTTTCATCCACAGATGATGGTCAAACACGAGGTTGTAAACCGCACGATGGTATAATTACTTAGGTGCTATAGTAATAAACATCCTAAATTGTGGGATGAACATCTTTATTATGTGCAACATGCTTATAATCATGCCTTACATTCTTCTACTTTAAAGTCTCCATTTGAGACTTGTTATGGATATCTGCCTAATTCTCCATTAGATATATATTATGGACATGAAACTGTTGTTAATGGTTCAAGTGATTTTGACAAGGCTAAAATATTTGTGTAGAGAATACAATAGGTTCATCAGTATGTTTGTGAACAATTGGAGAAAATCCAGGCTAAGTACAAAGCTAGGCATGATAAACATAGAACTGATCACAAGTTCAAAGTTGGTGATTCATTTGGCTTCACATTAGCAAGAAAGACGCGAGTGAAGGTAAAAAATTGAAACCTATACGGTATGGTCCATTCCAAATATTGGAAAAAATTGGTAACAACGCTTTCCAGTTGGATTTACCTCCATATATGAAAATCTACTCAGTTGTAAATGTTGAGAATTTAAGATTGTATGAACTGCCTATGATTGTTGATCATGATGATTCTAACATTATGCCTTCCATTGATGTTTTTCTCTTGAGTATCTTGATGAGTTGTAGGAAGACATCATTTTGGACAGGAAAGTAAGAACTTCGCGAAGGGGTGATATTGAGTATCTTCATGTTGGGTTCAAAGGCATGCATTCGAACAAGGCTAAATGGATGGAAACTGGAAAGGTGAGGGAGAAATACCCTCACCTAATCACCAATTAGGTTGACTTTTGGGGTCCAAAATTTTCTCGGTGGGGAGGAATGATCTAAGATCTTCTCGAAATAAGTTCTGATCATTTTTAAAGCGTGGAGAAAAATTATACGATTCCAACATCTTGTTTGCGGAAACGGAGCTCGTTTGCAAAAGTTATAGCCGCTGAAATTTTTGGGCAATTGGCAAAATTTGGAGTTTTGTGCAGGTTGGACGTGTGTACGCTCACCAAGTGTTTTAATTATATTGTGACACGTGGATGAATTGTGTGACGTACTAAAAAAATAGGTTTTGGAACGCAGGTCTTGGACACTCGTTCTCAGACAAATGGACCCCGCTATTTACTGGCTGGGGGCCCTCAACCAGGTTCGACACACTCGATTATGGAGGGGTGCCTTGGCCTCCTTCTCATTTAATCATTAAACCAACTTGTGTATATAAACTCCTATAATTTCCTTTGCGCCATGCATGTGGGACATTTAGGCATGCATTATTTAAATTATGCAAATTTCCCACGCCTATTTGTTATTAACTACCATTTCCATGCATTTTTTATTAATTTCCACGCATTGCATATACCACTGTCCACGCATTCCCCTATCCAACTAACCACGCATTATCCTTGGCTGAGTTTTAGTGCCTAAAAATCAAACCATGCGCTATCCCAAGAAATGCGCCCTCCACATAAGCATATAGGTGGCTCTTAAGCCAATTCAAACCGCCCCACCATGCATTAATAAATGCTTACCTTTTTTAACGCCCCCACAATGTGGGATAAAACACTTAAAATGTGCCTAAGGAGAAGGAGGAGAAGTGGAGGGGATTGGAACAGCTGACCTCCCAAGCAAAAGTATAGGCACCTAACCATTGCGCCAGCTGTTTGGAAACAATATAAAAGGAGGTATATTATATTTGTATAGCATTCGGGACTGTGTGAAATTATTGTAATGCTCATAACTTGAGCTAGGAGTGGAATTTGGAGGAGATGTAAAAAGCAACCCCTATTATTTTTGATAGAGGAAGACTGTGAGAAGGTCATAATTTTGTAGAATTCTTTGTAAAGAATTATTTTCAAGATTTTAATAAATCCGTCCCATTCAACCGGACCCGGAGACGTAGGCCTCAAGCGCCGAACTTCGTTATCAATTCTTGCGTCAAATTGCTGGTGAATCCTCTTCATTTATTTCAATATTTGCACAAAGACTTGTAATTTTTATTCTTTTATTAAAAATACAAAAGGATATAATGCTCAAATTTTACATCGAAAATCAATACAAAGGAAGAAAATGTGTGTGCAAAATTGCTAGTTAAATTTGGTTTGTAGATCACTAGTCAATACCATAGATCAAGGAAAGAACTAGTCAATATCATAGATCAAGGAAAGAACTATACCTAACAACTAGATAATATCTCCTAATATCTAAATAAGATAAAATAAATATCCACACACATAAGTGGGTGGGGATAAATACAATAAAGCTAAATAAAGTATTTAGGTGAACATGAGCTAAGGTAAATACCTACTCTAACACCCCCTCAAGTGAAGCTAGGGGCCAAAATAGAAGTGGCATGTCCACACTATGAGTCCTAGAAACTAGGCTCGATGAGGTACTCATGTACAATAACCTGGGAAAAAGGGACACCACAAGGTACCTAAAACCAAGAATAACAAAGTAAAGAGAGTAAAGACCCACTCTAAGGCATCCTAAGAAGCTTGGCTCAAAACTCGTCACAATGTCAAGAAGTTTGGTGTGCATTGTGGTCAATCCACTTCTCGATCACAAAACTCAAAAACAACTTGACACCGGGTTTCACCGAATAGCTCCATACAAGGAGAGATCATCAACGGAGTGATGTCAAAAGTGCAAAAAAAAATCCAAACATAATTTGATCAACTCTTTGTAAATAGGTGTGCCATGATCTAAGAACAATAACCAAAGAAACAAGGCAAGGACACAAACTCCAGAGTGTCATGATCCAAGAAAAGCCAAGGTAACAAGGCAAGGACACAAAACTTGAAGAAGTAGGATCAACACCAAACCCTCCCATACTGTTAAATGGGTGGAGTGATGCTAAAAATCTGTATGAGTTGTCAAAACAACTACTCAAACACTGATAAAATAACACTGGGCTCCACTAGAATAGCTCCCCCACAAGAGAGACTGTCAACATGCCAAAATTGTCGAAAATACAGATACAAAATCTCTCAACAAACAAGAGAGATACACTACACCTGCTAAAGAAAAATGCTCAAAATAAGAAGCATCACAATGCATAAGGTATAGAAAGTGGAGCAAGAGGCCGAATGGTGGAGGAGCCACGCCTGTAGATTCCTCTCAATGAATGCCTATGTCGCCTCCATGAGTGATCAGATATCCACCCCAAATCAACATGGATGGATGAAGAAGATGCTTGCATATGACTTGGTGCAAAATGCATAATGGGTGCATACAAAAGAACATCGAATGTGTGTTAGGTTGATCATGTCAGCCAAAACTAAAATCTCGGTTTCTCAATCCTGAGTGAAGGTGCAAAACTCATGTGTTGCTCATGATCCTCAGAAAGAGTCAAGCAAACAAAAAAAAGAGCTTTGTCAATGTGTGATCCCAATGAGGTATCTTCTCGAAAACCAATGTTATGATGAGAATTCCACTTAACATGTGGAATTGAGGAAACAATACCACAGTGGATGTCTATGAATGACTCCACTAGTGAGACCCATAGAAACTGAGCATGTGAGAACTAATGCGGTGGTATGCTTCTTAAAAATCCATGCATTGAAAGCGTATAGGATACATAACATGTGGTACTGTAATAGGCACAGAGATGTGGAAGAGCATGCGAAGAATAAGCCTCACAAGTTTAGAAGCATCAAAATTAGGTTCGGGATCACAAACTTGGCAGATCTGTTATGTTTGTGGAGCCTATTTTCATGTTATAGTGTGGTACACCTTCTATGTGTTACACTCGGGTATTTTTACGGCGGTCCCGCTCACCGGTGAGTGGGTCAAGGGGGTTCGAGGGTGAAGTCCCCAAAGAAAATTTTCATGGGTGGTTTATTAACCCATGGGTAATGAGTAACCGTTATGGGTTGTTTTTGGGCCCATGGTTTTTTTGGTACCCATTGTTTTGTAAAACCACCTTTTTCGGCTACCCATAGGTTTATGGGCTGGTTTTGTTTTTACCCATTGTTTGATACCCACGATTTTGTAAAACTACTTAAGCAATTGTTTATTTATATGGTCTTATGCATATGATAGATAGACAAGCAAATGTATTACAGATGTGCTTTGAATTCGGTGTGAATTTTGTAGAGTTTGTTGAGCATAGCTCCAAATGGATTTGGGTATTGTATTGAGAGAGTGGAGGCTTGTAATAAAATATGAGCAAGTGATTCTTGGTGGACGTAGCCCAAATTGGGTGAACCACGTTAAATCTTGTCTCTTTGTGTTGTGTTATTTATTTTGCACTTTTATTTGAGATCTGTAATATTTTCTGCATATTAGTTTCTATTGTTGCGATTTTGTAAGGGATTATTCTCGCATATTTTATCTCTTATTTCCTAACAATTGGTATCAGAGCCTGGTTTTGGTTTGTTGAAGTGTTGAATCGCAGGGAAAGTTTTATCTTGAGTGGGAGCTATGACAGATGATGGAAGATCTAGGGTTGATAAATTCAACGGGTAGAATTTCAGTCTTTGGAAGATGCAGATGGAAGATTACCTTTATCAAAAGGATATTTATACTCCATTGTCTGAGAAGGTGAACAAACCCTCGAGTATGACAGATGCGGAATGGGATTTGTTGGATTGGAAGGCACTTGGAATGATCCGGCAGTGTCTTGAATCTTCAGTATTATTCAATGTTTTAAAGGAAAAGACTACAAAAGATCTAATGGATGTATTAGGGAAGTTGTATGAAAAACCCTCTGCCTCTAATAAGATATTTTTAATGAAAAATTTGTTTAATATGAAGATGTCTGAGAATAGTTCACTAGCAGATCATTTAAATGATTTCAATATGGTTTTGAATATGCTAGCTTGATTATAATAGAATTTGATGAAGAAGTTAGGGCTTTATTAATTCTATGCTCTTTACCTGAAAGTTGGAATAGCCTGGTAATGGCGGTAAGCAACTCGGTTCCAGCTAACTCGAAGTTGAAGTTTGAGGATGTTGTAGGGGTGATTCTAAGTGAGGAAATGTGAAGAAAAAGCTCTGGGAATCTTCTACTTTAGGGAATGCTTTGACAGTGGAAACTAGAGGGAGACAAAAGAATAGAGGAAACCATGGAAAATCGAAAGATCGAGCAAGGTCAAAATCCAAGAGCAAGATTATATGTTGGAACTGTGGAAAGTCTGGGCATGCAAAGAAGGATTGTTGGGAGCTTCGGGACAAGAAGAAACAATAGGAAGAAAACAAGGAGGTAAATGTGGCATCGGGTAATGTATGTTAGGATGCTTTGATTCTTTCTTTACATAATATTACTGAATCTTGGGTTTTAGATTCAGGGGCTTCTTTTCATGCTACTCCACATAGGCATTATTTTGTTAATTATGTTCAAGGGATTTTGGGCATGTTTTTCTTGGTGATGATGAGCCTTGCAGGTATAGTTAGAAAATGTTACATTTAGGTTAAGATGCGAATGGGAATACATGGCTATTGAAGGATGTCAGACATGTGCCTACATTAAGGAGAAATTTGATATCGGTGGGGAAATTGGGAAGTGATGGTTGTATTGTGATATTTATAGCTGACTCTTGGAAGGTTACCAAGGGTGCTCTTGTGGTGGAAAGAGGTAAGAAGGTTGGAACCTTGTATTTATCCACTTGATAGTACTAATGATTATAATCTTGTGGCTTCAGATGTAGATACAACATTATGGCACTATAGGCTCGGTCATATGAGCCATAAGGGCATGGACATCATAAAGAATAATTTTCCTGGATATATAGAAACAAGTTTGGATTTATGTGAGAATTGCATATATGGGAAACATAAGCAAGTAAGGTTTCTCAAGGTTGGACCTACGAAGAAAGAGAGTAAGTTAGAGCTGGTACATTCTTATGCATGGGGGGCGAGCTTAGGTATCATCTCTTGGGGGTTCAAGTTATTATGTTACTTTTATTGATGATGCAACAAGGAAAGTTTGGGTTTATTGTATTAGAAACAAATCTGATGTATTTGATACTTTTGTTAAATGGAAAGCCTTGGTAGAGAATGAAATAGGTCTTAAGTTAAAATGTCTCAGTCGATAATGGAGGGAGTATTGCAGTAATGAATTTAATTATTATTGTTCTAAGAATAGAATCTGCGGGAAAAAGGCGATTCCGGGAACCCCGCAGCAGAATGGGGTGTCGAGAAAGAATGAATAGAACAATAATGGAACGTGCTTTAGGAGTATGAGGATACATGTAGGACTACCTCTTTATTTTTGGGTAGAAGTGGTGAGCATAGCTGTGTACTTGATAAACAGCGGACCCTCAAGTGCCTTGGATGGAGGCATACCTGAGGAGGCTTGGTACGGTAAGAAAGTCGATTACTCATTTCTTAGAGTCTTTGGATGTGAGGTGTTTTTTCATATTGAAAAGATGATAGGAGCAAGCTAGAGGCTAAATCAGAAAAAATGCACTTTTATTGGTTATGGTGGTGATGACTTTGGATTTAAATGTTGGAGTATTAAAGACAAGAAAATCATTCGGTCTAGGGATGTGGTCTTTAATGAGAAAGTCATGTATAAGCAATAGTTGCAGGAAAACAGGGAAGAATCTAAGAAAGAATATGCAGTGGTAGAGGATCTTCTCGGATGGGAAAGTGACCCATGAATCAGTTCAAGAACCTACTCAACAGGAACCCCAAACTCCTACAGTGAGGAGGTCTTCTAGGGTAAGAAAAGAACCTGAACATTTTTCTCCTTCTCTTTATTATTTATTTCTCACCGATATTGGAGTTCCAGAGCTCGATAAAGCAATGCGGGTAGATGCCGGTAAGAAGTGGGAGCAAGCCATGGATGAGGAGTCTCTCATGGAGAACTAGACTTGGGATTTGGTGAAGCTACCGGAAGGCAAAAGAGCATTGCAAAACAAGTGGGTGTACAGAGTTAAAGATGTAGAAGGAGGAAAGAAAATATATAAGGCCCAGTTGGTGGTCAAGGGGTTTGCACATAAACAAGGTATAGATTTTGATGATATTTTTCTCCCGTAGTAAAAATGACTTCTATCGAACTGTTCTTGGAATAGTGGCAGCAGAAAGACTTGCACTTAGAACAGTTAGATGTAAATACTGCATTTCTCCATGGTGATTTGGAGGAGGAGCTATATATGTAGCATCCAGAAGGATATGGAGTCAAAGGTAAAGAGGAGATGGTGTGTAAATTGAAGAAGAGCTTGTATGGCTTGAACAAGCTCCACGTCAATAGTATAAGAAGTTTGATAGCTTCATGATGGAGCAAGGTTATATTAGATGTCATTCTGACCATTGCATGTATACAAAGAAATTTGAGGATGGAAGTTATATTATCCTGTGTTTGTATGTTGATGACATATTGGTTGCGAGTAAAAACATACAGAAATAAAAGTACTCAAGAAATAGCTAAGTGAATCCTTTGATATGAAGGATTTAGGGGCAGCTTAAAAATCCTTGGTATGAGGATAACTTGGGATAGGAAGGAGCAGTTGACTTTATCTCGGGAAGAGTATATTAAGAAGGTACTAGATAGGTTTAACATGCGGGATGCTAAAGTGGTTGGGAATCCTTGGCGAGGCCATTTTAAGTTATCAAAGGAGAAGTGTCCTAAGACAGAGCAAGAAAGAAACCGATGTCCAAGGTACCTTACTCATCGGTTGTTGGCAGTTTGATGTATGCTATGGTGTGCACTAGGCCTGATATTTCCCATGCAGTGGGAGATGTGAATAGATTTATGAGTGATCCAGGTAAAGAGCAATAGCAAGTAGTAAAGTGGATCCTTCGGTATTTGAGAGGGACCATGGGGACATTTTTGTGCTTTAGTGGATTAGACACCACTTTACGTGGTTATGTAGATTCAGACATGGCTGGAGATGTAGACAGACAGTAGGAGCAACAAAGTTATATTTACACTTTGTAGGTGGGACAACAGTGAGTGGATTTCATGACTACGAGTGGTGGCTTTGTCAACCACGGAGGCCGAGTATGTTGCTGCCACGAGAGGAAAAAGAGATGATTTGGTTACAACAATTGCTTGAGGAGTTCGGGCATAAGCAGGAGGAATGTAAGCTACATAGTGATAGTCAGAGTGCTATACACCTAGCTAAGAACTCTGATTTCCACTCCAGGATGAAGCATATACAATTGAGATATCACTTCATCAAGACAACTTTGGAGGAAGATAAGTTGAAGTTGGAGAAGATTCATACTAGTCGAAATCCTGCAGACATGATGAGCAAGGTGGTCACAGGATAAACTAAATCTATGTTTAGCTTTGGTTGGTCTTCGCAGATGATGAGTGAAGGGTTGAGGAGCTTGCTCAGTGGAAATTAGTCTCCAAGTGGGAGATTGTTATGTTTGTGGAGCCTATTTTCATGTTAGAGTGTGGTACACCTTCTATGTGTTACACTCGGGTATTTTTACGGTAGTCCCACTCGCCAGTGAGTGGGTCAAGGGGGTTTGGGGGTGAAGCCCCCGAAGAAAATTTTCATAGGTGGTTTATTAACCCATGGGTAATGGGTAACCGTTATGGGCTGTTTTTGGGCCCATGGTTTTTTCGGTACCCATTGTTTTGTAAAACCACCTTTTTCGATACCCATAGGTTTATGGGACGGTTTTGTTTTTACTCATTGTTTGATACCCACGGTTTTGTAAAACTGTTCAAGCAGTTTTCTATTTATATGGTCTTATGCATATGATATATAGACAAGCAAATGTATTGCAGGTGTGCTTTGAATTCGGGTGTGAATTCTGTAGAGTTTGTTGAGCATAGCTCCAAACGGATCTGTGTATTATATTGAGAGAGTGGAGGCTTGTAATAAAATCTGAGCAAGTGATTCTTGGTGGACGTAGCCCAAATTGGGTGAACCATGTTAAATCTTATCTCTCTATGTTGTGTTATTTATTTTGCACTTTTATTTGAGATCTGTAATATTTTCTGCATTTTAGTTTCTACTATTGCGATTCTGTAAGGGATTATTCCACATATTTTATCTCTTATTTCCTAACAAGATCAATGTCAGTGGGTAGAAGAGAAACAACTGCAAGTGGACTAGAAGCATGGATATGGTTGTCCACAATATGATGGTGATGTTGTAGGCTAGCAAGTTTGTTTTGCAGGGAGTGTATTATTGTATCCTTATCGTGAATGAGTGATTGTAGAAGAGAATTTCACTTCTTGAGCGATCTATTTTCTTCCACAAATTTTATAATATCCTCTTGAAGTCCACATACTTCAGAGAAAATCATATCATTCTCAGAATCCATGATAGGTACAAACTGTAACTCCCAAAAATTTAGGACGTCGGGCTCATTCGAAAGTGCATCCATAATTGATTACAACACTCCTCCATGTTTGGTACTTTATAATTATATTGAAAGTCTTAAAATAAATATTTCTAATGAAAAGAGCATGAAAAAAAATCACTTTTTGCAAAAAAACGACACTCAAAACCGAGTTACCGATCAAAATTTATAAGGTTTTAATATTTTGCTTTGTTATTTATTTTACTTGCCACTAAAATAAAATAAATTGTTGTTGCCTCCACCAAACAAATAAAATTAAAGGGGGCTGAAGTTAAGCACCTACTAGTAGTAATCACAAGCTTTAAGCCCTCATATAACCATACCATATGACCAAGGGAAATCCAATGAGACCGAAAATGAATCCCACATTTTTTTCCTTCGCGGCATGGTTCCCGAGGTAGATCGGTGTGCTTCCCGCAACAATGCAAAAACCTAGAAATATGATCGCCCCCAAAAATGGTTGAGCTTACATCTGATCTTAGGGTTTTCCAACCTTTCGGATCCAATGGAAGCCTCCATTTTGCATAAAAACTCATGCAGAAACAAAATACGACCAAATCCCAAATATATGAATATATAAATGAATTTATTTGCAAAATAAAACTTACTGAGACGGATGCCAACAGCAATCTCCGATTCGATACCATGAAAGGCGATAACTAGATCATTCCAAGCCAAGAACACAGATGCTAATCAAACATCACAATCAATAAGATGAAAGCAATTTTCCGAATAACTTTACATAAACATTTGTAAACAAATGAGCAAAGCAATATCATATATTATTATGGAACTCGGTGCAATACATGAGAATGGGCCTTGCTTAAATAGGCAAGGAATAACAATCTAAGAACCAGTCAAGGTCGTAGATCAAGCCATAAATCAAGGAAATAACTAGTCATCGAAGAACTAGTCAAGACCATAGATTTAAGAGAGAACTAGACATCAAGGATCTAGTCAATACCATAGATCAAGGAAAGAACTAGTCAATATCATAGATCAAGGAAAGAACTATACCTAACAACTAGATAATATTTTTAATATCCAAATAAGATAAAAGAAATATCCACACACATAAGTGGGTGAGGATAAATACAATAAAGGTAAATAAAGTACCTAGGTGAACATGAGCTAAGGTAAATACCTACTCTAACAGAAACTCCATCACGAGAATTCCTTTCGGCTTCTCAGGTGGAAGCTAAGACTCTAGAAGCTAAACTCACCACGTTTGAAGCCTTGGCCAATTCACTCTCACAGGAGAAAGGAGCCCTCCAACATGAGGTTGATTCAAGAAAGGTGGAGGTGGCTATGCTACAAGTAAAGTTGCGCATCGTTGAAGCAAATAAGGAAACCTCCGAGACAAGGGTGAAATATTCGAGGACACAGTCAAGTACTTGACCTGTAAATTGGGACAATAACCCCAGAAAGGGGGAATTGTAACATTGGTGCAAGAGCTATATGCCTCTTTTTGTGACTGAATTTCCACCATGACAATGAATATAGCCCCTGTTCTTGGATTTATATCCGATATATATAAGGGTTATGCTCAAATTTGGAGACCACATCCTCAACCATCGGTGCGCTATATCTGCAAAGGTCCCTGAATCACTAATTTGATTCAAAATAATTGTGATTCTTCTGACTCTGCCCTACAAGGGGTAGGAATCACATACATGCATATGATTGCTGCAAAAGATCAATGATATCCTAAGATGTAACAAAGCATCCATCAAATGCCAGAACCTTTTGACCCAAATCCAACAAGGGATGAAAGAGCGGAAGCAAAATATTAAATAATTAGTTCAATCAGGGCTTCCTCCCCCCTTCTTCAATGACTCCACACCCAATCAAAGGACCAAATTCAACAACTCTTGATTGTCAAATGACAAGATATGTATTTTAGTCTTTAAAAGAGAGCTCCAACATCACCAAGGTGGAAGCCATCTTGAACCCAATCATACAGTTGGAGTTCCATTTGTACACAGTAGTGTAGAGTCTCCAAACCTTTTCTCACAAGGAGATAATCGAGCTAGATCGATCTTTCCAAGCCTTGTAGTAAAGAACCTACCCTACAGAGGTGGAATGGCTCGGATATCGAACGCTTTGCAACAGATCTGAGTGGTGTTTTGTAAGCCACATTTTGAATTTTGAGGTAGAGAGGATTGTCGATCCTTCCATGACTAGCACAGAGTCCCTTGGTGAGTCACCAATAACTATAGAGTTATTTTTGTGTGAGACTCTTTTACTAGCCACTGTCTTATTTTTCCCGGCCCTAGTTCTTTTTGTTTTTTTTTTTTGAGCCCAAATTTAAATAAGTATGGAGCTGAATGTGGAATATATCCACGTGTCCCTTTGGCATACTTGGGGCATAATGCAAAGAAAGGAATGTTCTCAAACTTGTGCCGCACCACCCATGTGTCTCAAGCTTGATAAAGTTACCCAGGTGGATTAAAAATTCAAAGATATAGTAAAAACACATAGGGTCTCCACGTGTTGCCCAAGTGCAATTTCAAATAAAGAGAGAAAGGAACATTCTCAAACAAGCACAAGACCTCCATGTGTCACCTAGGTGCAAGTTTGGAGAAAAATCCCCAAGAAAGGCCCTTAGAATAAGTGCACGACCTCCACATGGTAGAAAAATCAACACCAACCAAAGGAGTGCAAGTTGGACGGATTAAAGCGATCATAAATATCACAAATAGGAAGTTGAGATCTTACCCAAAAATGAAATATTCCATTGGAGGATTGAATGTTGGTGGTGGAAGATTTGATGATTTTAGACATTGAAGCAAGAGCCAAGGGGGTCTATATAGGAATGTTCTAATCTAGAAGAAAAAGAGGAGGAAAAAGGAGGAGAAATAGAAAAGAGAAATAGACCAGAACTACAAAAAGGATTCTAGGCTTAGTTATTGTGTTTTCTAGCCTTAGCAAGGCTTTGTTGAAGGAGAAAGTTATATTTTTTTTCGTATTGGCCTTATATGTTATTTTCTCTGTGAATAAAGGGCTCTTGTTCTGCATTTTAGCTCTCAATAGTCTGCATCCTTCATCCTTTATTGCTGGTAGTTTTAGATAAATGTTGAATATCTATCGTGCTATATGCCCTTGGATTTTCTATATGCATCTATCATCTATATATTATTATTTTGTACACCTTCTTGGACTTTGATAATTCAAGATACTTCTAAAAATAGTAGACCATGCTAAACACTCTTCGACTATTCTAAATAGTTTCTCATAATCTATCTCTGTGCCTTTTAAAATCAGTTTTGGCGTATCACTTTAGTTACTTTTGCAGATTTTTTTAATTTTTCCTCTAACCCTTACCTTGGACCATAGAGAAGAACCAAATTCTATAAAACCTGGAGGTTATCTTAAGGGGAAGGTCCCACTTCCCTAAGGTATCCCACGACTCTAACTGTTCATCCTCAAAGATAATATTCAACACCAACTCCAAGATATGGGTGATGTGAGTGCATGCTTCCTAATTATTGCAAGATAAGTGTTTTCTCATGTGGGATACAAGAGATCATGTTTATGACAAAGAGTTGATTTGTGTAGTATATCATTGCTCACAGAGATGAAGAGTCAAAAGAGAGCTTTCCAAATATAACCAAAGATGATCATTCTAGGCAAGATGTGGAGCATCATTTTCATGTCCAATAAAATAGATAAGAGAGTAATCTAAAGAAGATCCTATTCAACTATAGCATTCATCTCTATAATGAGGGAAGAGCATAACTTCATCCTAGATCATCTTCTTTTGATCATACCTTCTCTCTCTAACATTCTATTTCTTCGTTGAGAAATAACTTTTGTAAAAGTGACGTAAGTCACTTAAAATGTTTATTTCTTAGTTTAGATTGCGCTTTAAGTTGAAGAGCCACATGGGAATGCAAATAGTCACATGTTTAAGCTATAAATTGGAAATTTCTCTCCATTCCAAGGATCAAGTGTTTCTCTCTCTAGTAGGTTGTATTCTTCTATTTCTTGCATTAATATTTTCCTCCATTCTCATATTTTCACTCAGCCGAGGACATGATGGAATTTGTAATAATTTTAAGGACTTTCCATCTTCTTTGTGGAATTAATATATTTTGATAAGGCTTTGTAAATTTATCTTGCATTATTTGTTTCACTATCTTGTTATGATGTTGTGTTGTGTTTGCTTGTTTCCTCCAATTGAAATTGGAATCACCTCTAAGTTGTAGTTAATGAAATCTGATTTTAGCTCATTAATACAATTCCCCTTCTCATTTCTCTATCTTCCCTTACCTAAAAATTTATCCTTCTTTATCTACCATTGCAATCATAACAAGGGTATTTATACACATTCCCACCTTCTAACAGCAACCCCGAATATTAGTCTAGTGTACATAGTTTCTAGCTTTCAATAAATGGGAGAATCCCCATTCCCAAGAGGAGATATTTTTTCCCATGAGCATTGATGAAATTGCACATTTTTTCCCTAATAAAATATTTTACCAACACCTCCCAACATGATAATACTAAATAGTCAATCATGAACATATCATAATAAAAACACATACATCTAAGAAAAGACTCAATCAAACTATGATACCCCCAATTTATCATAATTTCACATTATACTCAATTATCTAAGAAATTCACCTTTTAGAAATATAAACACACTAGGTTTATTTCATATAAAATTTAAAACTACTTTAATTCTATCAACATTTCCAAAAATCCTTTTAATAATCATGATTACAAACATATAGTAACTTACTTAGAATTGTAATCAATCAATCACCATATTATCTAATGATTTTCAACCTAAATCAAACATAATGTAATACATTACATATTTAAGATTTATATAATTATTTTAATTATTCCAATATAGTCAATTATAACCATTTCCAATCATTTTGATTAACTTATTCTTTTTATCCATCTAATTAATGTTTCGGGTTTTGAATTTAGCTTCATATACACGAGTCTTGATCAATTTATTCAATTCTAATTTAAATAATGATAACAAAAATATTTTACACTCTCAATTAATTTAATGGCATCTAAATAATGACTTTACCATTTATAAGGCTAAGATATACCTCATCAATGTGCAATGAATACTCTCATCTTACTTGCCTTCTTAATCAAGTTTGTCTACATTTCATAACTTTTGTTTGATCTAATATAAGTTTAAGATGTAATTGTCCATATTTTGTTTGATTTAGTTCAAATGTATAAAAACTCTATAATTCCTAACAAATGGTGTGGAAATTTAGTTTTGGAATAAGCAGGTCATACTTGGTCAGGATAAGTGAATTGTGGAGTGACCAACATCTTTTTGAGGAAGTTGGCTAAATATGGCTTAACTCTAGAACTAATCAAGATACTCCGTAACTCTAGCATTTAGTTTTGGAAGATTCCCCTTTGGTTCCGGAACTTCTCCAAAGTTTTGGAATCAATGGGATCTTCCTAATCTATCAAAATTTGATTATGGAGAAAAGAATGGGCCTTCCAAGAAAAAATAGACCAACAATTTTCTAGTTCTTCACACTCCAAATATACATGTATAAGACCAACAATTGTATATCTAACTAGTTTTCTCAATTTCATAGCTACTTTGGGAACTATTCGGTTTACTAGGATTTGTAGGCGTAAGGATAGTTGTTGATCACTCATTATTGTAAATGCATCTTCGGATGGAAAAAGGATATATAGAGAACTGAAGGTTGTTATAAAAAATCCTGTTAGTTTTGTAAGATGGAATGATTCAATAATAAGAATATCCATCTAATTTTGAGAGCAACATATTGTGTTAACTCCTGATCCAAGGTACAAATGCAAGGGCCCACTCCTGTAGGTAAAAGGATCTTTTTTTTTCGTTGGTATTTTTTCCCTTTCAAGTAATTTGTATAATTCTGTTATTTGGTAGTTCTGTAGTACTTTTGATTCATCAATTAAATTCTGTTATGTGGAGTTATCTATTGTCCCTACAAGTGTTATAATTTACATTCTTATTTCCTTTGAAAGCATTTTAAACAACATTTACAAGGTGTGTTCAATTCTATAAAGTGTGTTTATTTCAGCAGTGTGTTTAATTCTACAAGGTTTGTTCATTTCAGCAATGTGTGTTTATTTCAGTAAGTTTCTTATAGTTTAGCTTTAATAAGGCTTTAGCCAAGAGATCTTAAAACACTATAAAATCCCCGAGAGAAAAATAAAAATAATAGTAACTACAATTGATTACTAGTTCACCTGAGACTTCAATTGTTCCATATAGCTTTGGACACAACCCTAGTTTTAATATGACATCAACCACAAGTTGATCAAATGAAGGGAATAACGACACCCATCAACCATCCAACCTCAAAACTCACTCCTAACAATTTCAATTCCCTAACACCTTACGCTTCTTTAGCCTAATTATTTCTATTTTTCATCTTTTCAATAAGTGAGATCACATAATCTATTTTATCTATTTTCATCATGTATGTATCCATAATACACATAAGGATCCAAGATTACTTCCATAGTGATTTAAAATAATAATATATATAAAACATTGATAATGTTTTATATCCAAAATACCTTTCTCTCAAACATAAAAAAAGCTAGGCACCTCGTACCAAAATAAAACATATCATAATAAGAAGTACATCAAAATATATAATGATAATCTAATTGGGTTATAAACAATGCCACGAGAAAATGAGAACTACACTCACCACCCACCCTTGAGTTACCAAGAACTCAAGAACATAATGTGTACACTTAGACTATATAAATTTGATTATTCAAAACATGTTCCCGCATGGTACGATCCAAAAAATTTATTTTAGTTTCATGCTAATATTGGTCAATCTCATGAAAATTGTTGAAATTTTAAAAATATCACCTTTGATTTCCTCTTAGTTACTAATTTTCATAAAGACACAATCACCGAAGAACAATGAGAAGTATCAAAGACTTTTTCAAATCCAACAAAACCATAAAAAAACACTTTAGGTTGGTCCATAATGTTGAGAAGGTACCCCGACGAGCGAATGTGTGAAACCATTAAAGGGTATGTGAACAAAAATATATTGATTCCCTATATGTGGATGTGACAAAATTCAACTATTGACGAAATCCTTCATAGAAGGATCCCATCCAAAAGCGCCAAAATCCATCTCAAGATGAGATGTGTCTTAAATATACATCTACTTAATTTTCTACCAATCAACCTAATGAAAATCCAACTCCACCAACATATACTCAGCCAAAGAGTTATATTCTTTAACCTAAGGAAAAAGCTCCTCAATCTAGTAAAAACCTCCCACAATCATAAAATCTCTATCCATATACAAAAAAATCAATAAAGATACTTTTTGGATCTTATCAAATACATCAATGTAATTTTATTGATGAACTTAATTCTATGCCTTATAAAATTCATCTTATTAAACTTATCCAAAATCATAAATTCCTCATTGAAAAACTTGAGGCCTTAAAGGATTCCTTTATAACCACCGAGGAAGAATATTCCAATAAAGGGACAGCCACCTTTGAGATTTACACTATAGAAACCATGACCCCTTCTTATATTAATGAATCACTCTTCATATAGCTCCTTGATAATGACATTCCCTACATAAAAGATACTAATTTTTACTTGACAACCCTCCATTCATAATTCATGTTTTAATTGATGATGACTAAATATGGAACGTTCTAGTGGATGAAGGTCTAAGAATCAAATTTACCTCCTTTTGATTACTCAAAACCTTAATATATTCTATAGAAAACCTTAAGAAAGTATGAATCACATGTCATGGATTTAGTAAAACTGTTAAAATCCATTTGGATCCTTGTCATATATGGATCCAAAATATTTCACACCAAGGTCATGGTCTTAGATCTTCCACTCTCCTATAACCTATATTTGGGCTTACCATGGAAACATCACATGGGAGTGGTAGTAGTTACATCCTCTAGATTACAATGCCTTAAATTTAATCACAACAATAAAAAAATACACATACAAGTTTGATTCCAACCCATGGGACATCCCCATTCCCAATACTTTCAATGAATGTTTTATCCCTACCACTCCAAATGTGTGAATTGTGCCAATTCTAGAATTATTTGAATACTAATTGGATATCCAAGTCACTTTTGAAAATTATAATCGATGAAAATCATAATGAACTAAATACATGTAACAAAAACAAGTTATCACAATATTATATGAACCGGATGTCACTTTCTATTTACCAATATACCATTTTCCATTCATACTTCAAGATTGAGAAATAAACTCCTTTCAACACTAAAAATCCCCTTTCAAGTATAATAAGGATCATTTTGAATGCAACAAATATAGAATTAAAAAAATATTCAAAGAGCATCCACCTATTTCTCCATAGTCCCTTAGCCAAGTTGGCATTACTTCCAAATAATCTTATACTAATAATAAAACCATTAACCACATTTATGTACATACATGTAATATAAAAAAACTTATGATGAGGATTAAATTATGTCTCATGTGCAAGTGGACACCTCAATTTTATCTACTATTAAAGGATCTTGGCTAAAATACATGCCTTGAACTATGAAGCCAACACAATTTTTACTTCTTGTGATTTTGATCCTCCTTATTTTGACATTAGCAATGATGAGGAAAAATATACTTTACCTTAGTTTTATTTGGAAAGGCCGCCTTTATAAAACATCAATTGATTGATTGGATATGTTTCATACTTTTTTGTAGGGTATAAAACTAAAAACCTAACAATTATGATTGCATCAACCTTATTGTTGAAGAGCATGATGTAGTTTGGAAAATATATACATTCGAACTACATCATTCATCATTATGAAAAGCGAAAAAAGTGAAAACGTGACAACATAAGGATCTACGGGATAACGTGAACATCAACTTAGTTGCATTCCGGGCGTGTTCCATGGGGAACAAGAATCAACCATGAAAATGTGCATGTAAAGATAGGAAAGGGTCACAACATCTCAATGTCCTCTCATAGATCTGAAAAGGGAAGAGGTACAAATAGGGGTTACGTGTAACCGCCAAAGGTCAATTAATCATACCTCCTCACGTGGAGAAGGGGAGTTACATTCCTAAACTGGAAGTAACTCTCGTATGACACACTCGGCGTACATTGATGCGTATGACACACGAGAATTTAATGATGATCCATGTCATAACCACTACGACCCCTAAGACATATGACCTCACCTAAGTGAGATGACTCACCACATGATGTGGAAAATGCACACCAACACCTCCCTTTATCATAACTTAGGATGAGGTGGAAAGTCATAAATGAGAAATGGGTCCCGAAAACTAAGCCTAATGAGGAACCCATGAACAACAAGGATCTCAAGCAATGGAGGAAAACCAAAGGGAAAAACATCCACAAAAAGAGATGGAAAACACTTTCTAACAATCTAAGAAAGATGCCACAAATGGGTCCCGACAACTGAGGAGCCTGATAAGGTACCCATGTACAAAAGGGAAATATCTTTGGAAGAAGAAGAAGAGAGGAGAAGGAGACAAGAGGAACATAGAAGAATTCATAGATGGATATGAACTCTATAAGCGTAGGAAGTCTCCAAGAATATTTTTGATGACGTGGTCCTCGGCGAATGGACTAAAAAGAACCAACCACACCCAGCCGTGTGCCTACCCTCCTCGGGAAGGATAGAAATAAAGTATTGGAATTCTTCCCACTCTGTGAAGGAAATTGAAGGCAGTAGTACAAAGAACTCTAAATATGGTCCATGAAAGTGTGACATAGGTCTAGCAAATGAGTGCCAAGGAACCAAAGGTAATACCATGAGTGTAGAGCTATCGAGTGTAGAAGATGAACATCTGCCAAAAGGATGCCCAAGTGAAGTGAATAAAATGCAAGAAACCCCACAGAAAAATGAGGATACACAATAAAGGGTAGATCAATGATGATCTCTGAAAAATTAGAAGTGATAAGATTCCTAGAAGGGGAGCTCCAAACAATAGAGATGCGTAACTCCTCTAAAACACTTGTAGAAGGATGAGAGACTCCTTATACCACGTCATAAGTAGGCACAACAAATAGATGACGAAGTTCTTATAGGTACTCATCCCAAGGAGGGGACTTGAAAAACATAAGAGTGATGTCAGACATGTTTGAATCATCTATACATGAAGGAAGACAAGTGGAAAGGGCCTTGCACATAGGAAGTGGAAAGAATGAAGATACAATGACTCTATGAGGCTGGAAACAAGACGTATAATGTCGATGATAAGGGAGGATTCTCAACATACTCTGGAGCAGGCTGAGAGGAGGAGAGGATTCCTCTATAGTACTCTCATCATTATAACTACAAGCATGATCCTAAAAAAATGATTCTATATCAACATAATTGTCATCAAATGAACTAGTTCAAAGGAGACAACTATATCAATAATAACAACGGTAGTATCTAAAGGGTCTCCAAATAAGGACTGAAAGATGCGCCAGATGGTGTGAGGAGGGTCTCGAGTCGACACATGAAAGCGGACATGTTTGGATACATGCAACATCAAGTGACCAAAAACATGGTTATAAATGTCGAGGTAGTCCTAAAGATGAAAATAATCAGTGGGTGCAGAACTGGCCCATGTAGAAAGGGAGTAAGGCCCTCGTGAGCAAATTAGTGTTCCATAGAAGCATGCCATGATGTATAGTTCTCTCTCCCAATAAGAAGTGGTGGAGGCCAGAAAGAAATCCTGCGATGCTCAAATCTAGAAAGAGCATCCTCCATGATGCGAAGCAAGAGGTGCAAGGTGCGCAAGAAGAAGGGGTGTGTGGATACAAGAAAGGTTACAAGACGTCGAAAGCATCCGAGAATGCATCTGCATGTAATACAACACCCAAGAACAATGATAACCCCATGTTTGTGGAACTTTATAAGTAGTGCGTGATTATAATAAGGTGTGTTCATGCAACGTTGGACAATTGACCACTCACCTTACAATAGGTGACAAATCATGCAAGAGTTGAGGCCATAATAATTCCTAATAAGAAGTAGAGGAACGACATCCAATCAAGCACAAATGGCGTAAGAAAAAAAATGGTACAAACATTTCTTAGTATGAGAGAAAACATCTCACCTCGCAAAAAAGAGATTTCTTGTTGCAAGGCGGTGGCGAGATATGCTCACTAGCCACAGGCGAAGAAGAGAACTAAAACAAAGAGCTAGAAAAACACCCATAAAATCCCTATAACCCTATAAATGGAGCCCAAAAAAAGCTATCCCCTTTACAATGATGAATTTTATTAATTTTCCCTTAAATTAGATTAATTAATTCAAAAAAGGGGAAAAATTGCATAAAAATCCAAAAAGGGATGAAGGGGAACTTAGCCTCAAAGGGAGATGAAGGAATCTCGGTTGAGCTACTCGGTGATCTCAGGGCGAGTTGGCTCGGGGAGCTCATGGGGAGATATGTAGGTGAACTTGATGATTCATGCACTAAGTTGTACACGAGTTAGGAGGTGAGCTACCTTGGTTGGGTCACACACCGGGAGCTAGGTTGGGACAAAGTGCAAGATGCCATGGTGTGTTAGAGTGAATAGAGCTTGTGTGCCAAGTGAGTTATGGAAGATTCTAAGCTAGTGAGCTGACATGTCGGTACATGTGAGGACATGTCATGGTGTTTGAGTGGCTAGGGTGTAATCATCGAGGTAGGGTAGTAGGCCGAGCTAAGTAACGAGTGGCGTTAGGATACATTACAACTTAGAGAAAATCACACTAGGAGTGGTTGCCATGGTGATAGTTTGAATGGGTCGGGAGTAAAGAGAGCTCGCGAAAATCCACGTATCAAACAAGGCCATGAAATGGTTGAGATAGATTTGTGCACTACGAAGAGCTGAGATATGGTTCATGTGTCTAGCAAATAGAGATGAAATGACTAGAATGGTGTTGAGCTAAGACGAGGAGTGATGGAAACAAGAAATGAAAAGAATGAACATGGTGAGCTATGGGCTAGGAAGTGAGGGAGCTTTGACGAAACTAGGAGAAACCCACGAATAACGTAGGTAGGGTTCAAACCAATGCAAACAAGGGCCAAGTAGGGTGATTTAATGGAAGAAAGAAGAGTCGAGGAGATGGAGTTTCATGTATATGATGCGAAAACTAGGGGCTCATTGGATACAAAGCACAAGGTGAGCGGGGTTGGAGCATGGGTAGTTGAAGATCCGAGAAAAAGATGTAGAATTCAATACCAATACAAACAACCAACACGAGTGGAGTTGATCAAAAACATAGGTAGAAGATAAACCAAAACCAAACGCTAATGTAAACATGCTAGTTTGAGTGATGTAGAGAAATGAGCTAGTGTAGAGGGGTAGAGGCGAGCTAGGAGAGCCATCTCGATGAGCTGGGGCCGAGCTAAGCCAAAAACCATCCTTCACAACCTCAAACACTGAACATTAAACCAACACCAAAAAACTATAAACTACAACCTAAAACAATAATAAACCTCCATAATCGTATGCAAAATCTACTAAACTCGTAAACCCAAGAAAAAATAAATAGTACCCTCAAACAAGATTTATAACTCGAATCAATGTATCTTAAGCACTAATGTAATAACTATTATGAGACTTGCACACGAAAACTATAAAATGTAAACCGAGAGCAAGAGATAATTGAAAACCAAATAGTATTGTGAATCCCAACAATTTTCTCTAATACTATGAAAAAGAAATTAAAAATGTGACAACACAAGGCTATATGGGATGATGCGAACATCAACCAAGTTACACTCTGGCAGTGTGACGAAGTTCCATGGGGAATGAGCATTAACCATGAAAATGTGCATGCAAAGATAGGAAAGGGTCACAACATCTCAATATTCCCTAATAGATCTAAAAGGGGAATGGATACAAATAGGGGTGTTGTGTAACCCCATGTGCAAGTAATCATACCTTCTCAAGTGGATAAGGGGAGTTACATTCCTAAAATAGAAGTAACGCCCATATGAAAACAAACGCACACTAATGTGTATGACACGTGGAATCTAATGAGGACTGTGTCATAACCCCTATGAGACCTAAGATATATGACCTCACCTAAGTGAGATGACCCACCACATGATTTGGAAAATGCACACACCAAAAATGATGAGGATTAAATCATGTCTCATGTGCAAGATAGACACCTCAATTTTCTCTATTATCAAAGGATCTTGGCTAAAATACATGCCTTGAACTGTGAAGCCAACACAATTTTTACTTCTTGTGATTTTGATCCTCCTTATTTCTAAATTAGTAATGATGAGGAAAAATATATTTTACCTTATTTTCCTTTGGATAACCCACCCTTATAAAACATCAATTGATTTATTGAACATATTTCATACTTTTTGTATTGTATAAAACTAAAAACCTAATAAATATGATTACATCGGCCTTATTGTTGAAGAGCATGATGCGGTTTGGAAAATATATACATTCCAAACTACATCATTCATCATTATAAAAATTATCATTCCTTTTAGACTACCCCTTCCATGATAGAGTACATCAATCAATTTATTGAAAAACCCACAATGGTGTTTTAGCAAATTTTGTTATAATTAACTAGATCAACTAATATGATTTTAATAGGGATGATTTCATTCAAAATATTATTGAACCTATCTCTAATTCAATAGAAATCACTCTAGATGTTATGGTGATATATGTAAGACAAATTCATTTATAATATAAGTGTAATGGAAAATGATATGTTGATCTAAAAATTGATGTCAAGTATAACTGTCCTTTACCTACTTTTGACAATGATGAGGCCATTCATGAGAGGAAATTACCCTTTTAAAACCATAAAATTGGAACCTTTACCAGAAACCTCCTTTATTCAACATCATTTTTACCAATGTGAATCCAATAAGTGACATAAATGTGAAGTTATTTGGCACTCCCTATCATTTCGAATTTGAAAATATTTTCTTGTGGAAGTTACTCTCAACTTATAAATCCACGATGATGATGACTCCCACATGTTTATGATTGGGTATTATTTTTAACTTGTACAATAACAACATTGAGAATTCATTTTTAAATAAAAGGATGCTTTTAATTAGGGTTATTTTTAGCATGCTTAGAATTGATCCTAATATTTTTGTTCATAATTTAATTACTCACCCCAACGTCCCTTCCATTATTAAAAGATACAAAAATACCCTTAGAAATTTATTAACTTTCTCATAAAATTTTCATCAAATGTTTAGATGTCAAATTTATCCCACCAATGAAAGTTTTTGAATGGGTCTCTAATATCATGCCCATTCATAAAAAGGTCACTTTATCCATCCACATAAGTATTTACTTTCGTAACCATAACTTATATTTTCTCAAGGCTAATTTTCCTCTAGCATCCATCAATGCCATAGTCGAGGCTATCATGAGATATGAGATGTTTTCCTCGTGGATGGTTTTTAGGTTGCAATCAAATCCAAACTACTCCTAAAAATCAACTTAAAAATACCTTTAGAATTAAGTGGGGCACATATTGCTACATGAATATTCCTTTGACCTTATAAATGCAAGATAAACTTACCAACAAATAATGAATGACATCTTCCATGACTTAGTACATACAATGTTGAATTATATGTTTATGATCTACAAGTCAAAGATCAACAATCAAAATATCAAACTCATTCTTGGCAAAGCCTCGAATTCCTCCAAAAATATAGGGTCTACCTTAATCCTATAAAATTAATCTTGTATATCCCTCAATGAAGTATCTTAGGGTTTTTAATCTTTAAATGATGAATTAATGTAGACCTTGCAAAATGCAAACAATCATCAACATGTCTTGGCCTCGAATCCATTCCTAAAATTTGAAGTTTCTTAGTAAGTTTTGTGGTAATTGGACAGTTCATTTTAAAACTATATAGTTAAAATCACTCCATTAAAAACCTCATTGATAAAGGCAGCAAAGTAGAAAGGAATAAAGATTATCAACATGCACTTAATTCATTGATGAAATCCCTAGTTAATGCACTTAAAAATGACCCCCTTCCGACCAATCCATCATCATTTATATCTCATCCACCCCCTTATCCATTGGGGAAATGTTGGCACAAGAGGATGAGAAGGAAAATAACACACTATTTATTACATTATTTGAACACTCCTTAACTATGAGATATGCTACAAAAATGTAGAGTGTTTTTCCGTAACTACATATTTTTCTACTTCTAAGCACTAATATTACATTTTTTTCAAACAAACTAATTTATCATCTATACCAACCCTCTTTATCACTTATTTTTCATATCCAAACTACTTATGGATGACATTAGAAAATTGATGGTTCTCACCATAGTTTTTGACCTATGAATTATCACACAAACAACAATCAAGATGAAAATTATTTTTGATTGATTTTCCTTCTCTACAATACCATCTGATCAATATATCCAATACATAATACCTGATCAATACATGTTCTTCATCGAGGATGTATACCAAGCCGTTACCCTTAAATATTAATGTCATAAATTCACTTCTAACCTTGAAGCTCAAACGTTTAAATAAGGTGAAATTGAACCTAATCCTAAAGTAAAATGATTTAAAATGTAACATATTGAATAATTTATGGTTGAATTGCATAAAGACATGTGGATTATCGAATTTGATAAAGCTAAGTGTTTACAAGGATCTAGAGTAGAATATGTTCTCAATGACCTATCAGGGAAGATCTTTCCCTTCTCTTTGCACCTTAACTTTGAAATCACTATAGCATAGTTGAATATTACAATCTCATCCTTGGTATATGAGATATCATTGTGTATAATATCACCTATCAACATGCTTGATATTCATGATATTTATTCTATTAAGAAATGGTGAGCGCCGATGTAGAAGTGGAAATTTTAAATATTATTATAGGATATTCATTAATCTAGATAAGGAATTTTCATGTTATATAATCAATTCAATCATTTTAGAGAGAAATTATACTCAAATTTTTCAATAATCTCACAGTCTATAGAAATAATAGATAGATTTTTTTATCACTCTTTGAAAAATTCTATTGTTGATACCTTATTTTCCTTAGCATATTTCTTTTAACCCCACAAATCATTTTAGGAAAACCAATTCAAGGTTCAAATTTGAAAATATATTTTGCCCTTATCTTTCTATGATAAATCTCTCATACATAACATCGAAGTGGTAATAAAAACAAATTACAACTATTATCATTCAATTCCTTGAAAACTAGATTCCTAATCCATATGTCAAATATCGAGATAAAATAATAATCCATACTAAATCCTACAAATATGTTCCTAAAATTACATTCTCTATTATTGTAGCTTTAATGGTACCCTAATCCATTGTGTTAACCAAAATCAATTCTCTCCTCTCCTCGATTAAGCACATGGGGGAACTTGCAGAGTCCATTGTAGTGGACATGTTATATCCCTCAAATGACTATGCATAGTTTACTATTTGAATACATTAAGGTAAGATTCATGTGTTTTCTCCAAGAGATAAATTTCATTATGATTCCATGATGATATTATTCATTCTCCTTGACCGAGATCCAAGCGCTTGAAGCTTCATGTCATTTTTCCATGTGAGGATTTGATTGCTTTAATAAGTTACCTTGTTATTTAGGTGGACATACATTTAAATTTATGGCTATGAAGTATCTAATGAAGTGGCTAGATTTAATACCCTTCACTAATCTTACTAGATCTATAACTATAAAAATTCCTTAACCAGATTATTTTTCACTCTAGATTTCATAAATCGTCATTTATTACAATGGTGGTAATTATAAATGCAAAGAAATGAATCAATTATATGTTAAATTAAATATTAAGAAAAAATTCACCTATGCTCCCTAGTTTTATAACCAAGTAGGATCCACTAATACAATTATCAATAAAATATTATTGAAGACCATTCAAAACTCATGTATTGATTCACACCTTAGTGTGTGCCCCATATTTTGGACCTATCTCACTAGAAATCATACAACCATAGGGAAAAATACTTTACGCTTGAAAGGTATAATGTTGAATCCATCCTAATACTATAAGTTAAGTTTATTTCCATTTATATCTCTCTTCATGGGATCATCCCTTATGAGGATCTTTGCGAAGCACATCTTTGTACTCTTGACTTGTTGGATGAAAAGAACTCAAAATATTAAAATTTTTAAACCTAGGAAATTTATAACATAGAGCTAGTCTTTAAAATATATTACACCTATGAAAAGAGGGATAATACAACAAAAATAATGGGGTCCATATATAGTTAAAGATATCTTAGGATCACGTATCAACTACTTACCAACTAAAAATTAATGAAGATCACATCTTTAAGGAATCAATGAACACCGAGTTCCTAAAAAATTACTATTCTTGATTTTCTTTTAATACCTCTCTTGTACATAGTTTTACTTTATTTTTCTCTACTTACTTATATACATATAACATAATTTTAAATTTCCACCTTTCTATTATGATTTTATACGCGATTGCATGTACTAACATCTTATGTTTCCTCTTATAACCTTTACTACACAATTTTCTACATTTCATAGATTTGACATATAAATACCTACATTTTTGTTTTCTCGTGCTTTATAAATTTGAAAAACTTGAAAATTATTTGTTTTATATGCTTTATATATTTTACATATTACTCCATACCTCTTAATTTTTTGTGCTTTATAGCTTCACATATTATTTTAAGTGCTTCATATATTTTATTTTTTATTCCTCTTCATTTTTTCATGCTTCCTAGAATTTTCTCCTTCTTTTCCTACTAGATACTAATCTTTACGTCACACTTCCACTTCTTGTCTATTTTAGTACACCTTTTAGCTATAATTTTTTTAGTTGCATTTTAAGACCTTGAGGAATCAATTGGGACTTCCTTGAATAAATAAATATATACCATGATAAAAAATTATAACCTTGGACTTGTTGTCATGCAAAATGTCTAGCATTCAAGACTGAAATTTTTACCATGAAAACTAGGTGCCCACTAGAAATTTTCCCTTCCCGATCATTGTAAACCTTTCTTCTAGCCAACGTTTCCATAGTTTCATCCTCATTCTAGCTTAAAGGAACATGCTAACAATATTTTCAAGTGTGTTTCATGTGCAGGATGTTTTCCTAAGGTGATTTGCAAATTAACTAAGATTCAAGGAAGAATGACTATCCCCAAAGGCTTGAAAGGGCCATTTTTGCCATTTTACGGTTGGTGAACACCCTCCGGAAGGTGATTGCAAGAGCACAACTCATCCGGAAGTTATGTAGAGGATTTTGGATGCATTCAAGGAAACTAGGTGGAATTCTACAAGGCCAAGTGATGTCAAGAACCAAATAGGTGAAACAGGGTCATTTTGAGTGCAGGGAATGTTATACTCCAACGGTGAAAGTTGACTTGTCAGGTGATTTTCGGAGTTTCGGGAGGATTTTCAAGACAAAAAAATAGTCATTGGAAAGATCTTTGAACCTTTTACATGATAGAAATATCACTTTTATTCTAAGACTTAAAAATTTTCCATGTCAATCCAAGTTTCTACAACTACCACATGAGCCTTCTTACAATGCTCCTACAAAAATTTTGTTCAAACAATTCATTAGTAAAACTATGAAATTTTCAAGTCATGCGAAAATATCAATATTTTGAGCATTTTCGTCTACCTTGTTTATCCTCTTCAAGATAGGAGTTATTCAAAATTTGTAAGTTTTGGGGAAATCTGGATAGAATCAAGTTTTAGAGGAAAAGACAAAATTGTTCTTCCATTGCACATATTCCTCGCATCTCTCGCCTTGGCCACATTACAATAATAAATCGGTAAAATTGATTTTTTTGGGCAATGTGGTAACTTTTCTCATGTTCTTTTTGTTCCCGATCAAATTTCATACCCAACCTCAAGTGTTAGCAATTTGCATCACCAATCGGATGATTCAGAACCCATGAAACTGCTTTTGTTATTCCGTCGATTCCCTACATGCCCGAAAACACCCACAAAAGTAAAGGGAAGAGGAGGTAGTTGGCTAACTTAGTTCTCGAAAGGAACAAAGGGAAATGTTCCTCTAGATGTGCCCCATATACTGGGAATCACTACCAAGGGGGTGCTTTAGTGTACCAATCAATTAAGTCAATCATGGGGAACCGAGGGAAATTTTCCTTAATTTACTACCCATACGCAAAATAAATGCATTTTTCTCAAATAAGAGATTGAAGTCCTAAGAGGAACTATTCCTCTATTCCTCCAGCTTCTTCGAATTTCTCCTAAACCGGATGCAATGCAAATTTTCTCAAATTTTCTCCAAATAAGGTGGTTATGAAGGGTTCTAAACACAAGGATTTTATAATGAAATTTTATAATTATGAATTTGTGACCAAAATAAATGTATTAAGTAAATTTTAGGAGATGAAATGTCACAAATGATAAGAAATTGAAAAGATGTGTGAAGGGAATATAAAGATTCATGTTGTAAACCTATAAATGGGAATGGATTCTCCATTCCATGGTGGTTAGCAATTATTGATCGTTGTAAGTTATTGGATTTCACTAATAATGCAAGCAATAAAAGCTACATTTATTTTATCTCCTTGCCTATGTTCCTTAATTCTCTATACTTTCTAAATTTGCAAGCATTGTAATCTTGTACAACTAAGAAGGAACTTTGTGTCCTTGATTAATGAATTCATAGGCCTTTGTGTCTCCAAATTTTTAGTCTTATGGTTGATTAAATGTTTGTTTTATTCTAATTAAATTTGTACCTGCTCTAGCTAATGTATGTGAATTATGTAATTCTATTCAGATAATTTATCCACTCTCCCTATTTCTCCTACTCCTCTTTACCTCTTTCTCAAGAAAATTCCTCCCTTGTACATTGTACAAGAATTTTTCCACAAGTTTACTAGATTATTCTTGTTTGGTCCCCTTCTTAACGTCCACCCCACATTTTTAGTTAGTTTACATTCAAAATGGGAGACTCATATACCCAAGAAGGAGGGGCTTAACCCCACGACCATTGGTGAAAACTAATTATTCTCACTATGACAAATTATTTTACCAACAATATTTGGCAACTTTGTTGGGGAGAGATCTTCCCTTTGTGCACCCTTTAAATATCTTTGAAAATAAAAAAATATTATATATGTTCTAAAACCTATAAAATTGGAAAATGAAAATACCAAAAATACCTATTCGAATGTATGAGAGCCTTACTACAATCCTATTGAAAAATCTACATTTTTCTAGTTTCATTCATTTCTTATGTAGTTATAAAAAATGGTAAAAAGAAGATTTGTTAAATAAAATCAAGAAGGTGGAATTGTATTATTTCATAATCTTATATTTGATCCATAAGAAAAATATTATTTCATACTTTCTCCCAAACAAATTCCAAGACAAATTCATGAAAACTCACTTGAAGATCTCATTGGAGAAGTAGTTTTAGAACCACTTGATATCATTCCTCTAGAAGATGAAAGGGTTGCACTTATGAAATGGGGACATAACATTGATCTTCTAGCATTGGCTCCTCCACTTCATGAGTTGTCAAAAGGATCAAGAAACAACTTTCCCATATTCTATGTAGATGAAAATGAACGTTCATATGATCACATTAAATCTTTCATCATATCCAATGGCATTCTTGGAGTGGGACATGAAGATGTTGTCATTTGAATATTCATGGATTCATTTCAATAGTCCACTGTGAAAAGGTTTTACTACTTGCCACCTCACTCCATTAGTGATTGGGATGACATGACAACAAAGTTTGAATCGAATTCAAGACTTTAGTATATGCACATGCACTCCTTGCTCAATTGGCTCAGCTGAAGAAAGAACCTCAAGATCACATGAGATAATTTGTGGAAAAATAATAATTTGATCAACAAGATTCATATTGGTGCTCGTCCTACTGAATATAATCAAAATATGTTCTTCGTGAATGCTCAATTGCCTAAAGTTGGGTTCATATTATGGAGATCTCAACCGAACACTCTAGATAATGCTCAAGAATTTTTCATTGAGGTGGAAGATGACCTTATCATATAAGGAAGATCAAGAATTATTTAGTGAAGGATAAGTTCCAAATTTTCAAATATAAAAATGTTGATCATTCGCAAAAATTGGTCAATGGATTGACTACATTAAAGAATTTTTTTCTGAAAATGCCTCATATAAAAATCAAAACAGAATCAAATTGTAGGAGTAACTTGAAGGCTTGCCTTGGATGCCCCATTGGTCAATGTAATATGTGGAACCTATGAAGATTAAGTAGAATAAATTTCTAAAATAGAAATTTAAGAAGAAGAAGAAGAAGAAGAAGAAGAAGAAGAAGGATACACTAGGATTGGGTATTTTGATTACTCACTAGATAAATACTTTGAAGAATCCATGGGTAACTACTCTTTTCACTTTGTTCACTCACTCACAAATAGAAAAAGAGGCATCTTCTTCCACTTTACAAGAAAATAATTTGAATCCTAAAATGGAGACTCTATGAAAAGTAAAAACAAAAGGAGCATCATTGTTGTACACTTCCACTTTGGTTTAACTAAGAAGAAACCCGAGACTACTACATTCAGGACTCCATCTACCTCTTTGAGTGAGTCTCTTTCATCTCATATGGTCAAATTAGTTTCTGGTTTTATTGATCCTAAGAAATAAAATCCAACTCTTTTCAAATCTTCCATAGTTCCTCATGTTGCTACTACATCTCCACATTTTGACATCATTGACCATGTTAAAAATCTAAAATTTAAATGTTTGAATCCGAGTACTTAAAAATCATGATGCAGGAGCATCACTCCATGTACATGTATAAGCCATGAAGGTATCAAGTTTTGGCTTGTTAAGTATGGTCCTAAGTCTTTGATGTCATTAACTATTTATTAGGTGTGTTAATGGGAGTCTAGGACATTCAAAATTTGAAAATTCACTTTCCCTCCAAAATGTAAAACTTGAATGTGGAGGCCATTTTTGGGCTTTTCATTGTTATCCATGGGTTTATAAACTTGTAAAGGGTGGAAAAGGTCAAAATCAGTATTATTAGGTCTCTAGAACATGTAAAAAGTCATAAATGAGGTTATAAGCCTAGAAACTTCATGACTAGTTAATTAGAATATTCTATTCACTTGAATAAAAGATCAAAATAGGGTTAAAGGCTAAGATGTGAGTCTAGTTTGGTGGGAAATTGACTTCTTGAGCTATAAAGAGCCGTTTTATAACTGATTCAGGGTATTCTATCCGGTATGAATAAAAATTGTAAGTTTTTCAAGAAGGAATTGGAAGTGGAAAACTTGGTTTGGTGACATTTCTTGTATGAAAATTGTGTTGATTCAGTCCTTGTGAAATTACTTTTAGGATTTGTGTTTGGTATTTTATATGGAATATATATTTTATCTAAGCAATATGATCATTAGCATGTTCATGAGTATTGAATGATTCTAATGCTCTTTGAGCATTGATTTCCCTGTGACTGTGGAAAGGTTTGTGTAAGGTAATTTGTATGCGACTTTGTACATGTTATGTTAAAGAGGATGAGAGTAGTGTGAGGTTTTTGTTTTGTATCAAGCATGATGGTAAGTGGTCTATGGTAGCAATTGTAGTCCTTAGGAAGTCAAAAATAGACCACTCAACAACCGTATGTTTTATGTGGATGAATTTTTACCTCTGTGAGCATCATGTTGTAATCATGTCTGGTAAAATAAGTATAAGGGTTGTAAGTTTTGAATTTGTAGAGTCTTTCAAGAAAGAACCGATAACTTGTAGATTAATAAGTGTTGAAAAAATTAGGGTCTGTAGAAGACCACTTGAAGGGTCTTAAATCGGGAATTCACATACAATGATGGTAACATGTAAGGATTAGGAGGAACCTCGAGATTGGGATGATTAGAGGGCATTATACTTTGGCATGCACAAAGGAAAATCAACTCGCTTAAGTGGAAATCCCTGTTTGCACAAGTGGAACAGTGATCTTTGATCCTTATAAGTTATTCTAAGACACTGGTAAGATGATATCCTTTAGACTGTTAATCCAAGAATTCTTGCAAATATTGGAGCTTTGAATTGATCTCTATTGTTACTTATAACAAGAAAATCCTTCTTGGGCCAGTCACAGACCCCACTATATTTTCTAGAGGAAACTATGTTTATCTTAATATTGCACCATGGAAAATACATATAAACTGGTAGTAATCTTTTTCTTAAGGTTACCTAGGAATTGGTGAAGGACCGGCATAGAAATAATCCCTAGATAAGAGATTTTTCTCTGAAAGTCAAAGTGTAAAACTCATGAATCACATAGACATAGTGAGGGTTTCAAAGAGAAAGGAGAATAAAAACCTCAATATCTAAAATCTAGCCTTGAAATATTATAGAAGTCATCTTGAAGAGGTCTTACATCTATTATAAGAAGAATCTTTAAGTTTCATTTGTGATTTTTAGCTATACATGACAATACAATGTTTCAATTAGCATGTATAGTCTATTCTTGGTCTAAAGAGGCATTTCTCAAAGGAAGCTAGTTTTACCTTTTAAATCCAAGCACTGGGATTTTTACCCATGTCAAATGACATATTGAGTGTCCAAAAGAATCTTGTTTGAGTTTTGAAATCACATCTATAGAGATAAATGCATGACAGATCAGGTAAGATAGAGCTAGTAAAGGAGAGGTGAGTTCAAATGGAAAGAGAATTACCAAGAAGAATTTGGTTAATTGATTCATAAAATTTGGGAATCACCTTGATAGTCATAAAGGGAATTTGAATATGTTTCTATCTTTTTGAGGACCCCTTTATATCCTTCCAATCATGCATGGAAAAGTGGATTTGGATTCCAGGACCAACTTAAGGGCAATCTAGTGAATAGAGGATAAATTAGTGATTTAAATGGTTTTTTAGTGGACTTGTTAGGTCAATCTAACCCTGTTTGAAGTGGGAAAACAAGTGGACTGAGAAAAGTAGCAGTGGAAAGCATTAAAATCCCGAATTCGATTTCTAGACTAGCACAAAGGAATTAAAATTGCCAAGACAATGAAGATAAATTCCAAAAGAGAAATTCTTGAAACTAAAAAGATAAGAGGATTGAATCGGGTGAGTAAAGGTGTAAATAAGTTGTGAGGGTAATGAACCCCATTTTAGCTTCATATTTTCAAATCAAGACACATTCTAAACAAGCAACAAAGAACTAGGTGTTGACAAAGTGATTAAATGTTATTTCTATAGGAAAGTGCTTGAAATTGAATAAGTTTGGTGGTTGATTCAAGGGTAAATGAAAGTGTAAGAAAGGTATAATGATGATGAAATCCTTCCAGGTTAATATTTTCAATTCAATTAAGTTTTGAACATTGTAGACTAGAATATATTCCTAAAATGGAAGAGTAAGGTTGAAGTGTATTACTTTAATTTCTTTGGTTCCTAGATGAATGCTTGGTATTTTTATAGACACCGCATCAATTCACCCCAAGAAATTTGATAGAATTACCCATTTTATCAAAGGAAGTAGTTCAAACTCATGTTCCCAAAATGTCACTACCAAATAACTACCTCTCGCTCCTCATACCACTTTGTCTCGAACCTTCTTACTTCCACATCCTTCACTTCTGGGAAGGTATAACCTTTCTATCTAGCCTTTCTATTCAATGGATATAAATTGAAAAGCTACATTATTAACTATGATTCCTCCGATAATGCCATTCCCATAATATTTGCTAAATATTTCTCTCTCTCTCTCTCTCTCTCTCTCTCTCTCTCTCTCTCTCTCTCTTACATTTTTATTTCATGGAAACTAGAAATCACATCTTGCTAGCCAAGGATGCTCAAATATCATTAGCATATTTTCCTAAAAATAAGGTCATGATGAAAATACAAGTGGAAAACATGCCAACTTCACATGTTATGTTGTTGATCTAGAGTTTCTATTGGGATGTTGGTGGATATATATAAATGGATTGGTCACATGCCACCATTCCATTCAATGGTTAAATGAAGAAGCACCTGTTATCCAAAATTCACCCCTCAAGGTAATTTTGATAACATGCATCAAATTCTTTAGTCCCAAGCAATTATATTTATTCAAGGCAAAAAATCGTGTTTCTGGGGTCCCCTCAGCTTCTTTCTAACTCTCCTATCCAAGAGGAAAACCCAGCAAGTTTTAAAAATGTGAAAAAGTTACAGAAAACAAGCTTGGGCCAGGAAAAATCATGAAAAATGGCTAAGTCCTAGTCCTCGCAACAGTCGGGACATGAGGGACATCTGGGCGCGAATCGGCCGAAAGGCCGCCAGGTAGTCTGCAGAGCAAAGGGGCATCCAGGACGTCGGGACGCATGGGACGTGAAAAGGTGAACTGGCTGAAAAGTGGAAAAAATTGACTAAGTGTTGTTTTCGCGCAGTTGGGATAGTTGGGACAAAGGTACGCGAAAGACGCGGATCAGCCGGTTTGGCACAAGTCAGTCCATTTCGGGTGGTTCGGAGAAATTTGTCCTAGGCAGTCTGGGACAGTTGAGACAAAAGTGCGCGGAGGATGCGAACTGGCCGGTTTGGTCGAAACAGAGGACTTTCGATCGGGACATCGGGCTAAAAGTACGCGTGGGACGCGAAAAAGTTTGAAAGAGCCAAGAGTGAATGGAATCTCGCCACGTGTCTTCACCGCAAAGAGGGACAAGGAAGCCTGAATCGACTAAAGGAGGAGATTTTCGTCAAGACAGCTTGGGACAAAGGTACGCGTGGGACGCGAAAAGCCGAAGTGGCCGAAGGCAAAGAACAAAAGTCAACGTTTGACCCGTGAAACTTCAAATAGCCATAACTTTTGACTCCGAGCTCTGATTTTCACAAAATTGGACTTTTTGGAATGAGCACGATGTCCTTTTCTTATTTTTAATGAGGGTATATATATTTAAATAAAAGAAACATATTCGGCTCCAGTCAGTTAATGCTCATTCCCATCAAATGACAGAAAATGCCTGCTAGACCCAAAATAGCTGCTCGCACTCAGAAGGCCATAACTTTTGCATTTCTCAACAAAATCACACAAAATTGGTACCATTGGAATCATGGCTCCGAGCCCAATGCATAGAAATCAATAAATTATAGATTTGATGAGAGATTGATTGAGATTTTTAACAAAATGTGGCCGGGTTCATAACAGTGTTTTATTTGGTGGTTGGGAGTGCAATTAAGAGGCATGGTCATCATTCTTTCTCTGCTGCAGCACCTGGGACAATATGGGGAGCCTTTTGCAAGTAATATACAATCATTTCACTCCATTTAATACCTCTTATAGGTGGTTGAAGGACAGATTTCGGGATTTCCATTTTCCCTTCTCTTTTCCTTCTCATTTTTCTATAAATTGGAGTGTTGGGCTCATTGTAAAGGGGAGAGTTCCTTGTAGCAAAGCTCTGTCAAAATTGCTTTGTGAAGCCAATGTGCTGTAGGCCCTTGTAGTGGAATCCTTGCATGGTGATCTAGGCCCTTATCTTGTAATAGATTGAACTGTGCATATCATGAAGTAATAAAATATCAGTTTATGGATGTATCTTCCCCTGCTGTGTTTTCTGAAATTCTTCTTGCCCCTTTAATCTTTCTACAAGAATATTGTGTCTATTATTATGTTCTTGCAGGGATTCATTATCATTGTGTATGCTTGGAATATTGTTGTGAATGCATTTTGCTAGATTATGGAGAACTGTCATCACCTCTTTTAGTGTACACTTTGCCTCTGTATTTCACACATTTGGAGACTACTCTCACACCCTCCTTTTCTGGTGTATCACCGCTTTATTGTAGGCTTTCATTTTATGCATTCTCTCTCCCTGGTCCCTTGGAAATTTATATTAGAATAGTTAGTTTCCCCTGCATTAGAGTAGATTGTGGCAGGTAGTTTAGGAGCAAGGACCAGCTTTCTCTGGAGGTCTATCTCAAGTAGCAAGTCCCACAACTTGGAGATAGTACCCATGTTATCCAATCACATTGTGAATACAAGTATATGCACTTGTATAAACATAGGGGTGTTGTGATTCAGTGATAACAACACCTTCCAATAAGGAAAAAAGAAATACATAGTTCTGAAACCAAATGACCCAAGAGTGAACATCCTATTCCAAGATTCAAGGTATGAAAACTTTTTCATAGCTTTAGAGGAAAGATGGTGAGCTTCCCACATTTATGGAGGTGTAGTCGATGTAAAAAAATTAGTTGAAAAGCATCATGATGATTTGATGGAGCCATAATTTGATAGTGTGTACTCCCCTTTGGACATGGATGCAAATTCTCTACTTATTGGTGACGGAGGTCATGGAAATCTTGGCTTACAGAAAAGTAATCTTGAGATGACTAGCAATGTGGATCAAGAAGAAGAAGTGACATCAAATGACCTCTTGGCAAGTGGATCATAAGTTTCAAACCACCTTCTAAAGATCCAAAATGAAGATTTGTTCAATGAGGATGAGTTTGAATATGAATAATTCTCTTTCTCGTTGAACGTGAAGACATCCTCAATGAGGAGTGTATAAATAAGGAAATGCTTGGGTCTCTTGAAATTGACTCTGCTCAAGAAGGTGATGTCTCCATCATGGAGATGAATTTCAAAGCTCAAAATGGTAAAAATGGGGAAAATGTTTATTTCCATATTCTATACCCAACATTTTTTCTCATTCTCCTTTAAAGATGATGAAAAAATGTGCACATTACACCATGGTCGAGATGGGTCAAATATGAACCAATTATTGTGAAGGATAGTTTTTGGAAGAATCGAGAAACATGGGGCATCAAGAGGATTTTGATAGTGTTCTAAATCTCACAATATATGCCAAAAATAGCTCATCGAGACCATGGTCATAAAGCAGGTAACAAGTAAAGTTTAAATTCCCATCAAAGACCATAAGCCTCGGTTGAAAATTGAAAGCTTAGCAGGGATCAAAACTTATTCTTATAACAACAATAGAAGATCAAAACTGGAATGAATTTGTAAATGGATAAGCATATAGGAATAGAATGTCAAAGAAACAAAGGCAATGAGTTGTTTAAATGGACCCTCACAAGAAAAATCATGCAAAATTTCTTAAGAAATTGAAAAAGGGTCATATTTTAATGAGTCAGTCAATAGATTTACTGAAAAAAAAATTCATTTGGTCATGACCATGCACAGTAAACATTCAACAAAGAATCAATGCTACATTGAAAGCGTGATGTCCCATGCAAGTACCATATGTGATTTAGGATGTTGTATCATGATTTCCCTTTTTTATGTGTTTCCCTTCTCGTTATTTTTTTCCTTTCTCTTTCGTGTGTTTTTTTTGTTTGTTTCTTGGTTGTGTTTGTAGATTTGCTAGTTTTTTTATAATGGTGACTCCATGGCCCAATGGATAAGGTACTATTCTACTAATCCACAAGATACTTAAGGCTCATCATTACCCTTTACAATCTAATATCCCATAACTAGAGTTAGTTGGTTTCATGCAAAATGTCTAGCATGCAAGATTGAATTTTTGGCCATGATAACTAAGCTCCCACTTGAAAGTTTCCCTCCCCTGTCATTATAAACCTTTGCTTTAGCTAACCTCATCCACGCTTTCATCCTCATTATGTCTTATAGGTGTGTGATAACAATATTTTCAATTATTTTTCATGTGCATGGATGTTTTCCTAAGGTGATATGCAAAGTCACTAAGATTCAAGGAAGAATGATTATCCACAGAGGTCTAGAAAGGGCCATTTTTGGCCATTTTACAACTTGTGAACACCCTCTAGAAGGTGATTACAAAATAACAACTCATTTATAAGTTATACAAGGGAATTTTGGATTTATTAAAGGAATTTTTGTGGAATTATTCAAGGCCAAGTGATGTCGAACCAAACATGGTCATTTTAAGTGCGGGAATGTTTTACTCCAACGGTGAAAGATGACTTGTCAGGATGATTTTGGGAGTTATGGGAGGAGTTGGGGGATGAAAAATAGTCATTGGAAATATATTATAAGCTTTTACGTGATAGAAACATCAATTTTTTTCCAATACTTGAAAATATTTCATGCCAATCCAAGTTTTTACAAATGCCACATTAGCCTTCATGCAATGCTCCCACGCAATTTTGGTTCAACTAGTTCATCAAGAAAATTTGAAATTTTGAAGTCATGGGTAAATTTCATTATTTTGAGCATTTTCCTCCACCTTGTTGATCCTCTTCATTCTAGGAATTATTCAAAATTTTCAATTTTTGGGGAAATATGGGTAGAATTGGTTTTTAGAGGAATGAAGGGAACTATTCCTCCGTTCCACATGTTCCTTATGTCCCCACCTTGGCCACATTATACTAAAAATTTGGTAAAATTGATTTTTGGGGTGCTTTGTGGGCATTGTTATCATGTTCCTTTTGTTCCCCAATCATCCTCCATAGCCAACCCTAATTACTAACAATTTACATCAATCAATTTGGTTGATTCAGGAACCCACATAACTGTTTCGTTGTTCTATCAGGTTCCTCGAATGCCCATAAATGCTGAAAATATAATCTTAGAGGTAGTAAGCTAAATTGGCTCCACAAGTAACAAAGGGAACTATTCACTCATTCCGTTTTCCCGCATACCCGCAATCACCGCCAAGGGGGTTTTAGCACACCGATGGTTAAGTCATTCATGGGGAAAATAGGGAACTATTTCTTCATTACATTTTTTCCCTATTTACCATACCATCTAAAAAAAAGGCATTTTACTCAATTTGTTGATTAAATTCTGAGAGGAATTGTTCCTCTATTCCTTTAGTTCTCTGGATTTCCACCTAGATTAACTGCAGGTGAAAATTTTCTCATAAATTCTTTTTTTTTTTCCAAATAGGATGGTTATGAAGGGTCCTAAACTTGAGGATTTTATAATGAAATATTTTAATGATGTATTTGTGCCCAAATTGAATGTATTAACTCAAGTTTAGGAGATGAAAGGTCACAAATGATAAGAAAGTGAAAGGTCATGTGAAGGGAAGATGAAGAGTTATGTTGTAAATCTATAAATGGGAATGTCTTATCCATTCCAAAATTATTTGCAATTGTTGATTGTTGATTGTTGTTGGATTTCACTACTACTACAAGCAATAAAATATACACATTTCTTTTATATCCTTGTCTATGTTCCTTCATTCCCTCTACTTTCCAACTTTCCAAGCATTGCAATCTCATACGACTAAAAGGAACTTTGTGTCCTTGATTAATGAATTCATAGAACTTTGTGTCCCCAATTTATTAGTCTTACTATTGATTGGATGGTTGATTTCTTCTGATTGAATTTAGACCTACTCTGGCTAATGTTTTTGAATTATGTAAGTCTACTCATAGCATTAACCCCCTCTCCCTATGTCTCCTACTCCTCTTTACTTCTTTCCCAAGCAAATTCCTCTCTTAAACACTGTCTGATAATTTTTCCACAGATTTAGTGGAGTACTATTGTGTGATCCTAGCTTAACAACCACCCCACAATTTTATTTAGTTTATATTCAATAATGGAATCCTCCCTATACCCAAGAAGGGTGGGCATAGCCACCGTGACCATTGGTGAAAACCAATATTCTGCACTATCAAAAATTATTTCACCATCAATACTCCTAATTATAGTAATGTATTTTGTCATAAATTAATAGTAGTTGATGAGGCCATAAGTTGGCCATAAATTACCATTATTTTGTCCTTCCAAGTTACCTTTGAAAGTGGATTTAAATGTAATCTAGGAACTTATAGTTTGCTTAAGATAAAATATATGATATATATCTTGTTCATTCTTTATAAATCTTTTGTTATCTATTTTTTTGACTAATCCTATTGATTATTTGGGAAAAGATGCAAAGTCTTGTATATGTAGGCCATAAAGAAAAGATAATGCTAGTATTGGGAAAAATGGAACTGATCATGAGCAATAAATATAAAATCAAATATGATTTCATATTCAGATTCCTCTCAAAAAATTATGCAAGTTCAAAAATGAATCATCTCAATCCGAGATTGCATGCAAAAGTTATAGTTGTTTTAGTTAGCTCCGGAACCATTGGAGTTAACTCTGGAACCTACAAAGTTAGCTCCAACCTACAACGTTAGCTCCAAAACCATTGGATTTAGCTCCAGAAATTTCATCAACATAGTAAAGCTAGCTCTAGAACCACTGGAGTTAGCTCTAGAACCTGCATCAATAGAGTAGCATTAGCTCTGGAACCTGCAAAGTTAGCTCTGGAACCTGCAACATTAGCTTGGAACCATTGGAGTTAGCTCTAGAACCATTGGATTTAGCTCTGGAACCTGCATCAACAAAGTAATGTTAGCTCCAGAACCATTGGAATTAGCTCCGAAACCTACATCAATAGAGTAATGTTAGTTCTGGAACTTACATCAATGGAATGACAATTTTTGACAAATTGTGAAAAATAAGAGAATCTAATGGGAAATCGAGAGATGTTTTTGTTCATAGAAATGTGTTTAACAAAAACCTCATTCATATTTTCTACATGTTTTATTAATTAAGATAAATCTAACTTTCAAGAAGTCATGATCTGAGGAAAAGTGTATCGATTTGCACTAAAAGTTCCATAAACAGAAACAAAAAATTCAAATGGAAAATCTGAGAGAGGTTTTTGTTCATAGAAATGTGTTTAACAAAAAAACATTCATATTTTCTACAGGTTTTACCAATGAAGAGAAATCTAACTTTTAGTGAGCTGCATTATGAAGAAAAGTGTATCAGACAAGCACTAAAAGTTTCATAAACATAAACAAAAAATCTAAGAGAGGTTTTTGTTCATAAAAACGTGTTTAACAAAAAAATCATTCATATTTGCTACAAGTTTTACCAATGAAGAGAAATATAACTTTTAGTGAACTGCAATCTGAGGAAAAATCGTATCAGACAAGCGTCAAAAGTTCCACAATAAAAAACAACAAAGTCAAATGGAAAATCCGGGAAAGGTATTTAGTCAAAATCATCTTTTGAGGAAAAATATCCTTCCAATAATGTAGGATAATAAAATCATTATGATTCTTGTTACCAAAAAGTAAGGAGAAAATTTGGGAGCAAATCTTCCTAAAATAAGTAAGATAAGATTTGAATCCGATAATATAACTCTCCATATTTTGTGGAGATAGAGATTTTAGTTGTTAGGATTGGAATAAAGATAAGATCAGATTGTATTTCCTAAAATAAGGATTTGGTTGGATGCATGAATTATAAATGCAACCTTCCACATTGAGATATGTAATTCTTTTCTCCCAAGAAATAAAGATTTGTTCTTTCCTCTCAAATATTATGTAGTTTTAAAATCTCGAAAGTATGATTTAAATCCTCTTCCAAGGAATGAGTTGGCCACTCATTTCAAGGAAGATGGATATGTGTATTTATGTTTATGTTTATTCATTTATTTGTAATTCATTCTGTTGTATTTTTTATCTTTGTATTGTAAAAATCCAATCTATTGTGAACCTGCAGGTGTTTCATTTAATTATGTTTATTTCCAATTTAGCAATTTCAATTTATGCAAGTGTGTTTTTATTCCTGCAAGTTTGATTTCCTTCATGCAAGTGTGATTTATTTCATGCAAACTTTTTTTCTACAAGTGTGCCTTTAAATTTATGCAAGTGTGATTTATTTTATGCAAGTTTGGTTTGTGTTTAAAGGATTTGCTTTCCAAGATCTTCTTCTCTTAATACATATAGCCATCGGACACCAACCTGGATTGACATTATTAATGGTGAGGATTGACGACCCTCATCAAAAGTAGTGGTTGAAAGTTTCATTTTATCTCTTATAGAAATTTATTCTTCTTATAACACACCTTCAACAATATATATTCCTCCCATCCAAATTTTACCCTCTATTGTGATACAAGTTTTAAAGTTTTACAACATTGTACTACTTTTTAATACACCATATTAGGGAAGCCCAATCATATCTCATTATCTACATTTTATTACACACTCCACATTGGACACACCAAGGTCAACCTAAAAATAAGACTTAATACAAGTTTAGTAGTTTCTAAGCTTCCTCGTTTGTACGTTATCAAATATACCTAGGTACATACTCTCTAATAATATTCTTCTTTCATACCCATTTGATTAACATTCTAAATCATTACGAGGAGGAATCAGAGACATAAAATCATGCACTTGGGAATATTTCTAGGTCATGAAAACATACTTGCATTCATATGATTCCTAAGTGAGAAAAATAGTAATTGATTATTGCCTTTAGCCTCTTTTATGTCTTTTTGCTTTCTCTTTGGTCTTACATGCCCTACAACCTAGTCGGTACTTCACTAATTTATTTTTAATGACTCGAAACTAGCACCCAGCCCGAACGTCAACGCCTGGGGGCCCTCGTCCCCTTAGGGTGCCCCAACCTCTTTCTATCTTACTCACCTTTTTGGGCCTCTTTTATTTTTTTGGCATCTTATTTTCTTATGTGTTGTCCTTTAAGTTGTCAATTACAAAATTCAAATAAGGGAATCATATAAATACAAAGCTAAGTGACCAAAATAAAAGACCAAACTCTAAACATCTATTATTATCACCTAAGGTTGCATTCAAAGGAATCTAAGAGCATCAAAGGAATCCATCTAGAATTCATTCAAGGGACAAGGGACTACATTTTCTACATACATGCAAAGGAGGGGAAGTTTATTTTTACATCCACACATCTATTTATAGTGGTACATATAGTTATCATCCGCTTATCACATGCGCTTGCACAAGGGTTTCTAGGGCACGATTTTGTCACACACGCACAAGAACTATATGGATTCTAAGATGTAGTGTAGTGCTCAGTCATAAGATCACTCAACCAGTGATTTTCGGGTCATCGACTCCTATATTGCATCTTTTATTTTTGAGATTTGATGTAGTTTGAGGGTTTTACATGTCATCTTATATTAACAAGTTTAGGGTTGGACATGCTAGATTATAATTCTCTCCCATTTTATTTGCATCCTTCTCTCCATCTATTTTTACACATGTTAGCATTTGATATCCATTAGAATTTAAGGAAATTTCATTACCTCATACCTACTTGAGTATCTTATACATCTAAATGGAATTTTAGGTTGCTCTCTCTCTCTCTCTCTACCATCATTATATTCTTTCTCATATTTATATTTTTATGCTATGGTTTATGAGTGTCATGATTTGACGCTTCATTTTTTACATGCTTGAAAGTTTGGTTGGTCAATTTCTTGACTATTTTCTTTTTATATCTCTTTAGGCTCCTATGAATCCTAATTTAGTCTTTCCTTTATGAGACTATTTGGATCGACCTAGTTCTTTAACATGTTATTTATCTCTCATTTAAATTCCTATTAGTTTTGTTGATTAATTTACCAAATAATACCTTTTTAACACTCTTTAGGTTCCTCCAAACCTAATTTAGTCTATATGGACCTAACCTAGGCCTTTATATACATATATCACACTCTTTTCTATGTTTGTTAGATTAGATGATTTATTTCTTGACTAGCACCTTATGATGATTTTATATCCTCTAGACCTAATTTATTTTTCCCATATAGGTTATCTAGACCTAAACTAGACCTTTGTTTCACCTATTTTACTCCCTACTTTGCAAGCATGCTACTTCATTGATTTATTTCGTAATAGCACATTTTTGACATTGCATAGGCTATCCACCCCGACCAAGATTTCTTCTTAAAATTTTCCTGAATCCTCTTGCAACCTATTTCCCTATATTTTTATACCTTCTTATAGCTTCACTTGCTTATGCTTACATTATTATCCTCTTCTTTTAGTCTTATATCATTAGGGTTCCTAAGTGAATTTTCTCCATCCATGGATGAGACAAGAGGTAACAAGTGTCATTTTTTTATAGGGAAAGGTAAATTAAGTATATTTCATTATGTTGAGTTCATATTTTTCATCACTTATTACTTGATTTACGATAATTAATTTTTATTTCAATATACCATGTTTTTTCTTGAATACCATCTCATGTTACACTATAGTGACACATGATTATCTTTGTTGGGGCATATGTATACACCCAATTTTTCACTCTTATGAATGATTTCTCTTTGCGAGTCTTTTGAGTACAAAGAATATCCTAAGTGAGGATATTAATGTACCAAAAGTGAGGATGGGTTGGTTAGCGAGATCTTTGCGATCTTAGTGTATATCCTAAGTGGTGTCACCAAAAGTGAGGATGGGTTGGTTAGCGATATCTAGTGAGATATTCATTGTGTGAGGCATTACACTAGCTTTCCTAAAATTGAAGAGAAATAATTAATATAATCTTTAAGATAAACAAAGATAGATAAATGACATACACAAAATAATATAGCACACAAGATATATCTTGGGAAACCATTTTGAGAAAAACCCATTGCGGTAATGTATCTCCTTATTATGTCAACTCATTAGTTTTACCATATAATAATATACTAATCAATTATTCTATATCCTTCATACGCACGTTTATTTATATGTAATCACATCAAGAGGTGACCGTCACATTGGTATTACAAAACAATGGGTGCCACAACCATGGATCAAGAATATAACCCATAATGACTTCCCATAAACATGAATGATTTAACCACCCATAGTAACATAGGTTTAAATTACCTATACATGATTGAAATCCTATAAAAAGGGCCCTAAAAAATTATCGGGGCCAACCCCAAAATACTAATTAGGGGTGTTTCCCCACAAATTCTAACCAGTGAGATTCCTCGGACCCACTCAGGCTATGTTGGGCTACACAATCTAGACAAGTGTAACTCATGAAAAATATACAACACATTTCCCTCAAGCATACATCATGAATTTGTTTCTACTACCTTCCTTATTATCCTCTTACTAGCCTCATATGACCACTTGATATCTCAGTATTATCACCTTCACATCCACCTTTAGATTTTTTTTTAAATCACGGTCACACATTCTCCAATTGTTTTTTCTTCCTCCGTATTATATCCTCTCCTTACCTTTATGTCGGACTAATTATAGGATGGTCAATGCATATATTAGAGAAAAATTCCATAAAATGGAATCAACTACAATTGGTTCCATCCTCTAAGGTATTTTATGAATTCAAGTTAGGATCTCCTATAAATATGAATCATTTTTGTCATTTCTTTATATTATAATCAAACATTTTTCTTTCATTTTACTCAAAAATCTACCATTAAAGTTTTAGGGTTTATTGGAGCTTATACATAGAGGTTTAATTTTTAGCATTAGGTTATTAGGAGCAACAATAATAGACTCACCAACAAGGTATACCAAGTCTATTGAGTTCCCAATTTTGGTTTACTTGGGTCTTCTACCTATCCCTCTTATGATCCACCCACAAAAACTCTCTCATGAGGTGTTACTAACCATGGGTGGTTTAATGCACCAATAAGTATTCACAAATATAAGTATCCATAACCTTTATCTTTATTTTATGTTAAGAATGATTGATTAAATTTGATGCATTTTTATTAGACTAGGATAGAGTAACACATCTTTATCTATTGCATGATGTTTTATGAACCTTGTCTATATCCACCACATGGCTTTGCAACCCTTAGCTTAGGCATGTTAAAATACTTGGTTATTACATTTACTCTTATAACCTTATGATTATAGTGATATTTTATTTTATATCATATATGTAGGATTTGGAACCATATGCCTTTAATACATTGTGGATTACTATCTTTTAGATCCATGAATATCAATATGTTAACACTCTATATTTGGCATGTGTGTTGGCCATATTAATATCTTACACTTATATCTTAACATATATTAATGGTAAGAGATAAAGTATAATAATATTGATTATTGTAGAAAACGTATAGTATGTACCAACATCACTATCTTAGACCTCTAATTATCATAAAATCTATTATTATGTAAATTGTAGACACATCACATGAGAGTGATCACCTCATGTAGAAGTAAATGTATTAAATTAATCTATAATAACATGTGATAAAATATATTCAACCATGTTCCTAACCCATGGTATATCCTTTTATAAAATCCTAAACAAGAATTATGCATTCACATTATGAAAACCATTTGTAGTCTACCTATAGTGTACTACTACCAAATTTAATCAACATCAATTTATATCTTCATGTCACCTTTTTTATTCAAATGATAATGATACTAATGAAACAAAAATACATATACAACTTCCAAGTTATCAAAATGTATTACAAATTGGATTCTTCCATCTCTTTTATCAAGATATTGATATTACTTATATTTGAGAATGAGAGTGAGAAATATCCTTCATTAATACTAATGAAGCCTCATATAATGACACTATTCATCAATAAAATGAGGTTGTAATCCCTAAAATTTCCAATATTATCAACTCATATCTCTAATAAAATTTAGTCAAATTGGTATTCCCACTATAGATTCTTCTACATATACACAACATTGTGACCATGAGTATAAATAACATGCACAATTCAGACCTATTATGAGTAAGATTACATCGTGTCCCAAATAAAAAAAGAAATTTAGGTGTTCCTCATTGTCAAAAGAACTTGGCAAAAATTCATACATTCAACTATAAAATCAACATGATTAATGTTTTATATTACCAAAATTCTCTTCAATTTGACACTAGTGATGATGAAGAAAGAAACTTAACTTAAATATTTCTTACTTTTATTTAAATAATAAATTTTTGAAAAATAAAAAAATTATGACATCATTGACTAAGAAAATGGAATTTAGGAAAACGTGGACAGCACAAATCTCATCAACCAACCCAATGACATTTTAGAAAAACCATGAACAGAAAAAAAATCATTAGCTACCTTGATGAAATTGACACAAAACCTATAACGAAAAAAATCATTGGTTTATTCAATGTTGTACAAGGTATTGGTGAACCTATTCCCAAACCATCAAACAATATTTTTGATGCTAAGGAAACACATGTTAAAAAAAATTACTACACAAAGTATGTTAATATCGGGATTGATATTGAGTGTAATGGTCCTCTACCCGCTTTTGAAAATGTTGAGGTCATTCTCAAACTCCTACATGCAAGAGAAGATTAATTACCCTACAAACATGATAATCTTGTTAATTTCATTGAAAATACACTTTATTTACCAACTTTATTGCTCGTTTCTAATCAAAAATAAAGAAATCTATAAATTACCTCTCACTCCTTATAAATTCTAAAATAATTACTACATGCTTGTTGAGGACACCATCAATGTTAAACTTGGCATGGAGGAGTCTCCTCGTATAATTATGATTGGATATTTTCAAACAAACATGTAAGAATCAATAAACCAATAAATCCTGCTTTATTTCTTCATTAAAATAAGGAAAAAAATTCTTGTGATTATCCCGACATGTCTATGATTAATCCTCATATTATATTCCATAACATGATTACTACTTTAATCTATTTGTAATGTAAAATTAGGGTCTATTCCTACTTTATTATATTATTCAATAATGGAAAACTAGAAATAAGGAAAATACTCGTATTGGTCCTAAATTATGCTACTCTTGCATTTTTGCAACATGTCTCCAATGATAAAGCAATAAAGTGTAATTAAGCTATATGGATAGAGAGAATAACTATACTTTTTCAATCATACTATGTAACAAACTTCTCAAAATGCATACAAAATTAGATCAAGATTTCATCAAGCTTCACATAAAATCTCATGGTATGGAGCTTAGTGTAGGATGGGTTCATGGGTGTCTCACACCTTCATGGCTAAACTTGTCCCTAAGGATATTCTCTGATGACATGTACTTGCACACTTAGTATAAATGTTAGAATCTTGTTTGTCTACTAATAGAGGTATGCTTTCTCGGTTTATTCCATGTGATGACTATGCTATGTTGAAATATGAATTCTCCTTTCTTGAAACCATATTTATTTTTCTTGAGGCCTAATAATGGGTTAGTGAACTTTGATTAGATTGCATCACCATTGTAGAAACGTAAAATCGGTATCTATACCATCATCAATTGTGTTTGCATAATTAATTTAATTCATATCCTTTTAATTAAATGCTTGTCCAATTCTTACTAATTAATTAATTAATTAATTGTTATTAATTAATTAATCATTTAAATTCTCATTTCCCTAACCAACCTTCTAATTAGGATGCTTTTATCCTACACATAAATCCCCTTGCTTTTCTAGATTTTATCCTATCTATTTTTATGCCCTAACTACCCATATCTCATCCCTTGCTCGCCTAATGCTTTAAAGCACTCGCCTAATCTTTAAAAGCATCAAATCCTGACCAAAATCATAAAATCACTCCCATTAGGAAACTTCCCCACAATCAATGCGGTGACCCAACCCGATCGTCATTGACCCCTATAAACCAAGTGTTTTCTTTCTATAACAACAATAAGAAATCGGATGCATGCAACTTGGAGATTTCTCATGACCTAAACATCCCTCCTTGTTCTTAAGAAATTCTCGAGACATCCACAGATCTCTTGGACAACCCTTCAACATGTTTGCATCGCTCATGATCATCATTCATGAGATCTTCTCATCATTATCATATTACTTTTTGTATCTCTATCATATTATCATATATACTTTACTTCTAACATCTTGCAGTACATAGTGGCTTGGAAACACTCAACAACCTTATCCTATAGCTTCTTTTGCTTATAGACTACTATTTTCATCTTTTTATACTTGGCTTTATACTACTTTGATATAGTCATCATCGATTCCCCCTAGTCACCGTAGACCAAAGGCCTTGTCCATCCAATAACCTATAAAAATTGCTCTTTTCCATCCTTTTCCCCGCTCGTACCTCTGGTTCTCTTCTGCAGACACTTTTACTATAGTTACATGTCCTCATCCAATTCTAGATCTCTCTTAGACCTTACAAGTCTACATATTGTATCCACATGTTTAGATACATCCTCCCGTGTCGTCGTCGACTGCAACAGGCATAGTCTAGGTCATCGTTGACCCGCACTAGGTAACATTTATTTCATAGTTATTGCAATCTAACCAAATTTAGATCAATTTATGTCATTTTCTAGATTCAGTACTACTTCTCTTTTTACATGCTCTTGCTTTTTTAATTTCACTTTATCTAAACAAACGAGGGTTAACATCCATAAAGGAATTCAAAATCTTCTTGGATCCACTTAGTCGGGAAACTCCCACATCTTTCTATCTAATCAATATCATTTTTAGTTTATTTAAATTCCTATCAGTAGAAACCATTGATCACCCATCCTTGCACTGTATCATCATGCATTCGAGATAACATAAACCCTCCATCATTTCGAAGTTCTTTAGTTTTTAGTAGTAGCTAGTGCATTAATTTGATTAGGAATGAGAAACTTGGACCAAATTCCCGGCACACCGGTTGGACACCCTTTAGGTGGTTTCTTTATTTTCTATATTCTTATTTTTTCTACTAACACAGTAGTGTGAATCTTCACTTTATTACTTACTCATGTTGGGTTCACTATTTGGATCGCTCATCACTCAAAAGTGCAGATAAATAGGAAAATCATTATCTAGGTTTTCCTCTTTTCCCTATTTAATCATTGTGCATTGTACTTTCCCTTCCTATTTGTGTTCTCGTCGAAAATAACATTTCATTTTGGCTTTAAAAGAACCCTTCTTTTCTACATCCTGCTTGTTCACATAGTCTAAGTCACTTTGTAGACACTAAAATTAGGTCACACTCCCTTTTGTCCCTCGACATATAAACCCCCTTTATTACATTTACCTAGCCATGACCCCCTTCACCCCACTAATATTAATTGAATTAAATTAATGCATTATCCGACTATATTTATTATTTAAATATCTTATTTAAATAATATCTACACATACTGATTCACTTAGACACCTCACCAAGCTAACTCAACCTAAGACCGATTCTTAGCAAGTTCCCATAACTAACTAAGACTTACCCAAACCCTAAAAATCAATGCCTACATTCCCTCTAACCACATTCCCGCATGCTCACGAGAGGCTCCAAGTCTAATCCGTTGGATAATGACATGAAATCCAAGGAAATCAGGAGGATCTCCCTAGTTTAGTAAACCTAGGAAATCGCACCTTGACCGACATTGGCTACCCCTAACCGTCACCGATTAAGCCGGACCACCGTCGGTTACCCCTTTTAACCCCTAAACTACCTTATTCTCAAGGTTGGAACTTGGAAATTGGAAGCAAGAAATTTGATGAGCAAGAACACATCTCAGAGAGATAACACATCTTCAGAGAGCCAATTCTAGTGAAAACTCACATCCAAGGAAGGAGATTGAGCATCTTCTCCTGCACATCCATCCTAGCCACGATCTGATCTATCCAAGCAAAGAGGAGTGTGCATACAGCCCATGTAGAATATTTTCTTCAGTTGGTGATCACTTACAACCTTCAAACCCATCATCAACACCTCCATCCTTCACACACAAAGGCCTTCAGAACGAAATCCAAGTAAGTACAACATCATACTTTCCTGGTTATTTCATTTCATCATTATTTTATCATCCATTGTTTATCTTGCTCCCTATTGACCTTCTCCAACATTTTCACCTCCATAGACCCATTAAAACCTCACAAAATCCTACTCTCATCACCCAATACATCATCCTGACTAACCAAAGTCCTTTGTGTAATCACAAAGGAGACCAAAATCCCATTATGTGACATTTCCAAATCTCACGAGAATTAGCACCGTCATACCTAACCACCGTCCGGTCACCTTTGTTAACACCGGTCTCTGTGTTTTCCCACACAGCCCTAAACAGATACCTACCCACCTAATTTTATCTCACCCTCATTCACTTGTGACCTACCCGAGACCTTTATCAGACCTACAGAGACCCAAAACCAATCATTTGACCTTTGGATTCTATTCTATCTTATCTTGTTAGATTAGATTTATTTTTCTTATTGTGTTTTAAGTGAGATACCTAAATCATTTTAAAATAACAATAAGATTTAATTTATTTACAACATTAATTTGTTTAAAATAGTGGATTGACAGCCATCTAGGAAGTATCATACTTCCCGGATCTAGCATACGCTAGGCAGTTCACTGCCCATATTGTTTAATTCCTTTTGGTGGTCTTATTTTCATTACAGGTAGTTCCTCCTAGCCAAAAGGAAGCTCTCACGATCAATTGTGGATTTAGAAGTCATACGCATGCAACAACCCATCAACCGACATTTGAACAGTATTCCTCCTACGCCTGTTACCCTATCTGTTTCATCAACACTTCAAAGAAACAATCTAAGAAAAGGGTGAAACATTTTGGCACGCCCGGTGGGACCCATCTAGGGTTCCTTGCATTTCATTCATTCCTAGGAAATTTTTTTGTGTTTGTTTCCCTTCTAAAAAGCGTACACACTAATTTTCTTCCCCGGGAATCCACCTCTTCTTTCTACTTGCTCTAAAGGAAAAATTTTCTTGGTGTAATTAAAAGGAATCATTTCTTCATTTTTTTTTTTTTTGCATTGTAGTGAAAGAGCATCCTCTTCATCTTCATCTTATTGTGTCATCCAATTTCACATTTTTGATTTGGGTTTAAAAAAGTGCATTCCATTCGATTTATTGCATTAGCTCACATTAATTAGGGCAACATATATGCTGGAAGTCATGACTAGATGAATGTTGACAAACGAATCATAGAAAAACACTTCTATCCTTTTCTCTTTCTTTGAGTCTTACAAAACCACACAAAAATTCAAAATATATACATTCTTAAACAACATCCTACCTGGAAGAAGTTGTAGGTGATCACACAATCATAGTAAAGTGGGCACTAGCTCGTTGCTCTATCGAGTCATACTTGAGTGAAGCCCGCCCCACCATAACATACACAAACCTCACCTTTTAGATCTCCTTCTTTTTAGGAAGCCATCCTCACCAAAAACTCTATTTCACAATTCATGTGTCAATCCCTAAATAGCATAAGCTAAATAAACATAATAGAAAAGGCACTCCTAGGATCACATTTTCTTAGTGTTTCGCTTGGCTTACATTTTGAGGTGAAAGGTCACGTTCATCACTTTTTTTTTCATCCTTGCACTCTCCTCATCATACTCGTGTATTCTGCTTCACCTAATCGTTTGTAGGCCATGTCACCATCATTCCTAGAATTTTGGGTCGATTCTACATCAAATTTTAATTCAAAACAACTTTCTTTCATCACTATTTCAATTTCACAAGAACCATCATCGCCATTTACCTCTAACCGCCATCGGTTATACCCAACCGACATCGGTTCCATGTCCTTTATCCAACCCACTCAAAAGGACATTTTACTCCACTTTCTTCCATTTTTTCTGAGTCTCATCACTATCATTTTTTCCCATTGACATTTTACACATCCTTAGATTTGACATACTCCGTCATATTTTTCCTTCTACCTCATCAAGTTTACTTCTTGTCCATTTTCTACAAAGTGACCAACAAAGATTTACCCCGACCGATGTCAATTTTCCCTAACTAGCATCGCTTAACTCGTTTCATATTCCAGCCACCATGTTTGTTATTTCATCCACGTTTTATCACGGACACCCCTATTCCTATTGTTCTCTCGTATCATTTATAGAGAAGCATCCTTACCTGATCAATACTGGTTCACATGGTGTTGACCCGAAGACAAGAAAATGCCCTCGTGTTCCACACCAGTTGTCAACCACTCCCACCTAGTCCTTCACCACCTTCTATTTTATCACCGGTCATGGATCTAATCCAACCTATTATTATCACTACCGGAGATGAGGAGTTCACACAAATCCTTGACCAGAACCTTACCACCTTGCAGTTTTACCTCTCCCACTCATCCAGTCGAGATGCCTTGGGTCAGTTGATATACGGCATGCCCGTATCTATCCCCCTGACTCTCGTACACACTTCTACATCAGCCCCATTTGGCACCATACTGCCTGCATCCACCTTACCCCCAGTCATTTTGCAGTTAGGTTCTATGCCTGTTATGATTGCCACATCTGTTACCTCTGTGGCACCCATCACATCCACCATAACCTCGAAGACTACCCCAAACACAACCTCATCCGCCCCTACTGTCTCATACATACCTATAGCTACATTCCCACCTCTAGTATCGGTGACCCCTACCCCATTTCAGAACGTGGTTCTTTCCATTCCACAATCATTAGCCCCTATTTCCACTAGGGTTACCATGACCCTTCCACCCCCATATACATACTACCAACAACCACTGTTTCATCTATTATTCATTCCAGGTACGTACCCCCTATTTCACGCTTCTTCTCCACCACCTTACATGGCAGCCCCATACACCGAAATGTCACCCCAATCATATAGCCAAAACCAACCTCTTCACGCTATAGGAGGCATTTAATCATCACAACCCACCAATGACCTAATTAAATTTATGTTAGATAAGATGCGAGACATTGAGGCATCGGTTTCCTAGCTCCCGTAACACTCTCACCTATGACGAGATTTGCAACAAGCCTATTCACCCATCCATTCCTATCCGTTCATACCCTGTGCATTAGGAAATGCCTAAATTCAACCACTTCAATAGCAAGGAAGACCCACAACAACATTTGCGCTTGTTCAAACATGGGTGTTATCTGATCGCTCATGATGATGCCCTACTTTTGAGAAATTTTCCCATGTCCCTCACTAGACCAGCATTAGATTGGTATAGTGGGTTACCTAAACACTCTATATTCTCATTCAATCAGGTAGCCTAAGCCTTGTTAGATCATTTCTCTATCAATATCGTCAAGAAGGTTACCATGATTGATCTATATTCCACACATCGAAGACGAGAACGAATCTATCGTAAACTTTTTTTCTCATTGGTGTAGCTTTGATCAATCAACTTACCTTCCAACCGCCACAAATCCGAACTCATCGAGCTTTTCACATAAGCTTGTGCTAGACATATCTCCTCGACCTTGCAGTCCAAACCTTCTAAACATTCAATGAGGCATTCACTATGGCACGAAAGTTGGAGATTCGGGCCATCGAAGAGAAGAAAATCCAGTTACGAAATAAGAATTCGACATTCAAGTCGAATGAAACTTCTTTTTCTTCCAAACCGAAAACCAATTATTCAAAATCTAAGGGCACTTTGCTAACACAAAGTGGTACTCAAGCCCAAACCAGCTCACTCATTAAATCAAGCTACACCCTCATCTAATCTCTCACCTATCCAGGACTTTTCGATTCAGAAAAGATCAGCAAAAATATACCCTAATTGGGGAACCTTACTCGTCTATCTTAGAAAAGCTTATCAAAGCTAGAGCCATCACCCTTCCACCCATAAAACCACACATTGGTTTTGACCCTACTCACCCCATGCCTGCATGGTATAAAGAGCATGATTTTTGTAACTATCACCGAGTAAAGGGTCATAGTGACGGCAACTGCATCACTTTCAAGAATATTATCCAAGAAATGCTTGAGAAAGGCGAGTTAACATGGATAATCCCAATGCCACCCCTAACCAAAATCTACAAATCTTCAAAAAACCATTTCCCAACCATGCCCCTTCATCCAATCAAACCGGTGAGACATCCACTCATGATACCCATACCCGTGAGGTTCATGCAATCTTTAATGAGGTACCTATCACCTCTCAATTACCTCACATCCCTTCCATAGAGGAAATCCTAGCCTGAAATCCTCCTTCCACATTGGAACCAACCTCCACTATTCCTTCACCAATAGAGGAACACCTTTCATCTCCTTCATCACCAATGGAGGGGTCTTCCACTAACATTGAGCCCCTCTCACCCCTAGCTTCTCCACTAAGAGAACCTTTACCTATAATACCTCCTCCACCCATAGAGGAGTTCCCATTACCTCCTCCACCCATAAAGGAGTACCCATTACCTCCTCCACCCACAGAGGAGCACCTATCTATCCCTCCACTTATAGAGGGGCTCCCATCATCTCCTCCACCCATCATAGACCCGGTTGAGATACCATTTCCTCTTAGCGAGCATTCTCCATCAACTACCCAAAATCCAATAAACCTAATTTAAGATCTTTTACCCATGGAAGTTTAAGTCGGTCAATTCCCATCTCTAAGGTGCATTTTACGGGAATTCCCATTAGGTCCTCACCAACTCCACCCACAAACGTGTCGTTCTCATGTTTGGCCAATCACTTAGATTATGTGGATATGGATTTATTATGGGGACGCCTCTTACTCCTGTCTCAACACATGTGCAGAGATCCTCGATGACACCTCCACTATCTACCCAAACACATTTCCACCCATCAAACAAAATACAACCACTATTGTTGCAACCCCTTCCATAATATCCATTAGCACTCACACCACACCCTTACCTATAACCCAACCTATATCTAAACCCAAACCCATACCCACAACATTTACCTCCACTAAACCTATTACCACTTTAGGGGTCACCCCGACCACCAGCCTTACTCATCCACCTATTAAACTAGATTTAGCTACATCCTCCAACGTCAAAACCACACCCGCACCAATACCCAAACTAAAGAAAAAAACTCATCGACCTCATACCCCGACCGCATCAATCACACCCGCACTTATCTTGGCTGCCTTAAAACCTCAATCGCCTAATATGGTCAAGCACCCTTCACCCATCCATAAACCAATAACACAACAATCCATTCCTTCCTCATAAACCTCTAACCTACCCCTGGCCACATAACATGACTTATACCCGCACCTGTAGTCTCTTTACCACCAATACCTCCAATACCTTCAGCTATTGCTTCACTACCCACTACACTTCAGTCATTTTCCCTCACACCCCAAGTACGACCCACGTCATCTACCTTCATAGCACCCCCGTTATCCCCATGGGTAACTCACCCTCTTCCTCCATCTACTTTTCCTTCTAGACCTCATACACCCACATCACCTTTACCTAAGAAGGTGCAACCCAAAAATAAAACCCCACTACCCCACAACAAGGTAGTCAAAATAACCCCACACCCTCCTACCCATCCATCTATTGTGCCCCTACTACCCAAACGAACCCGACCGATACATCAAACCATACCAGCACCTAAACCCATAGCTCAACTCGTTCCTACTCTTCCAAAACCATTCCCGATAACCAACCATATCTACACCCAAACCCACATTCACTTCCCATTGTGATCCACTAGTAGGGTCCTATGCCAAAATTTTAACCAACCTCCTTATCGAAGGGCATGATTTAGAGAATTCTAAGGCCTTGAAAGCCATCCTTATCTAATTATGTCCACCAAAACTAACTTTGACAACGGCACGACCTTCTCGACAAGGATCCCGCTTCACCTACACCCATTCCCACATTGCCCACTCAAAACCACACAATTCTCCACCCTTACACCTCCTAGAGCCACCCTCAAGATTTGAAATTAACATGGTTTGCATCGAGAACTTGCCAACCACCCCCAAATGTCGTTGCGCCCAACCGACCTCACAGGTTTTTCTCCTCCAGAGGTTTTTGCCCTTCATGTCATTATACCACTCACCGTACACCTTCTCCATTTGCCAACTTCCCTCAAATTAACATGGTACACATCACTACACATGCACAAAAGGGAAAAGAAAAGGTAGGTGACCCACCAACCAATCCTATACCAACCATACCATCTACACGCATACCTAAAATAACTATATGCGGCCCCACATACCCCCATTTCTAATGGTGTCACACATCACACCATGATCAAACAACTACACCAATATCCCCTCAAAATGTCCTTATATGACCTTATCCAAACGCCGAATCCCATCGTCAAGCTCTCATAGAGGTTCTTCAATCTATTGAGGTTTTACCCAATGACCCTACACCCATAGCCTCCATTAGGACACCCCATCATGTAGCCTCTCTCACCAAATTACCACCACCATCTTCATCTCCCCTTGTTCACCAAGTGGCCTCCCTTAGCTTCTCGTGAGGAGGAGATCGCGCCACACCAAAATGATGACCCTGGATCGAGCCATCTTCATCTCTCGTCCACATTGATGACATACAGTACGCCATGTGATGATTGATAGAGGCGCTAGCATTTACATCATTTCATCCCATGCATTTGCTTAAATGTGCATACCATACAATTACATGCATAAACATATGGTCATGTTGCATTCATTCAATGATGCTATCACCTCCACACTAGGCAATCGTCATCTTTCATGTTTATGTGGGTCCCTGCACTGTTCTAGAATTGTTTTACGTTTTGGAGGGGGAATTCCAATATAACTTGTTGCTTGATAGACCCTGGATCCATGTCATGGTTTGTGTTCCTTCCACTTTGCATCGTTGTGTAAAGTTTGAACACGAAGGACACACTTATACCATTCTAGCTGACCCATCACCTTTCAATTCATGCAACATGCTTTACTAACCCAATTATGTGCTCATACCTGTCATGCCGTCTACCTCCGCAAACAATACTGCTTCACCTACACCTCCACCTACCAAGACAAATCATTGTTTTCACCGCACATACCTCCTCTATTCCTACCGCTGCTATAACTTCCACAGTTGACCCATTAGCTTCCCAATTTGTTAACTCCACCTCCACTTTGACCTCCAACTCATCATCCATTTCAGCTACCTACATACCAGCCATCGATCCCTTCGAAGGTGTTTTTCAACACCTCTCTGGGAGTACCGCCTATATAGTATCAACACATTCCTTACTCTACATGAGTATGGAAGCCTGCACCAACACCCTCGCTATGATCACCATATAGGAGAATTCCTCCTTTATGGTCCTCCTCATCTTCGTACTAGTCTCACCTATGGGGGGCTTGATACTACAAATTACACACCTGAACCACCATCACAACCCCACCCATTTTCCACTGACTTCCAATCACTTACCAATCGCCATTTCACTAACACCTTCTTACACCGATGTGTGTGGAAGGGTTTTGGTTTTTACTTTTATGAGCAAGGCCGCCATACCATTATTCCATGTACCACCCGAAAACATAATGACCATAGTGGTATCGGCTTCCCCGAACCTCCTACCAAATAGGCCCACATTGAACTCATTGAAGACCCTAGCCCTCCTCCACCTTCATATTCATCACTACCTTCACTCACTCCACCTTTATCACCACCCTCACCGATAGAGTTGATGGATCTTGAATCTATCCCTCCTAACTTTTTTTTTCATAAACATCATTTCCTTGGGGCCTTTGACTTATCAACGTGAAGGTGAGGCCCCTTCCACTCTCTCATTCCTATATCCTGAAATGATCGACGATGACACACCTACCATTAACGTCATTCAATGTCAAGATGATGAATCCATACTCACCTACCTTGGTGCATAAGACTCATATATTCATCGGTTGTTACCATCTAAGACACAAACCATGTTGAATGAATCGACTATCGAGATCAACATTCATACTCATGACGACCCGCACATCCTAAAGATCAGACAATCTTTAGATGATGTTGAACAGAAGCCATCACTTCTTTTCTCTGAGATCATAACCACGTTTTCACTTGGTCTTATGCTAACATGCCCAAGATAGACCCCACCATAGTGGTCCACAATATCGTAACCGTTCTCGATGCCAAACATATCAAAAAAAAGCTGAGGAAAATGCACCCTCGCATTTCTCTTCTCATCAAAGAAGAACTTCAGTGCCTTCTTTCTGTTTCCTTCATCTTACCCATTGATTATCCTTGTTGGATTTCTAATATTCTCACTGTTACTAAAGCAACAGGGGACTCTACATTTGCATGGACTTCCGTGACCTCAACCTAGCCTACCCAAAAGATGACTTTCCCTTTCCCGGTATTGATCAACTGGTTGACCTCACCACTAGTCACAAGATGCTCTCACTCATGGATGGCTTCTCGAGTTATAACCAAATTTTTCTTACCCCAAAGATCAACACAAGACCGCATTCATTACCCCTTGGGGAAACTTTTTCTATCGAGTCATGCCTTTTGGTCTTAAAAATGCTTTGGTGCTACATATTAGCGTGCTATGACTTACATCTTCCATGATATCATGCATCGCATATTGGAAGATTACATGGATGATCTCTTGGCCAAATATAAACATCGCTTTGAGCACCTCACCATCCTCAAACCATCTTTGACCACCTCATTAAATATTGTGTCTACCTTCAACCTAAAAAGTGCGTCTTCGCGGTTCTCTCAGGAAAGTTCTTGGGATTTATTGTTTCCCTTCATGGTATAGAATTTGACCCTGCTAAAGTCAAGGCCATTCGAAATGCCTCCACCCACTAACCTTAAACAACTCCGTAACCTGTAAGGTAAATTGTAGCCCATTTTCCATTTCATTTCACAATTATCTGATTGGTGTCAACCATTTCATCATCTTATTAGGAAGGATGTCTCCTTTAAATGGGATGATGACTGTCATAAAGCTTTTGAGGCCCTAAAACAATACCTTCTCCAACCACCCGTACTCATTCCACCTAAAGACAATCAACCTTTTTACCTATACATATCAGCTACCAATCATTCCTTAGGAGCCATGCTCACTCATCATGATGAACAACATAGGGAGTAGGTGGTTTATTACATAATCCATACTCTTTTGACTATGAAACCCGATACAACCATCCAGAAAATCTTTTCTTAGCCTTAGTTTTCATTGCCACCAAACTCCGCCATTACCTACTCAACCACAAAACCTATGTCGTGACCAACACCAATCCCTTACACTTCATGTATGCCAAACCTTATCAAAATTAGTGTGCCGCACGATGGCTTATGCTTTTAGCTGATCTTGACCTCAAATTCATTCACCAAAAGTCCATCAAGGGCTAGGCTATCACCGACCAACTAGCTGATGCACCTATTTCCGGGACCAACCCTCTAATTTTGAATTTCTGATGAGTCAATTGCTACTCTTTCCCTGGATGAACCCCCTTACCAAATGACATTGTTCTTCGATGGTTCCAAGTGTCAACGTGGGGGCGGGCTGGTGTTATCCTTATTCCTCCTGGATAGAGAACCCATGCATTTTTCTTTCAAACGAGACTTCGAATGGACCAACAATATTGCCGAGTACGAAGCGCTCATACTAGGTCTCCAGGATACCTTTGCCTAGATGTCAAATCAATCCACATTTTTAGTGATTCACAATTGGTCATAAACCAAGTTAATGGTATGTACCAATGTCGTAATGAGATACTTCAAAAGTATAAAAATCATGTAGACATACTTTTGACCACCTTTAATCGTTACACCCTTCAAACCATCCCACGCTTCAACTAATAAATTTACAAATACCATGGCCTACTTAGCTTCCCCTACCGATTCCAAAATATTTGTCACCATCCAATGCCTCCGTTCACCTTCTTATTTACCTCACGATGTTTACTCAATTAGAAATGACACCCCTGACCTGAGTGACCTTTGGTATAAACAATACTTACCTTTCCCTCTCCATCTTACCTCCTGATCTCACCCGTAACGGACAACGCACCTTCCTTAACAAGATCTCTCGTTTCATCATTCTGGGGAGGCTCCTCTATAAGCTCAACTTTGATGGTATTCTCTTACGATGCCTCACAAGTTTTGAAATTCCTTATACCATTAAGGAGGTCCATGATGGCATATGTGGAGGTCACTTTAGTGGCCTCGTTGTTGTTAAGCGTATTCTTCGTCTAGGCTACTACTAGCCGACCCTTAACCATGATTGTTATAACTATGTCAAACGTTGTGTGAAATGCCAACAACATTCCAACCTTCATCATACAACCACTCATGCCTTATAGGTCACTCATGACCTTTGGCCCTTCTCTCAATGGGGTTTGGATCTTGTCAAAGAAATCAATCCTCATTCTTCCCAACAAGATCAATGGATCATAATCGCTTTGCTAGAATACTACACAAAATGGGTGGAAGCCATACCACTCATCTCCATGAAAGCCAAGAAAATATGTGAGTTCATTAACCATCACATCATTTTTCACTTTGGTGTTCCTCATCACCTCATCACTGACAATGGAAAACAATTCAAAAACAAAACACTGCAAAAACTTTATGATGCCTTCGGCATTCAGCTTAGTTTCTCATCACCTTATTACCCACAAACCAATGGCCAAGCTGAATCCACTAAAAAAACCCTCAACAAAATTCTCATGAAAGTGGTTGATGATACTGGGAAGGATTGGCATACACACATTCCTTTTTCCCTATGGACATACAACGCACTAGTATTTTCACTTCCACTACGGCCACACCCTTTTCGCTGGTCTACGGTATAGAGGTTGTTCTACCTCTCGAAGTCCAGATCCCCTCACTCCACATTTCTCTCCATGACATGCTTACTGATGATGAATTTCATCAAGACCACTTAACATAACTAGATTTATTAGATGAATGTCATCTTAACGCTCTGGATCACCTTCAAGTTTACCAACAACGTATCGACGTGCTTATGACAAATGTGTTCATCAACGCACCTTCCAAGTCGGTGACCTTGTCTTGAAATAAAATCAACACATAACCAAAGAAGAAAAAAGTAAATGGGGAAAATTCACTCCTAATTGGCTTGGACCATACATCATAACTCATACCTATGGATCGGTGCCTATCATTTGTCCTCACTTGAGGGTAAACCCCAACCCTGAGCCCCTTAACACATTGCATCTTTGACCATTCTATTGTTGACTCATTGTCCTACCTCACCCTTTGTCTCTTTACTGAGCTCATCCCTTGAGGGCTATTCACTCCATACACCTTCCTAATGATTACATAAGAATCATGTGAGTACTGTCACTTGTTATCTTCTCTTAAATATGTGTACCATGACATCGCACATAGCATGATTCTCATGGATACTTTTTGTCTACCTTTATATGAGATCCCTCCACCTTGCCTTTTGAACAAGATTCCTATCCTTCACCTTTGTCTTGTCCATGATTTCAAAACCTCGCATAGGACCAAAATCCTTAAGTCAAACTTATAATTAAAAGATGACTCCTTAAAAGGACATCTTCCTCTCGAAAAAATTGCTACTATAAATAGATCATGCTCCTTGAAGGACAACTATGTGAAGCTTTAAAAAAACAAGAGAAGCCGAAGCTTCTTGCATCGATCACTTTACAAAGACCTCAAAATTACCATATTATTTATCCCATATAGAATTCCCACATCGATCAGTCTATCACAACAAAAACACTTTTTAGTCATGGACTTTCCCATTGTGACCTCGGACCTCTTGCCCAAAAGCCCTGTCACTCAAAACATATAAAATTAACTACCTTTCACCCACCTTACCATTTTCACTCTCATTTCCTACATCACCTCAAGGGACATCTTGGAATTTTGACATTTGGTGATCCTGTGACTACTTTCACCATAGAACTGTTAATCATGCAATGCCGTCACGGGTCTTGTATTCATCAACCCCTCCAAGCTATGATCTACTCGGTATGATCCTACCCAATCAGGTGGCTTTATTTCCCCCTCTTATCTTTTAACCATCTTTGTTGATGTTTTGATTACCTTATACAGACTTGGTCCTCGACGCTTACCTTTGGGGTAGTCCTCCCCTTTCACCATAATCGCCTTCACCTACATCATTTTACCTATAATCTACCCACACCTATTACACCTAAACCCACTACATGCCTAAAAACCTACCAACTCATTTTCATATTCTTCCCTAGCTCATGGGAGAACTACATCAGCCTGAGGTCCCTTTTTCACTGGGACTATGTAGGCAGCACTCCGAGGGCATGGGGCCCTTGGAGGTTAGCTCGACCATTCTCTACCCTAAACAATTCATCAACCATGCCTAACTCACCATTTACCCCACATTTCACTTAGTTCCCCTTTTCTAAAAAAATTAGAAACTAAGCCACGTACATAACAAGTTGCTTACCATAGCATACATTTATTACAGCTACCGTCTCTCTATCCTCACTATGCATGAATTATACAACATTTCACATATGACCCATAGTATCATTCATTGCAAACAATAATGAATCATAAACCAACCTCGACTCAAACCATGCCTAACCAAACCTCGACTCAATCCATGCCTATGACCTAACTCAACCATGCCTATGACCTAACTCAACCATGCCTACCAACCTAACTCAACCATGCCTAACCAAACCTAACTCAACCATGCCTACCAACCTGACTCAAACCATGCCTATCAACCTAACTCAACCATGTCTATGACCTAACTCAACCATGCCTAACAACCTAACTCAATCATGCCTAACCAAACCTAACTCAACCATGCCTATGACCTAATTCAACCATGCCTACCAACCCGACTCAAACCATGCCTATAACCTAACTCATCCATGCCTACCAAACCCGACTCAATCCATGCCTAAACTTCCCTACCTCCATCATGCCTAACTCACCTAATTTCCATTCACATTAAAGTAACACATCCATATCTCCTCTAACACAAGCCATACATCTAATATCTCATAAGCATATTAACACATCACAAAATACCTTGTATCTCATCATATAAATCAATAAATTTGTATCTCAAAAGATATGCCTCTCTATCATGACCATCATCTAAAAATGTCAAGCACATAGGCCAATATACAATAAAAAATGTCATCGGCACACAAGCCTGGTCTCATATATGCAAAATGAATGAATGAATCAATACAAAAAAATCTTCGACACACAGGCCGGTATATGCTCACAATATACAACAAATCACTTGTACATCCTCACTATCTTTGGCACGCAGGCTGGTATATGATCAAAAATACAACTATCTTCGGCACGCAGGTGGCATATATATCAAATAATCACTAATATACATCAAAATCGGGTGCCGCATATCAGACATCTCGCTAGATGTCCTCCATCTCCGTGTCACCTATACCCTCGCCTCCTGTGTCCCTACTAGCACATCACCTAGCTCTGGTCACCATGCACTTTGGTGGCCTCTCCTTGATCAAGCCTCGAGCTCGCTGCCCTCTTGTGCTCTCCACACTATGTGTGTGGGATCTCATCCTCTCATTGGACGCCTGTTGTGCCATGTACTCTCTGTAAGAGAGGAAGTCTATCTCAGCTACCATGAGCTGGTCCTGATAGTATCTCACCTCACCTAGGGCATCCTGTAACCTAGATATAGGCACGGTCTATGGTGGTCCCATAGGTATTGGGTCATGTACCTACCCCCCGCACTAGCCTTTGTGAACTAGGAGTAGCTCCTTGCGCCTATGGTGGTGCTCCCTTCCCCTGTGATTGTGGTGGTGCCCCCGCCCTTGTGCCTATATCTAGGCCTGTAAGACCCCAATCTATGCCTAGGCTATGGCCAAATGGCCTTGTAAACTTGCCACCTGAGCTTGTAAGGTTGCCACCTGACCATCTCTATCCCCATCTCCTCTATCTCCTCCACCCTCTCCCTTTGCCATCTGGGCCTGCAGACTAGCCACCTATACTCGTAGCTCTACTACCTCTACCTCTAACCCCTCTAGCTATGTCTGTAGTATACCTATCTACATGATTAGTGTCACTACCTGCCCCTGTAGGGTGTCTCTCTGCACTATCATGGTAGCTAAGTCTGGCTACCCTAGTCTGGTGGTATGGCTCATAACTGAGCCACCCACCACTACCTATACCTATCTGTGCATCCGGTATCATCAATCTACTGATCCATTGGATGTTCCTCCTCTTCTGTAGGCACTGTAGGCTGTGGTAGAGGTAGAGGCCTCTCCACATCATCTCTCCGATACTATGGGAAGGACGAAGGAATATCCTGTACGAGCTCGAATGCCGTTGGACCCTATCTCTTGGGATCATCTCATTCTCTCGGGAACAGTGACCTTGTATCCACCTCTCTAGCTGGAGCTTAGCTAGCTCCTCATGTATGTGCCTATATGAGGGGAATCCCACATATGGCCTCTAGATAATGTCCACTTCGGACAACCCCTCCAATAACTACCAAAAATGGGCCACATCATATGTCGGCCTATCCGACCTCCGCTCTCCTATAATCGACAACCATCTCTTGTATCCCAATAGCACAAATCTCGCTAGAATGCACTGCTTGGGCATCCCTATAGGTCGAACACGAGACTATGTACTCGTAGGCCAAAGCGGTGCGGATATAAATGTACAAAGACAGGCTAAACATGCACAACCACCCATACACCCACACTCTGCGTATAGTTGCACCAAGAATGCTTTGGTGCCTGGTGAAGCATGTCTCATGCACCATCATATTGTGGAGTACCCCATCGGTGATCGGGGAAACTGTCCCACCCTCTCATCGGGCGGTGCATAACAAAGACACTACCTCCATCAATAAATCTATTAGCTTCGTCTCATCCGGGACGGCTAGGAACATCTCATCATAGCTCAAACCGGCGCTATGGAATCTCAGCTCTTTCACCCCCTCACCAAATATAGTCTTGATCAGCTCCTCTGAGGCCTCGGAGGAGATAGAGTACACACGGGCCCTAATATAGGTAATCGTAATATCTAGAACATGTCCTCTAGGGTGATAGTCATCTTACCCATCGAAAGGTGGAACGTGTTGGTCACAGAGTCCCATCTATCGATGAACACAACCATCAAACTAGGATGCCAAATAACATGTCGGTAGCATTGTATACCACTCAAGCCCACTACCTCCACATGCTATGCAGCTCCAAAGGGCTTTCTAATCCACGCAATGTCACTAGCAGCGGTAGAACCCTGTCCCGCATATGTAACTATGATCTCCCCTACATCCAATCCAAAGCACAACATTAATCTACCTTTACCATGACCATATTCATCACTTATCATTACCCACCACCCTATTTTTACCCTACCCATCTCAACCACCTCACCTACATCATTTTTTGGACCCTTGTGCCTAAAATCTGGATAGTGTTGGTTCATCCTAACCGACTCTGGTCACCCTTAAACCGGCATCGTTTGCCAAATAGGTGATAGATATCGGTTCAACTATACGACCATGGTTACCATGTAGCGGCATCGGTCACTGTTAGGTGACCGATGCCGGTTCTACCCAATCAACGCTAGCCAAGCTTGACTGACGCCGGTCGTTGTTGCGGAAAAATCCACGACTTCCCAAACCCCCATTTTTTTAAAACCCGCCCACCTTTCCCTTTTACCCCACCTCCCATGACCTGCACTACCTTAAAACCCCTACCCACCCCACCTATTCAATTTACTACCCTCCCCCTCTGTTTTTGCCCATTTTCCCCCATACCCGATTTAACTTTTTCCCACCCACAAAAACAACAAACCCACAAAACCAAAAGCAAACAACTATCAAAACTTCTACTCTACCTAATAAAAACTATAGAATTTGGTGCTTACCTCGTCGCGTTGCCACCGTCTTGATGCAACATCTGTCTGTTGTGTTGGTGGTCTACCCAAGCCCTCTCCAACATTTTCCATCACTGAATATATACCCACACCCTTCGACCAATCAAATCCCTCCCAATGATCTCGTGGACCCGCTACTCACCAACCCACCCACCGTCAAATCACACTGCCAGCTCACTGTCCCATTTCCTCTGGACACTTTTCTCACTTTTCTCTCTTTTTTGTCATTTCTTGACTTCGCAAATCACAAATGAATAATAAAAACATGGATTTTTTGTTTTTAAACAAATTCCGCCCTAACCGACATCGGTTCCCTAAACCAAAGATTGGTCTTGTGCCCCACCTCACCGTCATCAGTTTTTCTATACTTGACGTCTGGTTATCTATGACCGCCATCACCCCTAACCTACACATTTCCCCTACTTTTCCATTTTTCCCCACCCTCTACCTTTCTCTTTACCCCATCCACCTTTTACTCAACCCATTACCTTACCTTTCCTGACCTCATCATTCACTACCTCCATTTTTCCTCCTTTGGGGACTCATTATTTTACCCCTACCTTGGCCTTACTCATGTCATGACCTAGATATTTGGACCTGTACCATCGCTAGTGACCTTTGACCTCATGTGTTTGAAATACCTTACGGCACTATTACTTGTGTTGATTGACCTAATGACCTTACCTAGCCTATTGTCGTGACCGTTTATCCTGACCCTACCTTTGGTGTACTGACCATACCTAAATGTTCCCGCACCTAACCTACGTTTTGTTTCCGACCATATCATATACCTTGATACTGGATTCACTTCAATCTTGTTTGGATAAACCTATCGACCTTAGACGATGTAGAGTTTTCTGCTCTTCGGTCTTGTTGGTCTCGAAAATCTGTCGCTTGGGTAGATCTATGGATAAACAAGCCAACAGTGTGCAGGGCATAGCCCCTCTTTGAGTCAGCAAAGTGAAACTGGTTTATTGCTATTCTACCAGCAGGAATCTATGCAAGTCTCACAGATTCTACCTTCGGGGGTTTGGGATCTCATCCCAGTAGGTTTATTTCCGGCTGCGAAAAGAAAGGAATGAAAGAGAGGAGGAAGAAGGAACAGGTCCGAAGGGAGAAAAGAAATGAATTCCAAAGCAGAAAGGTCAGAAGATTTATGTTTTTGGGTTGGTAGTAAACAGAGCCAAACCTACTTGCATAAATAAACAAAGCAATACTGATGAGAAAATGACAGAAAAGTAGATCTGAATCTAACAGAATAAACACGTGCAGATCTAACATAAGAAAGTTCTGACACATAACACAGGTATTCAGCACAAAGTCTCAATATTTGTATTCTTGTTTTCTTCGCTACAAGAAAGCTCAAATTCTTTCTCTCCTCACTTCTATTTTCATCTAAAAATGTTCACCCATGAATACAACCAGATTCCAATATATATAGAAGAGGAGAAGGAAAAAAAAAAAAAAAAAAAAAGGCAAAAGGGAGCCAACAACTATTTACAAAGATATTTACAAAATATCTAAAAGTCATGTTGACTTTTTACAACTTGATGGGTGACATCATCCCATGACGCAACATGGATGATGTCATCATTTGTGCCAACATACTTTAGACATTCCAACAAGAAAGTCGAGAAGAGAGAGAAGAAGAAGAAGAAGAAGAAGAAGAAGAAGAAGAAGAAGCAGCTACTCGTCATCATCATCCTACGGCCGAAAGGGGGTAGCTTTGCTTTTGATCTTTGCTCAGTGATGAGATATGGAACTGAAAAGTGCGGTATTCCAAAAACTTGTTAATTATTGGCCCAAGTTGATCCTGAGAAGGATCCTTGTGCCTATCACTTATTGCCTCATAAGTCTCCCGCTCATCTATGAGCTTCTCTGGGAGTTTGGAAAAGTCCTTTTCCACCTCAATGAGGAACCCGACGAAGTCCCTACAGGCCAGCATGTTGTTGATAGATTTAGTGTCAAATGTGACCTCTGGCCCCGTTCCTTGAGAAGCGATCTCCTTGAAGATCCGGATGGTTTCATCAGCTGACCTTAAGGTAAAGGAAGGAGTGAGCAACCCTGGCGACATGTTGAGAACAATTCGCTCCATTTGATGCATCGCATCCAGGGCCTCTTCCTTTACTTTGTCAATCTTTTCTAGAATAAATTCTAGCTGATCCACCCGATAGTCCAGAGTGGACATGATTTTGTTGAGGGCCCTTGGATGGCCGAAGACGCCGAACTTGACCAGATCTTCGACCGAATAGTCAAACATTTGTTGGAAGGCCTCGTGCTGCAGTCTAGCATGTTCCAACTCTTCTGATATGGGCCCTGCTAATGCTTGGAGTTCTTTATTTTCCTTACTGATATTCAGGTATAAGTCAGAGAACTTGGCGATCACTTTTTTCATTGTCTTTGAGGATTTGGCTCCTCCAAGCGGAAATTGACCATACCACCGCTCACCGATCTTTGCATATTCATTGATTTTCTCTGGATGAGAAGCTCGAAGTCTCGGCGCGGTTGTGGGAGGTGCACTACCCATCTTCTCGTAAGGCTTGGAGTAGATATTTCTTTTACTCTTTTAGTAGCCTTTTCTCTTCTTTTATTTCTTGAAGCTTTTGACGAGAGGCGTCGACCACGGAAAGAGCTTCCCCACAGACTTTCGGAAGATGTCCCCATTGTGACTTAGGTCACAAAGTAAAATCTGTCGAGAGCATCCTTTTTCTCTTTGAGGGGATCGGGGTATGCACGATTTCCATGATTCTCTCACCGCAAAGACTTTTAGAGAAGTGTGTAATAAAGCTTCGCTTCTTCGCCCCTTTGGGCCGGGATCATCAAAAGTCCATCGGATCGATGGGAACTTTCCTCTTTTGTTGGCTTAGCTGCCAAGAGATCCAGACCGGTTCTATGGAAGAAGGACCGAGAGACAGAGGAGGCAGCTACAGAGAAAGAGGGGAAAAACGTGGAGACACGCGGCGGCGCATAGAGAGAATAGCCAAGAAGTGTCCACGGGAGGAAGGGAAACTGCAGGCATGGGAAGACATAGGAAGGGAAGGGAGCCCTGAGATGAGGGAAGAAATGGAGGAGGACAGATCAGCGAGGAGAAGAAGATACACGAAGAAGCGGGGAAAGAGAAGAAGAAGGGACAGAGGACACGACCAAAGGGATGGTCACTTGAGTCACTCGAGGAGGAAGGAAGTGAAGAAGAAGGGATAGAAGGGACCTCCGTTGTGGTAGCAATGCCGACATCCTGAGTGGATGGGCCTATGGGACTATCCTCTGCTACTTCTTTCTCTGCGAATCCAGTTATTACACTTACGGCATTGTGGAAAGAGGACTCTTGGGGCTTCTCCTTAAATGGTGCTTTGGATTCACATTCTACACCTTTGCCTTTAAGCTGCTTCTTGGATCGTGGAGGCGCGTTGCCCAATGGGGATGTTGTGAAATCAACCCCGAGGTAGATTAGGCCATTCATCCGGCACCAATGTTCTGTCCTCCGCAAAGTCTCCTTGACCCTCTCCTCAATTGTCTGAGGAGCTTTAGTTCTATCAATGGCCGGAAAGGGCCAATCATCCCCCTCTGTATCAGTATATACCTTGTCTACTTCATCTTCTGTTGTTTGGTAGCCTTTGGGGACAATGGCTACCCCATATTGGATAATTTCTGCCAATGCTAGGCGAGAATGATCCTTTCTTCTGAGCTCTACCTCATGGAGGACGTCAATATAAATATCCTCGATCTGAGGAACATGGATTGGATCAAGTTTTGCTCTTGGTAGGCAGCCCCTTGGGTCGAAGGTGGGCCTGGCTGGGAAGTCATGCTTCAAATTGAGTAACTCCAGCTCTGCAAACATTTCCTTCACCTTGTGGTGGGTAGAGCATGTGTATCGGCCCACTGTGAGGGGGAAAGGAGTTCCACCCTTCTTCCTTTTTAGGCATTTTTCGTGGTATGTGACCAGCTGCCTTGATAGTTCCAGCAGAATCAGCTTAGGCCCAGCATACCTTGGTAGCCTGGTTGGCTCTCCCAAAAAGTTGGCAGCCCTCAGATAGGTGAATGTAGGAAATTGGGTGAACAGGGCTCCCCATTTCTCCGTGGCTGCCACTATGTTTTTGGTTGTACGACTATGAGTCATATTCGGCCTCAGCAGGCAGATGATGTGATAGAAAAACACATCGTTAACTTTTGTGAACTGGGAGATGCTATTCTCCAGCCTTAATTCTGGATAATACTCGTATATTTTGACCTGAGGCCAAACTCCACTCCGGGTTAGGCCTGGATAATCCCTCTCTGACGCTGCAGCGTAGACCACGTAGGAGTTCATATGGAATACTCCCGTTGTGCTGAATTGTTGTAGCTGCTCGGAGATGGTGCTACTTATAATTTCCCCCCAGCAAAAGCACTGATCAGGAAAATTCTTGTTCATTGTTTCCAAGTAGCACAACATCCATTTATGGAAGTAATGGGTGTCAGAAAGCCCAAAGACCCTGCTCAGGAAGGTGATGGTATCGCTGAGCTCTTCTGAGAAGTCACTGCGGTGGATGATCTGGGGCCACCGGGTTACTACCTTCTTGTTTTTCAGATACACTTCGTTCATTAGTTGCATGCATTGGTCTTCATTATCTTCCCAGGCCTTGATGCACTCTGCTTGGCTAACGGCCACAAAGTGCCGGTGGTGAGGGATGCCGAGTATGATCTCAAAATGACGGGCAGTGAGGTTGATGACTACCTCGCCCTTGCTGTTTTCGACACATCTTGTGTCTTTGTTGTAACACTGAGCAACCACCATCATAAATTCATTGTTGACGGCACTGACGGGAATTCCTCCGGCGAAGTGCAGGGCACTGCCTATCAATTTGTCCATCCATGGACTCCTTGTAAGTTTCGAGTTCGGCCCAATTCCTCCATGTCAATGATATGCCCCACCCGAGTCTCGACATCCATGCCGCATTCGGCCTATGGCTCGGGCATTCGACCCTTTGATATTTATACTTCATCTCTTCCTCGCAAGCTTGGCCTTTCCTTTCGATTTGGTGGGTCTCTTCTTGGATGTAGACATATGTTCTTCTAAGTTTATCTCGCTGATCTCGCATGAAGAAGAAGCGAGACCCAATCCAAAAAGGTTGAATTAGCCATCTAATCTTCCATTGGAATGTTAGCAGAAGAAAGAGTTAGAGATTTTTAGGCTCAGGGCGCATGAAAAATGAAGCTTACAGGGCTAAATAGGCAGAGTGCATGGGAACATCGTGTTGCATGGAGACAGGATGCGCCAAAGGCGCATGGGCTTTTCATGTTACATTGTGATTTGGTGCGCCCTTTGGCGCATGGGAAAAGTGTGTAACAGGAACTTTTGTGCGCCAAAGGAAATATGGCGCGGCGCACGGAGGGTTTGCACAACACAAATGTTACTGTAAGGAGGGATGCGCCTGCGCTTTTACGACTTTATACTTGGCGCAGATAGAACTTGTGTTGCATAGATGCCGGGTGCGCCATTGGCGCATGGGAAGGTGATGCAGCAGGGAAGGATTGTGCGCCAAAGGGGCGCAAGTGTAGCACTTGCAACATGTGAAAGAGGCGCGCCTTGAGGGCGCAGAAGTTCATGATGTGGCAGGCAAAATGGGTGCGCCATTGGCGCGGGTTTTGGCCATGTTGCAAGGGGGACAGATGCGCCATGGGGGCGCAACTGTTTATGATGTTGCAGGACGCGCTGGTGTGCCCAAGGGAAAAATAGAGTTTTCACATGGTTCAGCCCTTTTTCCTTTCTTTCGTTTCCAAGATTGCATTGGAAGATATAATGTTTTAAGCCAAAAGGGGTTATCAGACCAAGCTTTCAAACTAACACCCTCTACCAGCAGATCTAGAAAGAGGGATGGGAGGAAAAAAAAAAAGGAAAGACAGCACAGGGGAGGGCTAGCTCAACATTTGATATTTCAATACTGCTAAACCACAACCAGACCACAAGCACACCAAGAAACAAGAACGCAAAACACACAAGAGGGAGAAGAAACTCTTACCTGGATAAATAGCAAAAGCTCGAGAACGGGTCCACAACACGTTGAAAACGACGAGGCAGGGGCTGACAGGCTCAGAAAAATCACGTGCTCAGCAAAAAGTGAAAATGACATTTGGGCGCGCAAACACATATATATAGGTGAACCAGTCATTAATGCGCCACCCACTTTTTAAAGGGCGCATGAGAGTTGTTGTCGACAGGGAAAAGCGTGCGCCCTTTGGCGCATGAAAATATTTGACAGCAGGAAATTAAGCGCGCCTTTGGCGCACCAAACGCTATGTCGACACGAAGTTATGTGCGCCCTTTGGCGCACCAAAACATTGTGTTGCAATAAGATTATGTGTGCCCTTTGGCGCACCAAAAAGTGGCGCAACAAACGTTGTGCCAACACAAAGGCGCATGCGCCTTGGCGCACGCAGGGAAGGCTCAACACACTTTGGCACACCGAAAGTTGTGTTAACATTGAAAATCATGCGCCAAAGGTTTTAAAGGGGGCGCACCAAAAGTTAGTGTTACAAAGCAATTTCATGCACCCAGCCAAAAAAGGCTCAAAAGACTAAGTTCGAAAAACCAGATTTCCCGGGAAGGGATTTTACAACGTTTCGAACGCAAGGGATCCCTAACGAGGGATCGGGACAAAATTTCGGTATGGTTATCGGTAAAATTGCCCTTGTCAATTTTACGGGATAACAGCTGGCTCTTTCTGGGGACTATCCCTGAGCAAACTCGGGGGTAGAGAATCCCAGTTCTCATGTGCCTATCCATTGGGTAACAGAGTCAAAAACAAGGGTGACCGGAGGGGGAGCAAAAGAAACACACAACAAACCAAAAGCAAACACACAACTTAAAGCAAACTGTACAAAGAAGAGAGCAAGCTCTACTTCCTGAAGATCTTCAGATGCTAGCCCGCTATAAGGAAGTGGGAGTTCGGTTCCATCCAGATATGAGAGATAGAAGCTATTCTCTCCACTGAGCTGGTTGATCTTGAAGGGCCCTCTCCACAGGGAATCAAACTTTCTGTGCATGCCCTTTGGCTCTCTTCGCTTGTCCCACAAAAGGATGAGATCTCCCACTTGAAAATCTCTTTGCTTGGCCTTCTTATCAAAAATCCTTTTAACTTGATTCTGATGTTCAGTGATCTTATCGACCACCCTTACTCTCTTTTCTTCAAGTTCTGCCAGATACATGATTCTCTTTTCAAGAGAATTTTGGAAAGTTTCGTCTTCGATGGCTCGTGCCAAACGTAGAGCAGGAAGTTCCGCAGAAATGGGAAGTTTGGCATCAGTGCCATATAACACTTGAAAAGGTGACATGCCGAGAGATCTCTTGGGAGTAATACGATCGGCCCACAGAGCGTCGTACAAAGACTTGTGCCACATTCGCTGATTCTCATCTACTAACTTCCGTATGATGGTCACCAAGTTCTTGTTACTGGATTCCGCCTGACCATTTCCCTAAGGGTAATAGTCGGATGCGTGAGCCAAAGTTATACCATATTCATAGCAAAAACTAATAACCTCTCGTGAGGAGAATTTAGAAGCATTATCAGCAACGATTTTGTTTAGAACGCCGAACCTGACAATGATATTTTCTTTAATGAAATTACAAACCACCTCAGAAGTGGCATGCTTGACAGGTATGGCTTCCACCCACTTGGTAAAGTAATCTGTTGCTGTAAGGACATAGCTATGTCCGGCACTCAATTGAGGATTGAGTGCGCCAATAAAATCAATTCCCCATTGCCTAAATGGTTCATTGATAATGACCGGCCTTAGGGGAAAGGCAGCCAACTTGGGCTTGCCAACGAATTGTTGGCAGGGTTCACATTTTGCCACCCAGATGGCTGTATCTTGAAAGAGCATCAGCCAATAGTACCTGGCTCGAATGATCTTGTGTGCAGTTACGGAGGAAGAGAAATGGCCTCCACAGGGCCGAATGTGAAAACTTTCTAGCAGCTTTACTTGCTGGGGTTTGTCAACACATCGCAAAAAGATGCCATCTATCCCACGTTTATATAAACCGTCATCCCAGATGACATATTTAGCCGCTCTGAGCTTTATAGTGTGCTTCTCCTTTGCAGTTAGGTGCATAGGGCATTCACCGTAGGTAAGGAAGAAAGCCATGTCGAGTACCACTCATCACTAGTTGCAACAAATAGAACCAGAGGCAAAGAATCAGGCTCTTCCCTGGGTCCTGTGTCTCGTCAGTGCAGTCACCCCTGTCATCAGGGTTTTCTGAATCTTTATTCTCAGCCATTAGCTGACACAGGCCCTTGCCCCTCACTAGCTTGGTTGGTTTAATATCCAGGTCATACTCCTGGACCTTTGCGATCCAATTTCCTCGCAAGCTTCCTAACTCCTGCTGAGTTAGAATTGATTTCACCGCCGTGTCTGGGACCAGCACCACCGTATGTGAGTTTAGAATGTAATACCTGAAATTCTTCACTGCTTTGACAACGGCGAAGGCATGCTTTTCCAGTTGAGTCATTTTTAGTTCGTGAGGCTTGAGAGGAGAACTCATGAACGCGATTGGAGATTCAATATCTTCCGAGTTCTTTTGCATCAAGATTGCGGACACAGTATGCTCAGATGCGTAACTATACATGATGAAGTCCTTGGAGAAATCTGGACATACCAGGACTGGTGCATGAGCAACAAAAGCTTTTATTTCTTCAAATGACCTTTTTCCCTCTTCACTCCATCTGAAAGTTGGTGACCCTTTCATCATGTTCAATATGTGACGGGTCTTCTCAGCAAAGTCAGGAACAAAACGCCTGAGAAAGTTCACCTTTCCAAAGAAAGAATGAACACCAGTCTTGCTTGTAGGCAGAGTAAGGCTTTGAATAGCCTTAACTCTTTCGGCATCTATCTTTGTTCCTTCTTTGCTAACCACATGCCCTAGCAACTTCCCTTCTGTGACTCCAAAAATAGACTTCTTTGGGTTTAGGGAAATCCCATGTTCTCGGCACCTGGCCAACACTTGCTCTAAATGATCACAATGATCATTTCGTTGTTTAGAGAACACGGTTAAGTCATCTAGATAAACCACAATGAATTTCCCCATCATACCTTTGAATGCGAAATCCATGGCCCGGTCATTGAAAGTGGTGCCAGCATTAGTTAGGCCAAAAGGCATCCTGCTAGTAGGCAAATGTACCCCAGGGAGTAGTGAATGTTGTTTTAAACTAATCTTCGGTGAAACTTCAATCTGATTGTAACCTGAAAAACCGTCAAGCATGGACAGCATCTCTGATCCAGTTACTGCTTGCAGAACTTGATCCATTATCGGAAGAGGGTAGTTGTCTTTCAGCGAAGCTTGATTCAAATTTCGAAAGTCTACGCATATGCGTATCTCGCCGTTTTTCTTGCGCACTGGCACAATATTTGCTACCCAAGTACTGTGATGGATCGGGAAGATGATTCTTGCATCCAGCATCTTCTGAATCTCGGCCTGAATAGTACCCGAGATCTTAGGATTATAGTGCCTCTGCTTCTGGCGGAAGGCTTTGACATCTTCTTTCAATGGGATATCATGTTGAACGTCCTTTGGCTTAAAAGACTTTAAATCGGCATAGGACCATGCCAACACATCCATATATTTTTTAGCAACTTGACAAATTTTCACTTTTCCTCAGGTGTGCAACATTTCCCAATGTTCACAAATTACGGATGTGTCTCCGAACCTATATTGACTGGTTCGGTCTCTGGGGATGAGTCGGGATCGTCTCGCCTCTTCTTTTTCACAAAACGGTCATGCCTGTCGAACAGCCGTTCGAGAGAAACCAGGCCCTTCGGGATTTTATTTCCTTTGAGCTGACATATGCCGTCGTTCTCCTCTGATTCGTGGTTTTGACCGGTGACTGATTCACGGCACTCAGAAGTGGATCCTTCGAAATGCAACTCTTTAAAATTTTCTGATTTTTCCAGAAAGGCAATGAGTTGGTTGTCATCGTTGAAAACTTGCCAGTGCTGAGAATTGTCTGGCACACTTGGGCGGAAAACCACCTCAATGGTGTATTTGTCTATTTTCAAACCTGGGTGTGGGAGCATGAGAGATGCTGAAATAGCCAATGAATCGGCCATGTCGTTTTGAGCTCTTGGAATTGCCCCTATTGAAAAAGCATCAAATTCTTCGATGCTGTCCCATACTGCGTTACGGTAGTGCCTGAGCCTCTCATTTTTTACTTGATATACCCTCTTGACTTGGTTTACAACTAATTCCGCATCACCTTGCACTTTTAGATTTTTAATTCCTCTTTCCTTTGTGGCTTGCATACCGAGTAACAGAGATTCATACTCAGCAGTATTGTTAGTGTTGAAAAACTGCAATTTGAAAGAGAGAGGAATTACCTCTTCTTCGGGAGATATCAAAGACAGCCCTGGCGCCACATCCACTAGTTGCACAGCTGCCATCAAACTGCAAGGTCCAGATCTTATTAAGATCTCCCTCTTGAACGAGGACACCCGTTTTATCCGTCTCGGTAGATAAGAAGTAGTTCCCCATCCCTGATGATTCAAAAAGGATTTGGGCTTTGGGGTCTTCAGAGCTGGTGACTAAGTACTTCTTTTGTGATTCCGGCTCCAAAGTTTGCATTATGCCTTTGACTGGAATTCTAGCTTTAGACCAGTCCATATGAATTTCTCCACCAACTTCGCTGCAAAAACTTCTTCCCAGCAATATTCCATAGGCTGCCGGAATGTCAGCAACGAGGACTGTCATTTTTACTCTTTTATCCGGGAAAGCCGCAAATGCAAATTGCGCGTCTTTGATTTGGCCAATCAACGGAACTTGCTTAGTTTCCAAGGAATAACACCTGCCGAAAGGCTTGGTAAGAGTGAGGCCCAGAGCATGGGTGACTTTTGCCGGCATGACGTTATCAGAAGCCCCGGAATCAATTATGCAATTACTCAGCTTGTGTCCATTGATCAGCAGAGAGAGATAGAAAGGCTCTATCTTGCCTGACGCAGATGTTGAAGCCACATTTATATGGGATTCAGGGGGAGTGGAAAGGATTCCATTTGGGGAAACCTGATTAGATATAACAACTTGACTTTGGATATACTTAGTCAATCTTACAAGTTATTCGGGGTTTGACTGAAGGTACTCAGCTTCGGACATTTGGATCTTGGTCTTTTTTGCATGATCTATAATATCAAACGTGGCCAAGGGTTGCATTGGTAAAGGAATGAGTCCCTCACCTCGCGATGATGGGATAGGATTGGTGGTCTTAGTAGGAATGTGAGAGGATTGATTTGGAGGAGAGATAGGGGGAAAAGATTTCCTTGTAAAAGATTTGCCAGGGAGTTGAGTAGGAAGAGGATTACCTCTTTTAGCAATGATCGGAGGCGCGTTTGACACGGCCTTCTCCTGCTAGACATGGGCAGCAACTTCCGCTTCTTTTCCTTGCGAGCGAGTAAAAACAACATATGACTGTCCGCTTGCATATCCCTGGGTACCCTCTTCTTCATCAGATTCCTCCTCATCAAATTCCATATACCCGATAGTAGAGTCGCCAGTCGGTTCACCGACATCTTGATCATCTTCGCCTTGAGATGAAGGTTCTTCATAATACTACTCTTCTTCTTCAATCTCGGCCAGAGCATTGACCGGAGGAGCCTCAAGCGCCAACCGTGGAGCAGCTGTAGGTAGGCGCGGCCTTTGTGAAACATTGTTGGGAACGAAATTCCTCCGCGGAATATCCCGGTACGAGGAACTGGGGGAGGCCTGGGCCAACTGCTTCTTCAATGCAAGCAAGTCATTTGCCATCTTTTGAAAGGCTGGATCAGACGAAGTAGTGGGTGAAGGGCCCAAAGATTTAGGCTTGGCTGATTCCTTTTTCAATTCGCTAGATATTATCAGATTATCCTCTATGCGAATGGCAGCGGCTTGGGCGAGAATCAAGGTAGCCACTCGCTCTTGAAGGAGCAAGAAACTAACTTTCGAGCTCATAGCATTTACGAAGAAACACTTTTGATTTTCCGGCGTCGGAAGCATGGCAACAGGGACACGGTTGATTAGTGCATTGAACCGGGTGATAAAATCGCGCATGGTCTCATTTGCCTCTTTCTTCAGGTGAGTGATTCATGATAATAATGCAAATGCATCCTCTGAAGGCTTGTATCTGTCTTCGAAAGCATCCCGTAAGGTGGCCCAACTGGTAATAGACCCGGCCGGCAAATGCTGAAACCATTCAGCTGCAGGTCCTTGTAGGGTTTCCAGAAAAAGGTGAACCGACACATCTTCGTGAGTCACATCCAAAATACTGCATGACATGATGAATGCAGATATGTGGGAATCCGTGCTTTGATTTCTGCTCCCGTCGAATTTAGGAAAATTCTTTCGATTTCCGTGAGGGAGCGCGTGAACTGGATGTGGTAAAGCCAAAGGACCCATCGCGTTTCCCCATGGTACCGCCATCTGGAAAGCCGGAAAGAGAACACGAGCTGGAAGTGTGGTTCCGCTGAGTAACAAGGCACTACAAAGGGATGTGGATGCCCTCTGTGAAAGACTTTTTCTTTGTGAAGGTGAGACTCTGGATAACCGGTGCCGAGCTTAGTGCTTTGAAAAACGTGTCGGTGTCACGCTGAAATTGTGTCTTTGAAGCGGATCGAAAGTCGATCGCCTTCTCCGCGGCTCTCTGCTTGCGCGTGAAAGGTTCACTCACCAGTGTACCTTCCAGATCTGCAATGTTACGGCACAGATTTAAACTTTCTTTTTGGTTGTACTTGCTGATTTTCTAGTTTTTCTGATAAAAACCAGCAGCAAATACTTTTCTAAATATTTAAAACTATCCTCTTCAGGAAACCGATTGCGGTTAAATGAAAAATAACAATGAGGATAAGATGGCAGGGAAGATTAGTAAGCTGATTTTCGGATCTGATTTTGACTTTTTTCAGAGGGTTTCAAACTTTTTGCAAACAGCCAAAAACTCAGATCTACGGCAAAATACTAATTTTTATAAAAACTCAGCGAACTAAAGATTTGTAACTAGGCCAGATCTATGGATCTCAGAAGAAAATTTTCAATTCAGAGCAAAATTTGCAAATTTTTGGATTTTTATCAAAAAGTTCAGATTTGCAAACAGGCAGCGATTTTCTTATTTTTCTGATTTTTTAATCTTACCACCATCATAGATCTGACAGATCTATTCGTTCCCCAGTGAGTCGCCAAAAACTGTTGGTCCGAAAATCTGTCGCTTGGGTAGATCTATGGATAAACGAGCCAACAGTGTGCAGGGCATAGCCCCTCTTTGAGTCAGCAAAGTGAAACTAGTTTATTGCTATTCTACCAGCAGGAATCTATGCAAGTCTCACAGATTCTGCCTTCGGGGGTTTGGGATCTCATCCCAGTAGGTTTATTTCCGGCTGCGAAAAGAAAGGAATGAAAGAGAGGAGGAAGAAGGAACAGGTCCGAAGGGAGAAAAGAAATGAATTCCAAAGCAGAAAGGTCAGAAGATTTATGTTTTTGGGTTGGTAGTAAACAGAGCCAAACCTACTTGCATAAATAAACAAAGCAATACTGATGAGAAAATGACAGAAAAGTAGATTTGAATCTAACAGAATAAACACGTGCAGATCTAACATAAGAAAGTTCTGACACATAACACAGGTATTCAGCACAAAGTCTCAATATTTGTATTACTGTTTTCTTCTGTTACAAGAAAGCTCAAAGTCTTTCTCTCCTCACTTCTATTTTCATCTAAAAAATGTTCACCCTTGAATACAACCAGTATTCCAATATATATAGAAGAGGAGAAGGAAAAAAAAAAAAAAGGCAAAAGGGAGCCAACAACTATTTACAAAGATATTTACAAAATATCTAAAAGTCATGTTGACTTTTTACAACTTGATGGGTGACATCATCCCATGACGCAACATGGATGATGTCATCATTTGTGCCAACATACTTTAGACATTCCAACAAGAAAGTCAGAGAAGAGAGAGAAGAAGAAGAAGAAGAAGCAAGCTACTTACTGTCGTCATCATCCTGCGGCCGAAAGGGGGTAGCTCGCTTTTGATCTTTGCTCGCCAGTGATGAGATATGGAACTGAGCACGGTATTCCAAAAACTTGTTAATTATTGGCCCAAGTTGATCCTGAGAAGGATCCTTGTGCCTATCACTTATTGCCTCACAAGTCTCCCGCTCATCTATGAGCTTCTCTGGGAGTTTGGAAAAGTCCTTTTCCGCCTCAATGAGGAACCCGACGAAGTCCCTACAGGCCAGCAGGTTGTTGATAGATTCAGTGTCAAATGTGACCTCTGGCCCCGTTCCTTGAGAAGCGATCTCCTTGAAGATCCGGATGGTTTCATCAGCTGACCTTAAGGTAAAGGAAGGAGTGAGCAACCCTGGCGACATGTTGAGAACAATTCACTCCATTTGATGCATCGCATCCAGGGCCTCTTCCTTTACTTTGTCAATCTTTTCTAGAATAAATTCTAGCTGATCCACCCGATAGTCCAGAGTGGACATGATTTTGTTGAGGGCCCTTGGATGGCCGAAGACGCCGAACTTGACCAGATCTTCGACTGAACAGTCGAACATTTGTTGGAAGGCCTCGTGCTGCAGTCTAGCATGTTCCAACTCTTCTGATATGGGCCCTGCTAACGCTTGGAGTTCTTTATTCACCTTACTGATATTCAGGTATAAGTCAGAGAACTCGGCGATCACTTTTTCGCTGTCTTTGAGGATTTGGCTCCTCCAAGTGGAAACGGCCATACCCTGCTCACCGATCTTTGCATATTCATTGATTTTCTCCTGGCTGAGAAGCTCAGAAGTCTCGGCGGCAGTTGTGGGAGGCGCACTACCCATCTTCTGTAAGGCTTGGAGCAGATATTTGTTTTGCTCTTTTAGTAGCCTTTTCTCTTCTTTTGTTTCTTGAAGCTTTTGACAGAGGGCGTCGACCGCGGAAAGAGCTTCCCCCTAGAGACTTTCAGAAGATGTCCCCATTGTGACTTGGGTCACAGTAAAATCTGTCGAGACAGATCCTTTTTCTCTTTGAGGGGATCGGGGTATGCAATTTCCATGATTCTCTCACCTGCAACACTTTTAGAGAAGCGTGTAACAGGCTTTTGCTTCTTCGCCCCTTTGGCTGGGATCACTGAAAAGTCCATCGGAGCGATGGGAACTTTCCTCTTTTGTTGGCTTAGCTGCTGAGAGATCCAGACCGGTCCTATGGAAGAAGGACCAGAGACAGAGGAGGAGGCAGCTACAGTAGAAGAGGGGAAAAACATGGAGACACGCGGCGGCGGCATTGAGAGAATAGCCGAAGAAGTGTCCACGGGAGGAAGGGAAACTGTAGCTGCGGAAGACATAGGAAGGGAAGGGAGCCCGGAGATGAGGGAAGAAATGGAGGAGGACAGATCAGCGAGGGAGGAGAAGATAGACGAAGAAGCAGGGGAAAGAGAAGAAGAAGGGACAGAGGACACGACCAAAGGGACGGTCGCTTGAGTCACTCGAGGAGGGGAAGGAAGAGAAGAAGAAGGGATAGAAGGGACCTCCGTTGTGGTAGCAATGCCGACATCCTGAGTGGATGGGCCTATGGGACTATCCTCTGCTTCTTTCTGGCGAATCCAGAGTTATTACCTGTTCTGGCGCTGTGGAAAGAGGACTCTCGGGGCTTCTCCCTGAATGGTGCTGGATTCACCTTCTACACCTTTGCCTTTAAGCTGCTTCTTGGATCGTGGAGGCGCGTTGCCCAATGGGGATGTTGTGAAATCAACCCCGAGGTAGATTAGGCCGTTCATCCGGCACCAATGTTCTGTCCTCCGCAAAGTCTCCTTGACCCTCTCCTCAATTGTCTGAGGAGCTTTAGTTCTATCAATGGCCGGAAAGGGCCAATCATCCCCCTCTGTATCAGTATATACCTTGTCTACTTCATCTTCTGTTGTTTGGTAGCCTTTGGGGACAATGGCTACCCCATATTGGATAATTTCTGCCAATGCTAGGCGAGAATGATCCTTTCTTCTAAGCTCTACCTCATGGAGGACGTCAATATAAATATCCTCGATCTGAGGAACATGGATCGGATCAAGTTTTGCTCTTGGTAGGTAGCCCCTTGGGTCGAAGGTGGGCCTGGCTGGGAAGTCATGCTTCAAATTGAGTAACTCCAGCTCTGCAAACATTTCCTTTGCCTTGTGGTGGGTAGATCATGTGTATCGGCCCACTGTGAGAGGGAAAGGAGTTCCACCCTTCTTCCTTTTCAGGCATTTTTCGTGGTATGTGACCAACTGCCTTGATAGTTCCAGCAGAATCAGCTTAGGCCCAGCATACCTTGGTAGCCTGGTTGGCTCTCCCAAAAAGTTGGCAGCCCTCAGATAGGTGAATGTAGGAAATTGGGTGAACAGGGCTCCCCATTTCTCCGTGGTTGCCACTATGTTTTTGGTTGTACGACTATGAGTCATATTTGGCCTCAGCAGGCAGATGATGTGATAGAAAAACACATCGTTAACTTTTGTGAACTGGGAGATGCTATTCTCCAGCCTTAATTCTGGATAATACTCGTATATTTTGACCTGAAGCCAAACTCCACTCCGGGTTAGGCCTGGATAATCCCTCTCTGACGCTGCAGCATAGACCACATAGGAGTTCATATGGAATACTCCCATTGTGTTGAATTGTTGTAGCTGCTCGGAGATGGTGCTACTTATAATTTCCCCCCAGCAAAAGCACTGATCATGTAAAATTCTTGTTCATTGTTTCCAAGTAGCGCAGCATCCATTTATGGAAGTAATGGGCGTCAGAAAGCCCGAAGACCCTGCTCAGGAAGGTGATGGTATCGCTGAGCTCTTCTGAGAAGTCACTGCGGTGGATGATCTGGGGCCACCGGGTTACTACCTTCTTGTTTTTCAGATACACTTCGTTCATTAGTTGCATGCATTGGTCTTCATTATCTTCCCAGGCCTTGATGCACTCTGCTTGGCTAACGGCCACAAAGTGCCGGTGGTGAGGGATGCCGAGTATGATCTCAAAATGACGGGCAGTGAGGTTGATGACTACCTCGCCCTTCTTTGCTTTTTCGACACATCTTGTGTCTTTGTTGTAACACTGAGCAACCACCATCATAAATTCATTGTTGATGTGGTCGTGACGGGAATTCCTCCGGTGAAGTGCAGGGCACTGCTATCAATTTGTCCATCCATGGACTCCTTGTAACTTTCTGAGTTCTGGCCCAGAATTCCTCCATGTCGATATGCCCCAATTCTGAGTCTCTGACATCCATGCTGCATTCGGCCTGTGACTCGGGCATTCTGACCCTTTGATATTTATACTTCATCTCTTCCTCAGTAAGCTTGGCCTTTCCTTTCGATTTGGTGGGTCTCTTGCTGGATGTAGACATATGTTCTTCTAAGTTTATCTGCTGATCTGCATGAAGAAGAAGCGAGACCCAATCCGAAAAGGTTGAATTAGCCATTTGATCTTCCATTGGAATGTTAGCAGAAGAAAGAGTTAGAGATTTTTAGGCTCAGGGCACATGAAAAATGCAGCTTACAGGGCTAAATAGGCAGGGCACATGGGAACATCGTGTTGCATGGAGACAGGATGCGCCAAAGGCGCATGGGCTTTTCATGTTACATTGTGATGTGGTGCGCCCTTTGGCGCATGGGAAAAGTGTGTAACAAGAACTTTTCGTGCGCCAAAGGAAATATGGGGTGGCACACGGAGGGTTTGCACAACACAAATGTTACTGTAAGGATGGATGCACCTGTGCTTTTACGCCTTTATACTTGGCACAGATAGAAGTTGTGTTGCATAGATGCCGGGTGCGCCATTGGCGCATGGGAAGGTGATGCAGCAGGGAAGGATTGTGCGCCTAAGGGGCGCAAGTGTAGCACTTGCAACATGTGAAAGAGGCGCGCCTTGAGGGCGCAGAAGTTCATGATGTGGCAGGCAAAATGGGTGCGCCATTGGCGCGGGTTTTGGCCATGTTGCAAGGGGGACAGATGCGCCATGGGGGCGCAACTGTTTATGACGTTGCAGGACGCGCTGGTGCGCCCAAGGGAAAAACAGAGTTTTCACATGGTTCAGCCCCTTTTCCTTTCTTTCGTTTCCAAGATTGCATTGGAAGATATAATGTTTTAAGCCAAAAGGGGTTATCAGACCAAGCTTTCAAACTAACACCCTCTACCAGCAGATCTGGAAAGAGGGATGGGAGGAAAAAAATAAGGAAAGACAGCACAGGGGAGGGCTAGCTCAACATTTGATATTTCAATACTGCTAAACCACAACCAGACCACAAGCACACCAAGAAACAAGAACGCAAAACACACAAGAGGGAGAAGAAACTCTTACCTGGATAAATAGCAAAAGCTCGAGAACGGGTCCACAACACGTTGAAAATGACGAGGCAGGGGCTGACAGGCTCAGAAAAATCACGTGCTCAGTGAAAAGTGAAAATGACATTTGGGCGCGCAAACACATATATATAGGTTAGCTGAACATTAATGCGCCACCCACTTTTTAAAGGGCGCATGAGAGTTGCTGTCGACAGGGAAAAGCGTGCGCCCTTTGGCGCATGAAAATATTTGAAAGCAGGAAATTAAGCGTGCCTTTGGCGCACCAAACGCTATGTCGACACGAAGTTATGTGCGCCCTTTGGCGCACCAAAACATTGTGTTGCAATAAGATTATGTGCGCCCTTTGGCGCACCAAAAAGTGGCACAACAAAAGTTGTGCCAACACAAAGGTGCATGCGCCTTGGCGCACGCAGGGAAGGCTCAACACACTTTGGCGCACCGAAAGTTGTGTTAACATTGAAAATCATGCGCCAAAGGTTTTAAAGGGGGTGCACCAAAAGTTAGTGTTACAAAGGCTCAAAAGACTAAGTTCGAAAAACCAGATTTCCCGAGAAGGGATTTTACAACGTTTCAAACGCAAGGTATCCCTAACGAGGGATCGGGACAAAATTTCGGTATGGTTATCGGTAAAATTTCCCTTGTCAATTTTACGGGATAACAAGTCTGGTAGCGTGCTATAATTTATACGTGTGCGTGCATTTGATTATTACTACCTTTGACCCTGACCCATTACCTAGATTTCCCGAGTAGACCTTTCACCCCTTTTTCCCTATACCCACTTGTCTTTTCTTCACATTTACCTTTTATCAAACCACTCACCGCTTCAACTTGCCACCTTGTTAGTTCTGGTTTGAGGGGGATCACCTTCACCCTCACATGGGGCAACCACATCTTATTTTTGTTAGCATCGCTTACCAATACAAGCTACACAACAAAAAGGGGCAAAATGTAGACACTAAAATTAGGTCACACTCCCTTTTGTCCCTCGATATATAAGCCCCCTTTATTACATTTACCTAGCCATGACCCCCTTCACCCCATTAATATTAATTTAATTAATTAAATTAAATTAATGCATTATCCTCACTATATTTATTATTTAAATATCTTATTTAAATAATATCTACACATACAGTTCACTTAGACACCTCACCAAGCTAACTCAACCTAAGACCTATTCTTAGCAAGTTCCCATAACTAACTAAGACTTACCCAAACCCTAAAAATCAATTCCTACATTCCCTCTAACCACATTCTCGCATGCTCACAAGAGGCTCCGAGTCTAATCCACGGGATAACGACACGAGATCCAAGGAAATTAGGAGGATCTCCCTAGTTTAGTAAACCTAGAAAATCCTTCCTTGACCGATGTCGGCTACCCCTAACCATTGCTGGTTAAGCCGGACCACCGTCGTTTACCCCTTTTAACCCCTAAACTACCTTATTCTCAAGGTTGGAACTTGGAACTTGGAAGCAGGAAAGATGACGAGCAAGAACACATCTCAAAGAGATAACACATCTTCAGAGAGCCAATTCCAGCGAAAAATCACATCCAAGGAAGGAGATTGAGCATCTTCTCCTACACAGCCATCCCAACCATGATCTGATCTATCCAAGCAAAGAGGAGTGTGCATGCAGCCCATTTAGAAGCTTTTCTTTAGTTGGTGATCACTTATGAACCTTCAAACCCATCATCAGCATCTCCATCCTTCACACACATGCCTTCAGGAACAAAATCCAAGTACAACATCATACTTTCCTAGTTATTTCATTTCGTCATTATTTTATTATCCATTACTTATCTTGCTCCCTATTGACCTTCTCCAACATTTTCACCTCCATAGACCCATTAAAACCTTGCAAAAGCCTACTCCCATCACCCAATACACCATCCCGACCAACCAAAGTTCTTTGTTGTAATGCCCCATCTGGGACACCGAAAAACACACCAAACCGACTTAAAATTTTAGGGTAATTTTTTTTTTTTAGTACGAACTAATGTTTCACCTAACCATTCTCACTAAGTCATTAAATTCTTAACGATATAATTTTTTTACCAAGTTGCTAAGATCCATTATTTTGAGTTAATTTAATTTGTTTAGCTTCTAATAATTTTCATACATTTTTTTAAAAAATATCTAATTGACTAATTCCACCTACATGAGAAAATAACTGCCCATCCATAATTAAAATTCCATCCCCCACTCAAAAGTTTATTCCCACAATATTACTCATATTCAAAGTGTAGAGGGTCACTTAAGGACCCTAGGATTAAGTCAATCTTAACCCTTGATCTCCCTTTTGCCCTAAAGATGACCTAAGATTCCTTATCTTTTCCTTTTTCCTTTCATTTGAATTTTCATTCTTGTTTTCCTCTCCTTTCTTTTCTTTCTTTCTCTATTTTTTTCTTCATTTTGCTATACTCTCTCTTTGGCAGGTTGCATGGAGGAAACTATGGAGTTGTTTTTTTGTTGTTGTTGTTTGATAGCAGAAAAACACAAAATTATCTCAGATTGTATATATTTATTTTATATACAAGTAAATCCAAACATATATATATACGGCTAGGTCTAAAATTTGTTTTAGTTTGTTTATATTAAGCAATTTGGGGGGGGGAAGCGTGGCGGCTACGGCCAGCACAGGGTCGGGTGAAAGGGAGTGTGCAAAGAGGCAAAGTGGGAAGGGTGGACAGAAGGTGGGGCGGCGGTGTGAGGATGGGGAAGGCGGCGGTGTGAACAGGGGCACGAGGCAGGGTTCAGGGGGAGGGGGCGCGGGCGCGGGGATGGCGGGGCGGCGGGGCCGGGGGGGGTGTGGCCAGGCGGCGGGGCGGGACAAGGCCGCGGCGCGATCTATGCGGTGTGGCGCGGGGTGGGGGTCGAACCCCCACTAATCTCTTTTTTTTGTTTTTTTTTTTCTTTGTTTATTATTAAAAAAACTAAAAAAACGTTTTCTACATGTATACAATAATGATTTAACATATATTCTCTATATTATATGCTCGACATATTTTATATATATATATATATATATATATATGTATAATAAATAAAGCATTTAGTTTAAAATATATATATATTTAATACATACATATATATATATATATATATATATATATAGATTCTTACTTATATATAATAATAATTTAAAAGAGAGATGGTAGTAATTACATTAACACATACAAACTGAATATATTATTCCAATAACTTCACTAACACTATATATAGACATATATATATATATTTGATCAGGTTGATATTAGTTTGTTTTGTGCACAAGATAAATGAAACTGATTTCACTTGAAAATAACTAACATATTTTTCTTCATTAACTTATGGTCTAGTAAACTCATATTTTATTTTATTTTCATTTCTCTAATATTTAGTTTTGTAGAAAAAGAAGTAACATACTCATGAGATAATGAAAGAAACAATGCAAGAGGAAAAGTACTACTTTTTCAAAAACCATGCTACAAGATCATTTTAGATTTTTAAAAACAAGTAAAAACCTTCAACAAGTAATACTATTTCCTTTGTAATAACACATTCTCAATAAACAACCTTTATTTATCAAAAAGAGATTTAAGACAAAGCATGTGGAAGGAATGGAAATATTTTACAAGATCTCTATTGCAAACACCCACAATATTTCATGCATACATATTAACAAGAAAGCATACTTTCAAATATATATACTTTCATTTCAAAAGGAGATTACCTACCATGTTTCATGCTTAAGAAAACAACCATTACAATACTTTATTTTATTTTCTTGTTCAAGTTCACATATACCACAATACATATCCACCCAAAAGGGTTTAATACAATATCTTTACAAGACAATGAAAGCTCACACAAGCCATTCTTTTCAAGATACAATGAAAAAAGAAGTCCATGAAATGGTGAAGGAGACAAGAAGGATTTCCAAATTGACAAGTGTCTTCATGTGTCTTCCAATGGCTTTCCAACTCCAAAATCTTTCAAGGCCAACACAATGAGAAAAGGGCTTGTTTATCCACCCAACCTTTAGGCATCATCACATGCCTATCCCAAGGTTGGGATGCATGCTAGCCTCCCCCAAGCCCATGGGAAAGAGGATAGCTAACCAAAACTTGCACAAGGTGAAGGGTAAAACAACAATGAAACAAGCACACAAACATAAAGTTCACAACAACACAAGACTCCAATTTACAAGGAGGAGAACCCATGTTCATCCTCAAAATGGGGAAGAGAGGAGAAAGTTCTCCAAAGTTATGCATCAATATTATTTGCACAATAAACACATCTTCATATCCTCCTTATTGCTCCTTATTCAAAACAAGACCCTCCTTATTCCTCCCCCTTTCTCCAAATCCTTCTTGGAAGGATTTTCAAACCCCAAAGGGGTTTCCTTACCAAGAATGGGGAAGGAGATTCAAGCCAAATGAATCAACTTCCCCACCTCAACCAATGAGGGGAAAAATAATAAGACTCCTCAAGGCTTTTCCATCAAGCCTTGAGGATTGAGAGGGAAAATTCCCTCTCTCTTCCCCCACACTCCAAACTCCATCATGCCATATGATGGAGGGAGTAAACACAAGCAAGAAACCAAAATCTACATTCAACAATTAACAATTCCAAGCAATCAATCTAACAACAAAATAAAGCAACACAACAATAAGACATAAGAGCCTACCTCAAGGAAAGCTTTCCAAAAAGCTTCCTAACTTCAAGTTTTTCCACTCTTGACTCCAAGCAAATCCCAAGCTCCAAATCACCCAAGCATCCAAAAGCAAGAAGTTCCAAAAAGTCCCTTTTCTTTCCCATGAATGAGAATTTGAAGAGGAGACAACAAGCATCCTCACAAATGAGGGGGTGACATGTGTCACCCTTCTCCCTCCTCATGGTCAAAGATGCCAAAACAAAAGAGAGAAAGGGTAAAATTATCTTTTTGCCCTCTTCTCCCAAATTCCCTTAAATGTTAGCAAGACAAAACTAGTTGAACTTTTGATAAACACACAAATCCACATCCCTTACATGGATGTGACAAAACAAGGGGTAGAAAGGGAGGGAAAACTCCCTCTAGCCTTGAAAACAAGCCCCCCTACCCATTAGGTAGGGTCCAAGGGCTCATTTTTGTGATAGGGGGACTCCCAAGCTACAAAGGGGTCCCCAAAAATGCCCAAAATACCCTAATTTCGGGTTTTGCATTTTTGGCACAAGGGTAGAGGGTGTGGGGACCACCCAAGGGTCTCACATGTGACCCTAAACCCTTGTGATTAAGAGACACATTAAGCATAATCCACAATTCAAATGAAAGAGGAGTTATTAACTCCCAAAACAAGTTTACAACTTAACCAACTACCCTAACCAAAATTAATAAATCAAAACACAATACATTACATACATTGGGGTCACTCATAGTGCCCAAAATTAATAATCATCTATCCTAAGGCTTCACACAGTGAACATGGCTAGGACTCACCGTGTCGGGGCAGCTTGTGCAGATTGAATAATCGGCCTCGAATCCCACGTTCTCCTGTAAACCTGTCACATGCACACTTATTACAAACATTAACCACACCTGTCTGATACAATATAATTAAATGACATAGTAAGGTATCAATGCATGCTAAACTAACCTAACATCCTACTGAAATCAAGATGCGACAACGTGCACAATTATATTCCATATTCCAAAAGTTAGACAAGATGATAAAGTGACATATAATCCCACCATGCAACAACTATCCATCAATATAATTAGGTTCCAAGCACATCATATTCATTAGTTTCCATGTCATAACAAGAAAATGCGACAATAAAGAAATTAGGCTAAATTGGCGCTATACGCCTGAATGTCACACATGTCTAATAAAATCAAATATCTAAATATAATGTCCAAGATATCACCAATCCCTGTCAAAACATGTCTATGAGCAAATAAACAACAAGCTACTGAGCTATAAAAAGTGTGGGCACTACATTTGTGCAATCACAAAGGAGACCAAAATCATGTTCTCGTGACATTTCCAGATCTCACAAAGAATCGGCACCAGATCATACCTAACCACCATCGGTCACCCCTAACCAACACCCGCATGTGTTTTTCCACACATCCCTGAATAGAGACCTACCCACCTAATTTTATCTCACCCTTATTCACTTGTGGCCTACCCGAGATCTTTATCGACCTACAGAGACCCGTAACCAATCATTTGACCTTTGCATTCTATTCTAGCTCAGCCTATTAGATTCGATATCCATCCCCTTTTATTTTCACACCTTCTTAATCAAAATGTTAAAAAAATTATCTACTTGTTTTGACTTGTTTAACAATAGAACCAAACTTTTCCTCAAGAAGTTATCAACAGTCCACCATGACACCATCCAGACCATTGGTTGCATCTAGGCCTTCCTCTAACCCCATCTATGATTACCTATGTCATAGACCCTCATTCATCAACCCTGTCAACTAGTAGACCCTATTTTATCCCAATCACCTTATGTTATCCTAGCTTCATCCCCATCACCTTACACCATTCTTACTTCTACCCCACCATCTTTTTCCCCATTACCTTATGCCCTTCTTGGGTCATCCGACATCACCATACCCACTTCACTTATGGATATTCCTCATGAGAACCCCATCCATGACTTCCTCCTCCATAGATATCAATTAGTAGATATTTTTCACCTTATGACATTTCCCCTTCATTTAGCATACCTATCTCATGTAGGGACACTCCTATGAGTCATTTGTATCAAATTTTCATGTTCTTGCCCCATCCCCATCATCTTACCATGACCCTACTTATCACCATGCTCCTACATCCCCCAAGAAATCCCATCTTCATCATGTGACATCTTTAGAAAACCATTTCCTAATCCCCCACCAACAAATTCATCTTCACCTTCTACATCACATCAATTTAACCCATTCTCAATCAACACCATACATCAGATTCCTCCCTCCACATCTATTTTATCCACTTCCTCATCTATTCCCATCCTAGATATTGTTCCTACCACCCCTTCCAACATTATTCGACATCTACCATATCCACAAGCTTACCCTATCTACCTCCCTTACTTCTACCACTTCTCTTACATCCACATCCATTCCTACTCTTACCACATCTGCATTAGCCTTATCCATACCTTCCTCTACATCCACACCTATCACTACACTTACATTGACATCATTATCACATATTTCTCTACCCATTCCCATATCACCTGACACTGTATCTACCCCGACATCTCTACCACCTATCTCCTTGCTTATGACCACCTCACTTACCTCATCTCCCCCATCCACACCTAGTGTCCAAAGATCTAGCATTCCCACATCCACATCTATTATCGCATCCATCACACCTCCTCAATCTACCCATATTCCTCTTTAGACACCCAATTCAAACATATTTGACACTCATGCCTCTTCCATCCCTACCGAACTCATCCACCGTCTCACATAGATAGCATTAACCACATCATCCAGGACACATCTCATTCTTTCCATATCCACACTTATCATTGATTCCACACCTACAAATACCTCATCTACTTCAATTGATCCTATTCCTCCATCCAAATCCATTCTAATTTTGTCCATCCTACCTTTCGTAGAGTCGGTGCTGGTTCTTCTTTCCATGATTTTACCCACACCTATTGCATCAACCATTGTGACCATATCTCCATTATCTCCTTCTTCTTCCACACCTTCATCATTTGAAAAATATTGGAGAGAACTTCAAATTTCAGCATCTATAGGTGACCCTCTTGTCTCATCCACACAATCATGCATACCAAAATCTACCCAATCTTTACCTTCCTAGAGTCCATCATGCAGAAATTACTTCCCTATCATCCATGACATCATAATCAGACCCCAAGATATATTATTATCATCCATGCCAAGGGTGCCCCCTCATAATCCAAATCTAAACCCCTTTGTACCTTCCCCAAAGGTCACTTTTACAACCTCATAAAAATTGACATTCCTCCAATCAAAACCAAATCTACATCCACCATTTTAGGGCCACATCCATCTATCTTAGGCCCCCTACCTTTCATCATGATCAATCAATCAATCTAAATCCAAACCATCTTATTCCGTCCTAGGACCATATTCTTCCTCTAGAATGCCTCCACCTACCAATCGGACCAAACCTATATCATCTACCACTACTTCTTCTAGACCACCCAGACGTCATATTAATCTACCTTCATCATCTACATCCACACCATCTCACAAGACCTATCCTAGTGCATACATCAAACCATATGCAAAGGTCCTCCAACATTTGTTGCAAATTTCTTCCATCACGCTTCCTCCCATCATATCCTTTGATCCAAGCCATCCTAAGCTATCATGATTCAATTCTTGCCATATATACGCCTATCATCATACTCCACGTCATGACATGGAGCATTGTAAGGCCCTTCAGACTATCATCTATGGCATTATTGAGTGAGAGGACCTCTTTAACGAGTCTCCTTCTCCACCTACCACTTCATCCGTAGCCCATCTCGAATCCTTTTATCGCATCCCGATCCATTTAGCCTCCTAGATCTCGTCACCCCCTCATATCATCTCCTATCATTCCTCTTGATGTGGGTCCTCCCTTGTTCATCAAAACTATTTTCCTTGCCATGCCACCTTCATGATTCATTATTATTGGCATCCTATCCATCCATATTTAGAGGAGTATCGTACCCTCCTTATTGATATTTTCACATTCTTCTTATCCTCATTAATTCATCCTCCTGTGCTAGGGGAATTCTCTATAGGTTCTTTCTATTTTTGGATTAGTTCCTCATCAGGTCTCACATCGTATTATCTCATCTAGTTCATCCGATCACATTTTCTATCTCCTCCTCCTATGACCACCTTCATGGCCATATCTGTGCCTCCCTCTCGGAGCACCATGGATTTATCTAAAATTCTCCTTTGAGGCACATATTTCATAATCTATACATAGATCATCTTATCTAATCCCAAATCCATCGTTGTGGTCATATTTGTCTCTCTCTAAGGGGACCATCTATTCATCTTAGACGCATATTTCTCACTTAAAGGACAACGTATAGATTGTTTTCGCTTGTTTATCCATATCCTTTAGGCGTTAACATTAGTGGCCTCCTCATCGAACATTACTACCCTAGAAAGGGGAAAACATGGAAATTTTTCCCCCAAATGGATTGGACCATACATTATTACACATAAGTATGGATCAGGAGCTTATTGTTTGGCCTCCCTTGATGGTAAACCGAAAGCATAACCACTTAACGCATTACACTTACGACCATTCTAATAATAGAAATTTTACCAAAGTGTGCTCTTAGTCATATCTTTAGATCATTCCTCCATCTTGACCTCTTCCATCTTCCATTGTGATGATTTGGAATCATGTGGTCTACCATCACTTCCTAGATGTGACCTTAAATATGGGCACCACGGCTCTGCCCATAGCATATTCCTTATGGATAGGTTCTCCATTCTTGGTGATAACTCTATGATCATCACATATATCACCTTCTTACTCACCTATTGGAACCATGCAAAGCATTCGAGGTGTTTCTTTTATATTCTTTATCCCCTCTTAAGTGGTCTACTTAGCTTGTCCTGAGTTCCCCATCAAAATCAAATTCATGGATGATTCAATCAAAAATAAAAGTTATCAAAAACGGATTTGCTCCTCGAAGGACAACTATTCATTCATGAAAAAAAAATCAAACCAAATCAAAATCATGTAAATAAAAAAAAAAGAAAAAAAAGAAGAAGAATGGACCAATCCCTCGAAGAATGGATATCATACATTATTTTTTATCTATCTTATGTAAAAAGTAGACCATACCCTTGAATGATGGCTACTCCTTATGGTATTTGAAGACTTCTGCATAGATCAGCCTTCCATTTTACTAGCATCCTAAGAAAGCTTCCCGCATTGATCAATTTTCTCTTTCCCTTCCCGCAGCTAAGGCATAGTCTTAGGGAACACCACTTTTGGAGAACCCTCTTCCCGCGTACAAGTTACATCTCAAACCCCTTTTTCATGTTGACATTAGGTCTATGATATCTTCTCATCCATGTCTCTTCATTATCTTTGATTTAACTAAATATCATTGGTTACTTGCTAACATCTCGCTTTGGTCGCATATGCCTTGCGTTACACTGGATCCCCTCTTGTTTACCTCTAGTGCGAGTTAGAGGCAACATTTCTTCATGAATTTTTTAATTTTTCATGGTGTTGTTCATACCCATTGGTCTCCTTCATTATGTTATGTCTTATCCTTAATCCTATCGCATCTATATTTCATCCCTCCTTCACTTTGTTATGAAATATATCTTTCTTTACTTAATCACTCACTTTGATCATCTATTTATCCTAACCATATCTATTATTAGTTATGATCAATCGCATCACATTTTTCCATCACATTTTAATCACCACAATCAAATTAAAATCCAAAACATAATCCTCAACACATTCATATCATCATTTTATCTATATACATGCACATCCAAACTAACCATCTAATCATACATTCATTTTATCCATCCACATCAAGAATAAAGTAAATATGCATCTCATCACATCATCTATAACATCTAATATAAATCCATCCCATCACAACATACAAACACATAATCAAATATAACACGAGTCAAAACCATATATATATATATATATATATATATACATCATAGCTAGCCTCTTAGGGCCCTCTCTCAATACAAAAATGTTATCAAAATTTGTAAAAATGCATGTTTGATACTCTTAAATCCTCTTCTCCGTGGGAAAGTATAGCACCTGATCCTCAGTGCATCACCACCACCCTCGTGGCCTCCCTCCTCTCGTTGTGGCTACGCCGCACTAGTCATGCTCCTAGATGGCCCTTCTCCCCCAAGTCGTTGCCCTCTGCGATGTTCCCACATAGATAGTAGTGTCTTTGGTAGCTTCTCAAACAAGATCCCCTCATAATATTTAGCCTTTGTGGCTGGGGGCTCTATACCTATCCATGAAGATCATGCTAGGGGTGCCATTTTACTTGACCCATGTGGTGCTACTTGAACACCACTAATTGACTTTGTTCTTTCTAATAGTGGCCAAATATCTAAAGCAATCCCTATATGCATTCCTCTATCTATGGTATTGGTCCCGCATCACTCGGTACCTCTCTACGTGACCACATCTTACTATAGATTTTTTCTCTCTCTACTCTCATCTAATCTAGCTTGGCATGTAGTCACACCATCTCTCGTAGAATCTTCAGCTCCACCGCCTCTTGTATCCACCTCAATATCAACCTCTATCTCCTCTATCTCCTTCTCTCCTCCTTCCTTAACCACCTGATCTGGCCATGTTGTAGTGTTCCAATTAGAGTATCCCACTCCTACTCCAACATCGTTGTCTTCATCTCATGGTGTAGCCTCTTCCTCCAATGCATCTTCCATGATAGGACTTGGTAGTTCCCTATCTAACTCCTTTGTCTTGTATAATATCGAATCATGAGGCACTATCTGAATGACTCCAAAGTATCATCTCACCCTATGAAACTAAACATCCTTGATCATCTCCGGTGTCTCCCATGCACTCCACCTCGGTCGTCTTATGCCGACCAACTCAGTATCTACCCACGCCATGCAGGAAATCTCAATATATCCACCACCTAATCTAATCAACATCCAACTCTGCAATCTGATCTACATACCAATCCACCCTTGTCTTTGAATGCCCGATCAACCCTCCCTCTCAAAAATCAACCTACTAACTGAATATGGTCTCTTGTTACCCATGGAAGCCTTGGTGGCCTAATCACTGTAATGTTCTCATAGGCCTAGCAGGTGTAAAAAGAAGCCGACATCTAACCCTAACCTCCTACCTACCCTGTATCTTGATAGCTCATGGTAAACCTGAGATAAAAAGGTGGTCCCAAAAGAGAATATTGTCTAGTGTTCAACAATGTACGCAAATACACTAGTCAATGCCCATGGAAACCAAGCTCCACTCGAGTCTAGAAAATCATAGCGAGGACACCGCCATCATGACCATACAAATCAATTGACTACGTGCCACCCAACCTCATATCTTTTCTCACAGGAAAAATCCCCGAATAAAATATGATACGAGGCGCATCGGCTACAAATATTCGTGCCAATACTTGACAATTTGTCATCACTAGTAATGGGAACTATTTGTTCCCCCTGTATTAGGATCCTTAGAAGGCCGATACACATCCTCGAGGGTGATGGTCATCTCCTAGTCTTGAACCAAAATGTACATGTCTGCCTATCCCACCTCTCAACTAAAGAAATCATAAGCCCCACATCCCATGGGATCCTTTGATAGTGTCTAAACCCTCATAATCCAACTGCGGATAGATAACCCCTCTCGGTATTTATCACATCCCCTATGATATGCTCATATAGATCCGAACTCAGTCTCTCAAATACAAGCTCTTTTTGGCCTCTAATCACAAGCAAAGCATGCATACATTAGACCTCTGATCCAAAAATCCATCTAAAGTGCATTAAATTCCATCTAAATCCATTTTTAGCGAGTCTAACCCTAGTCAACACCGACCCAGGTCAAGTTGACACATTTTTAGGTTGATCGACATGCCCTAGGGCCCATTCGATGTTGACACATCTGGGTCACCACCGACAGCCCTTCGTGTCATCCACTTTTTGAAAAAAATGCATAAAATTAAATAAAACATTAAATTAAATTAAAAACCCAACGTAATTTTTTTAACTCACCATCCTCCACACCATCTCGGCATTTCCTCGTAGCTCCAAAACATCCATTTATTAGTTTCTCTTTTCTTGCTTTGTTCTCTCTCTTGTTAAGTTTTGCATGAAAATGAGCATCACCGATCCAACCCCTAGGCTTATATAGCTCACCGACACCTCGTCATCGTCAATCCCCTTGGGTTTTCATTAATTGGCCTTAGTCACCTTCAATTGGCCTTTGCAATGATTATTTTAAGCTTTCCCCATCCTTGCATTCTTCCCTTTGGGAATTCTTCACAAAGTCCATTGTTGTGGCCATAATTATTTCCCTTTTAGGAATTTTAATCCAATCACAAAGTTTACCTTTGTGGCCATATTTATCTTTTTCCTCCTTCGAGGCATATATACTCTCTCAAAGTCCCACTTTGGGCCATGCTTATCCCTCTCTCGGGCATACTTCCTTTACGACGTCCACCTTTGTGGCCATCTACATCCTCCCTTTAGGGAATTTATTTTCATCTTCTCCTTCTAATTTCAAAGTCCACTTTTGTGGCCATATTTAATTTTCCTTCAGGAATCTTATCTTAAAAGTCTTATCCAATTTGTGCACAAATTCCACCTTATGGCCATACTTTTTCCCCTCTTAGGGAATATTTTTCACCTTTTTTCATTTGCAGCCATACTTTTCCCCTCTTGGGGCATATTTTTTCAATTTCTCTTGCCTTTGTGGCCATATCTTCCCCTTTGAGGCATAATACTACATCACTCACTTTTTCATTTTTCCTCATTGACCTTTTTGTGTCCCATTGGGCACCATATGATTCATTCCCATCCCTTGTGGATGCATACCTATTCTCTTGATTCCTCGTGTGTGAAGGATTCCGCATACCTTTCATATTTAGTTGCACATACTTTGATGACTTTCCTATGACGCATTTGTCATCCCGACTTGCATCCATACTACAGTGGTTTTCACCCACTCATGGGCCCGTAGAATGTTGTTTTTGTATCTATTGAGACCACATTTTCCCCTACCAATGTGATATTGGGGTCACCGCCATATTTTTCCATCATTATTGTGATCCTTTTTTCCAAGGGCATCTTCCTTTGGTTATGATTTTTACCCATCATTTCCCACCCGCCCTTTTCATCTACCTCTTTCAAATGCGTCATTGATTTCCCTTGATGTCATTGATCCCTAATTTAAGGGGGCTTATCATCAATCCTTTATCCTCATCAAACCTTTTTTTGTTTCATGGATTCCTAACGCAAACCACTTTAAAAATGGGAAAAAGGTAGAGACCTAAAATCAGTATTTATACCAACATCACCCACGTGCACATAATTAATTTAGTTCATCTCCTTTTAATTAAATTCCCATCCAATTCCTATTAATTAATTAATCGTTATTAATTAATTAATCATTTAAATTATCATTTCCCTAACCAACCTTCTAATTAGGATGCTTTTATCCTACACATAAATCCCCTTTCTTTTCTATCTTTTATCCTATCTATTTTTATGCCCTAACTACCCATATCTCATCCCTTTCCCGCCTAATGCTTTAAATCCCAAAAATTCGAATATCACTCCCATTTGGGAAACTTTCCCTGTAGTCGGTGGCGACCCAGCCCAATCGCCATCGACCCCCTATAAAATGAGTGTTTTCTTTCCATAATAGCAATCATAAATCATATGCATGTAACTTGGAGCTTTCTCATGACCTAAACATCCTTCCTTGCACCGAGCATTTTTGAGACATCCACGACCTATTGGACATCCCTTCAGCATGCTTGCATCACTCATGATCATCGTTCATGAGATATTCTTATCATTATCATATTGCTTTTTGTATCTCTATCATATTATCATATATTCTTTGTTTCTAACGTCTTGCAGTGCAAAGCACTTGAAACACTCAATAGCCTTCTCTTAGATCTCCTTTTTCTTACGCAGACTACCATTTTCATCTTTTCATCCTTAGCTTTATCTCGCTCCAATACGATCGTAAGCGATTCCCCACGGTCATCGCCGACAAGTGCCTTGTCCATCTAATAACCTATCCAAACTTTTATTTTCTCGTCCTTTTTCTTTCTTCTCTACCTTTAGTTCTCTTCTCCAAACCCTTTTAGAGTAGTCGCAGTCCTCATCATATTACAGATCTCTCTCGGACCTTACCTTGGTCTACATATTCTATCCACAGTTCAAATACATACTCCAAGGTCATCGTCGACCTAATCTGTGCATAGTCCGGGTCATCATCAACCCAAACCAAGTAACATTTATTTCACACATATTGCAATCTAACCAACTTTATATCAACTTTTTTCATTTTATAGATTCATTACTACTCATTTTTATGCATGCTCTTGTTGTTTTTATTTCACTTTATCTAAACAAACGGGGGTTAATATCCACCAAGGAAGTTAAAATCTTCTTGGATGCGCTTAGTCGGGAAACCCCCGCATATTTATATCTAATCAATATCATTTTTAGTCTATTAGCAGCATCCATCGATCACCCATTCTTGCACATGTATCCTCACGCATCTGAGGTAACATAAACCCTCTATCATTTCTAAAGTTTCTAGTTTCTTTAGTAGTTAGTGCATTAATTTGATCATGAATGAGAAACTTGGAAAACAACTACATCCCCACTAATGTAATGAGTGTTGCACTACACATCACTACTTGGAAAAGGGATCAACCCCATGTATTTCCCTATCCTACGATGAGATTCATGTTATACATAATAGTAGTAAAGATAGAGCCCTTGATCCAGCCATGACAATAAAAAACATGTACTTGATACTCAAGTTTTGGATCATGGTTGATATGGGCCAACAATATAGATGAATTTAAAATTTGAGTATATTTTTATTGTGATGTGTTCTATAAGGAATCGAATAATACAGTGATTTCTCTTGACCTTCTTAAATTGAGTGAGTAAATGATCCCTAGATGCCCCTAATAGCTTAGGGTAGATATGTATCTATATGTGACACTTCTATGATTTTCTCTTAGAATTGAAAGGGATAGTTTTGTGCAATGTGTGACAAGCTCAACATAAACCTTTTTGACTTCAAAATGTATCCAAGTTGTGAAAACAATAATATCACATACTAGCATAAGTTTTTATATGTGTTATGTAGGATGCACAATGTTTATTGATAAGACAAGCTAGAGAATAGTTTTCATCTAGTGGGATTAGGACATAAGATAGAGAAGGATGTTGCCTAAATTTTTCAATAATGTATAAATGGGATAAATGTCAAAACAAGTGCCAAGTGCTCAGATCGTATTTTGAGTAATAAATTTACCCCTTGCTTCTAGTTTGAAAAGTGTTTGATTAAAATAAAATGTAAATTTCATGCCTAGATCATAGGATGGTAGTGTAAAATATTGAGTTCCTTTTTCCAATCCACAGGATACCTACAAATCACATTGAAAATATTTATATATTAATGTGCGATAATGATGTATATAATTTTGTAACTTGAATTTAAAAAACTCTACATTTTAAATTCTTGAAGTAAAGTGAAATGTGCACAAGATTGATTTGCACCTAACTAGTCAAGTAGAACCATGCCCCAAGTTTACTAAATATGACTAGTGCCACGAGGATCTCCCCCAAACATAGTCATTTATATCACTTTTTTGATAATATTTCGTGTCGATAGTGTGAAACATATTGCTAGCTTAGTAGTCATTCATATATCTTGAAACTCTTATTAACTTAATAGCCTTTTCTATATAAGAAAAACCCTAGAACTAGGGAAAATCATGAAACAAGGAATACATGGAAACCTTAGGGCGATTACGATTTCACACCAAAAGGCCTAGTTGGCATAAGAAACCTAATACAAACTAGATGAAATATTCCATCAAAAAGTAGGTTCACCAAATGGTTCCACCCTAAAATTAATAATATACAATATTATTTCTAGTATTATGTTGTTATAGGAATAAATGCATAATTATATCATTTTCATTTATTTACACATTTAAAAACTAGGGTTTTAAAGTACATGCATCCAACAATCATGCGAGAGGTATAACTATGGATGAAGAGATCATTTAGATGATTCAAATGATAACCTAGATATGGCATGAATTGATATGGGATGTGTGTACGTCCAAGAAATTGTTTAATAGGTAATTGTAGTTTTGTGTGCCTTGAACTAAACCATTAAACATGGACCAAACCATTTAGTGGTTCTCATTACCCAACTTATGGTTTTTCCCTTGTTGATAGTGAACTCCTAGTTTTTTTCTAAGTTGTTTTTCCTCCATTTTCACAACCGGATGATATGTTTACATGTCCTATACACTCACATTTACACTAGTATTATTGAAACCATTGCTTCCTAAAACCATAATCAATCATAAAATAAATATAAAAATAAGGTTACATGCTTGAGTTGGACTAACCTTAATGGTCAACACTAGTTTATTCCAATCGAGAAGTGCAATAAATTTTAAAATTCATATAGTTCTTTTAGTGTGCATTGCTTTCCCCAGGTGCCTCAACAAAAATAGCAACTTAACTAGTATAAAATGCCCCAATTTAACTCTTGTATGCAAAAATAGAATGCTGGAAAATCAATAATTTCCCCCTTGTGATGTGCTCATGAGATGTGCTAAGATATGATAGAATTAATAATTTAGTTGTTGTTTTATATATTTTATTTCATCCCAAGTCTCAATAAAGCACATATGGATAATGTGATCAATATGTTTAATCTTTGAATTATTGTACTTTTACTAGGTTATTGACTCATCTTTTTGGTTCAATTAGGTAGCTATACTTGTGATTCCCATCATTCTATTTTAGGTAATTTTTAACACTTGTAGAAACATTGTTTCGAGTTATGACAACTTTTAACTTTGTTGTCTACTATCTATAAATATTACAACATGTTTTTGATTCATGTAATCTTCATTTTGTTAAATAACTCTATTTAAGTTCCTAGGAACTTTTGTGTTTTTTTCATTTATTATTAGAGTAAGATTATGTTTCCACATTTTAACCAAGGTGCATGTTAAGGGATATTTCTCAAGGTTTAAGAAATATTGTAGCAAGAAAGAACCAAGAGGATGAGCCTTGAGGAACTCTTAGTATCATTTTAACCCTAACCCTAACCCCCATAAGTTGTTTGGAAAGAAATTTTTTTCCTCTTGTAAGCAAGAGCATAAAAATTTATTGGAAAAAACCATATTATATACAAAACAAACAAGTCCCTTACAGGGATCTTAGGAAATTGTAAACCCAAATTACGGTCCTAAGCTCCTATAAATCTCCCAAGATGAGATGATTTCATTTTGGGTGACTTGAATTCTTTAATTTTTGTGATTTGGATGGGTTGTTTCATTATGTTGAATACCTACCTACACATTGAGTTACAAAAATGAGTATCTAAGTCGAGTTAAGTGATTCGAGTTATTGATTCCATTGGCAACCTTTCCACTCAATTTTTAAGCTCCTTACATGATATTATCCACATTTATATTGAGCTTGGATTTTGTTTCCTTCTCGATAGATATCGCTTTTTGCACCCATATCCAAGTCAAGTAACAAAAATCTGTCATATTTCCTTCTATTTTGAGCTCCTATAAGCTCTTTTTGGTATCACCATGGCCTCGAATTGTGAGGTGACACCCATCCTTTTTGACTCATATTCAACCCTACAAAGAAATAATACATGTGAGAACATTTTCCACATCATATCACAAGCATTTACATGCATCCCATATAGCCCCAAACTACGATCTAAATGGTAATAAAGTTCTATAAGTGGTGGGCATGAAAATATTCACAAACACTAAAGTGACAATGGATGCATCTAACTAAGAAAATTTAAAGTAGATATGAACCTAACAAATCCCTAGTCATCCCTTAGATGTCAACAACGGACATGGGTAATTTTCCCTCTTTTAAAAATTAAAATCAAATCCACTTATTTATTTATTCAACTACAACATCCATTTTTAAGTCCAAATAAATTTGATGCCTTCTTAGCTAGCGCATAAGTTCTATGGTTCACAATTTACCTACATGCTTTGGGGGTAGAATCCCACCCCATATGCCCCTCATTTATTTTAAACCTCCAAACCAATTTTATTTATCCTTTAAAACAAAATTTCCTCATTTACCTATTAAGGTGGCTATTTTACCAAAATGGCTAATGGGGAGTGATTATTTTCTTGCTAAGATGGAGGTTATGGGGTCGAACTCTAAACCCTTCATCCCTATTTAATTTTTGCACAAAATATTATGCTAATCCATTGTGAAAACCAACCAAAGCAAGGGGATTACAAAGGGGGTAAATTTGGAAGAAGGGGCCACTATATTTTTTAACAAAAACTCAAACAATTTTTTTTTATAAAACCCTAACACCAAGAATCCTTATCAAATAAATTTGTGTAAAAGAATTTCAAAACCTAAATTTTTGAAATATTTAAACAATATGAGAAACTTATTAATATTTCTAAAAACTAAATTCCAAGACTTGTGTATGAAAATTAATATTGGGGAATTCAGGTTCATAGTTTTCCTATAAAAAATCATAGAAGGCTAAAAATGGGATAAAATTGTGATTTTTTTGTTGTTTTAACAAGGGGGAGAATTCTTTTCTACATTTCAATTTTTTCTATCTATTTTTCATTTCATACTAACTTTCATATTTCTATAAAACTACAAAACCATTGTGCATACAAAAATAACAAAAAATGGTTCTGAAATACACTCATGAGATCTTTGATCTCTTCTTAGTGTTTGGTATTAGCGGTGCCTCTAGATCATAATTATGAGTAAAGTTCTTATGCTTGATTTATTGCATCCAATGTCTAATGTAGCTATAAAAATAAGATTTGTGTAATTGTCCATTTTCATGTCCCTCCTTGAAGAAGTCTCCGAGTTTTCCCTATTTTTCCCTAATTTCTTCAAAATCCATGGGCTCTTCATTTTTCCTATTTTTCCTCGACCATGGAAGCTCGAGAATGGTTAATTTATATTTGTATGCCTTTGAAAATCCAAATCCATGGTCAAAAAGATGCTTGGAACCATGATTCACTTGTTTTTGTTTCAAAAAAATTTCATCCTTAGCGAAAAATCGGGTTCTGGGTGAATGGTGATTTTTTATATTTTGATGGTCTGATGGGTGTCTTTTTCCTATCAAAGTTATTCCTCAATGTTTCGGCAATCACGTGGCTTCTTTTGGTTGGTCAGGGATGGTGGGAAATGCTTTAACTTATCACTTTTTTCTTTTTTGGCAAAAAGGAAAATTTGGTCCCGTAGCTCCACTCAAATCTGATTGGTTCTTTTGGTGCTTACGTGGCTTCTTCTAATTGGATGGGGCACATGGGTTTTTTTTCAACTTTTTCTTTTTGGCTACTTTGGAAAAAAATTGAACCCACCCCCATGGCCCCGCCAAGCTTTGATTAAAGCAAATTTTAAGTGGCAGGAAAAAGTCTTACTTTGACCCCACAGGAGGACACGTGGCAAAGCTAATGGTGGAGATGCGGGCCTTTGGAGGTAAGTTGGATGTTTTTTCCCTTTTGGAAAAAGGAGTAAAATTCTAAAATGGAAGCATGCCCCCGCAAAATCATTTTTAAAGCCTTAAGGTTTTTTGAAGTTGCGCCATAATGACACATGGCGAGCCCATGCTCATCCAAGGTCTCAACTTTTGGGGAACATCTCAAGATGTGCATTTTGGGGACATCTCAAGATGCATTGTGAGCACATTTTTGAAAAGTCAAAGGGGGGAAGCGGACCATCATGGAGGCAACTTGGATTTTTTTTTTCTTGTCATCAAAAGGATTAAAATCTCAAAATGGCCCGCAAGCCCGACAAGAAGGAAGGTCAAAGTTGGCATTGAAAATGTCAAAAGGTGGGGAGGTGGGCCATCGGGGGCAACTTGGATTTTTTTCCCCTTGATATTCAAATGACTAAAATCATCAAAATGACCATGCAGCCCGATAGAGAAAAGTCAAAACTTGCTCTAGTCAATGGCGGAGGTGCGGACCTTTTTGGAGGAAAATTGGAAAATTTTCCTTTTGTGGAAAAAGGAGTTAAAAGTGAAAAGGGAAGCGTGGTTCCATGGGACCCACATTGGGACACGTGTCAGGCCCATTTTTCAAGGGTGAGCTATGGGAAAACTTGGAAAATTTTCCTTTTCCAAAAAGAGGTGAAATAGCAGAATTTGGCCATGGTTCCTTTGGGGCCCACCTTAGGACACGTGTCAAGCTCATTTCTCAAGGGTGGAGGTGTGAGAAAAATGTGAAAAAATTTTACATTTTTCCAAAAGTTGTAAAAGGAAAAAGGAACCCATTGTAGCCCCGCTCTCTAAAATGGATCTCCCACGTGGATGGTCCAAATTCAAAATAGAAATCAATGAAAGTTGTGCATCTGTATCTGATTTTTTTCCACCATTTTCACTCTAGAGCTCCTAGGGATGCGTATTCTTATGATTTTTTTATCATTTCTTGGAGTCTCTCTGCCAAATGAAGAGGAACATTAATCTATATCTATCCTGGTTTGGTGGGGAAGGTCTGTAAATGTCTCTCACCATTAATATGCAATCTGACTGTCATTTGGCCCGATTTTTCTTTCCTTGGCACGCGAAAGACCTGTTGATATCTGGGTTTGGTGAGAAAAATCTGGGGATGTCTTTTACCATTAAGATGAGACCTAGACCTTTGGGCTCGATCTGATCTTCCATTTCTTCTTCCCGGCATGCAAAGAACCATATTAGATAGAATAGGGGTGGAAGTGGTTGGCGAGTAAAGGGAAAAGTGATCTACTAGAGGAAGGAGTTGAATGCGGGAGATGTTCAAGAGATCTTCCCCATAAGCACTACGACAAAACTTTTACAGATCTTGATTCTGGGAATCACGATCGAGATCATGGCGAGAACTGGTACACTCAATGTCTCTGGTTTTGGGGGAAAAAGGCCTATTGTAAAATGTTATAAATAGGCATGATTTTTCCATGAAAAGGGTTGGGAGTTTGTGAATGTAGAAGTGTTAGGAGTCAGAAACTGATTTCCTAAGAGAAAAGCTTGATAGAGCCCATCTTTTTGAGAAACTATCTAAAGAAGCCTGTTTATCTCCTTTGTGTTAATTTGATCATGTCAAGGTGGTTGCGAGTGTACAACCATTGACAAGCTCTGAGATTGTTCAAGAAACTTTCCCCTACTGATAAATTTAACCAAACTTGAGTTAATCTGTGTTATTCTTGGGAAAATTTGTGTTTTCTTCATTCTCTAATGTCTACAAGTAGTTTTTCTTGTTCTTTGCATTCTTACATTGAAATTTGTGTGAATCACACAAGATCTTATCCTTGTGATAGTTTGGTGGCATTTGCAATTTCATTTATCAGAAGAGCTTTCATTTGATAGTGAAATAAACAAATTTAAAATCACTGTGACTCCTAACATGACTATAAGATTTGTTTGTTAGCCTTTGAGGGTATCTTAGGCATGATGAAACAGAGATTGATAATGTTTAGTTAAGTTTTCCAATTTGAGCCTTCATTTTGGATCCTTGAAGTTTGTGTGAAAAGTGTGATCTGGGCCTCCATTGGAGCACATATTTTAGTTAAAGGAACACCCTAGCTACTCTGAAAGCATTCTGTTTGTTTGAGCTTTCCATTTTTGTAAAAGTTCTCAAAGATTTGGTATAATCAACTTTATCCTACTTCACCTCCCACCAAAATTCATTCAAAAACAATTAATCATACCCATACTACCCCTGTTTGTCATGTATGTATACAAATGCATAATTTTTACTACCAAAACATGCAGAAACAATCAGGTTTTCATTGTCTTTAGTGGCCTGAACCTTGCCTAGAAAATATCTCCATTATCTAGAGTGACAACTCGTGAGAGTTAGGTTTTGTTGCATTGATCATATTTTCTTCAAGGTCTTCTTAATAATTCACAAGGAAGGACATCTCCATCTCCTCCATAAACAACAGGCTACAAAAGGGTCCTCTCACCTTGGTTGAAAGGCACAACCATAAAGTAGTGAGGATAGGTCAAATCCTCTTGAGGGTGCTACCCATTTCTCCACATCTGAGTGACAAAGAGCAAGCTGCATTTCATCCCCAGCTACAAAATGACACATTACATGCTTTGCTTTCTCTAAGCTTCCTTCCAAACTTGATGTGTGCTCAGCTTCTGAGGGAGAATCAATTTGGGTACCAACACCTTACTTTGAGTTTGGGACATATTGATTACAGCACATAAAACTATTTTGCCCATCAAAAGTTACTATACATTTTTGATAGTGATTCAGTTCATATTCAGACCCTGGTAAAACACTTCTTATATGCTCCAAGTGTTGTGTGTAATTCTTTCAGTTTTCACACCTAGTGCACTAGCTTTCATTGATAAATCTGGGTAAAGAAAAGTCAAAATCTTTCCATTTCCAGTTTCTAGTGTTGATAAACATTTGACAGATCATATTTAGTGCATTTTCACAACTAAGGTGGAAATCCTTAGTGGTGACTCCTGTTGATCTGATTCTTGATGAGTACCAGTGTCTTAACCTCTCAAAGTGAGATTTGTTACTAACCTTTGCAAAGCTGGAAGGAAGAAGATCTTTCTTTTTTAGGGATCCTACTAGGACATTATTTCCAGAGCTAGGAAAAGAAAAAGTTAGAAGGAAGAAAATCCTGGAGTTGTTGGAGATCAGCAGACAAGAAAAGGGATCTCCATTGATGAAAGTGATCGGCCTATTATTGAAGACTACAATTCAAGTGCTTCTGAATCAGGTAGCCTCTTTGTGGAATTGAATTCTCCAACTAGAGAGGGGCCTTCATTTGATTTTGAAAATTTTTCTTCTCATTCTGCCCCTATCTTTTCAAAAGTTGATAGGGATTTCCAAGAAACAAGGCCTTTAGGGGATATCCATTTTGAAAGTTATACTCCTGTGTTTCAAAGACCCTCTACCCCTTATCAATTTGTCACCCCTCCAGGGTCACCTCCTCAAAACAACATGGCCCTACCCCCACCTAGACCCCCTTTTGTTGTAAACACCTTTGGTCCTATAAATTTTACAGGGATGGTTGGTTATCCAAATGCAGTTCCCCAGGATGTAAGAAATAGATTACCAAAGTTCCAAGGAAACAATGCTATAACTAGTGATCAACATCTAAAGCTTTTTATCAATATGATGGAAGACTTTGAGATTGAACATGAAGATGTATATATCAAATTGTTTATCCATACTTTGGAAGAGGATGCAAGGGACTGGTATAAAGCTTTTCCAGATAATTCCATTGATTCTTGGACCGAGATGAATAATGCATTTAGATTGTAGTATGGTGATAGAAACTGACCCTAGATTTCTTCTGTCAGAATTTGAAAACATCAAGAAGAATCCTAATGAGTCAATACATGATTTCAACACAAGGTTTAATAAGACCTTGAGGAGATTTCCTGTTAGGATAAGGCCATGTGATGAATCATGTTTGATCAAATATTCAGATGCATTTGATAAAAAGGTTGCTTACTACTTGAGGGACAAAAACCCTACTAATTTGAGGTAGGCCTTCACCATGGCTCTACAAATAGAGAACAACATCAAGGCAATTGAAAGCCTCCAAAAAGGGAGGGTGTAAAACTAATTAACCCGGAAAAGCCTCAAACAAGTAAGGTTGCTGATTTGGAGGAAGTTGTGAAAACTTTGGCAGGGGTTGTCAAAGAAATATCATACAAATTAGCCCGGGTAAAAAGGGATTGGGCAGAGTTCACAAGGTCAACACAAGCAACAAGGCCAAGACAAGTTTACAAATCACCAAAGATCTGATGATAGAGGCAAGGGACCTATTGGATTTGGAAATAGGTAGTCCCAAGGCCAGGGAAAATAGAATGGTACCTGATCCTTTGGCTATCCAGAGTTGTTGTTGTGGAGGAGACAAATGTCATTGATTGGTGTGACAGATGTTTCATGCCCCATGCTCCATGTGAGGAAGATCAACAAGAAGAAGAAGAAGAAGTGATGATGATGATGATGATGATGTTTGCATGATGGGTTGCTCCACAAGCTCACAACAAGGGGCAACTTCAACTGAGGTAATAAGTGCTAGAACTGCTGCTGATTTTTGGGATTGCATCCACTGGTACCTATTCTTCCTCCCTCTCATACTTTAGAAGTAGATATGTACAAGATTTTGAATTTCCCAATAATGACTTTGAATATTTAAGGGCTTTAATGATAAAGAAGTATGATGGAGGCATCCCATCTGAGGAGGATAGGAAGTTGTTGATGAATGTTGTTGTGGCTCAAGAAAAGGAACACAACACAAGAAGTAGGGTTGTCAAAGGGACAGGGCCTCAGGCCAAGCCAAAAACTCCATTTCTTTCAAATGTTCCTAAAGAGGCTCCTAAGAAAGATGCATCTGCCAAGGGCCTTGTTGTCCCAAACAAAAATCATACCCCTCCTCATGCCCAAGCTATCAAAAATCTTGTGCCATCTAATGAGTGTGTCAACCTTCCTTCCAATGCTGCCTTGCCAAAGTCTATCCCTTATGATATTTCCCAAGTCTTGAGTCAGATCAAGATCTCAGTTCCAATTGTTGAGTTGCTTAGGATCCCTAGCACAAGAAGAGGGATCTTGAGTATTATTTTGGATTGAAAGAGGAGAAGACTGCCCTAGGTAGAAACATAAACATTGTGGAGACTCCTCCACCATCATTGAAGAACTAGAAGCACCACCAACATCAGAAGAGCTAGATGAACCACCTGAGGTTTATTTGGGAACATCCTTGGTAGATTCTCAGCTGAATGTGGATCCATTCTTCACCACTCTGATCATTAAAGATAGATTGCTACACAACTGTATGTTTGACTCAAGGGGGCATCATGCAATGTTATGCCTCTAGAAGTCATGAATGAGCTGGATATCAAAGTAACAACAGCATATGGGAAGTGTACTACCATGGATTCCAGAGAGGTGCCAGTGGTGGGATGTGTGAAGGGTCTGGTGGTACAACTTGTAGCCTATCCGAGGCAGGAATTTGAAGCTTGATGTAGTTATTGTTGATTGCCCAAGTGGGGTATGTTGTTATCTAGAAAATGGGCTGCAAGTGTTGGTGGGAGTGTTCAAATGGATATGTCCTATGCCACCATCCCAATTGAGGGCAGCCTTGTCAAGTTGTATGGGGAGAAGAAGATGTTACACCTTATTGAAGATCCCAACAATGCATCTTATGAAGTATTGTACACAAGTGTTGATGCTGATAACTTTGTAGGATTTGTTGATGGAAAAGAGCACAAGATTGAAGAATGCAAGTGTCTTGAATAGAAGGCTCTCCTTGGACTTTATTGTTTGATGGAGCTTGCTCCAAGTTCGAAATGGTGTTGGTGTTGTTCTAATCTCTCCAAGTCAGGAAGAGTTTGTCTTTTCTTTCAAACTCAACTTTGAATGTGCACTAATAACATTGCTGAATATGAGGCATTGTTGTTAGGTCTGAGGATTGCTTGGAAATATGGTGTTAAAGACATCATTGTCAAGGAGATTCAAATTAATTGTAAAGCAAGTCAGAAAACTTTATGCCACAAAAATCAAGCGAATGAAACAATACAAGCATGCAGTTTGGGATTTCATTGAGATGTTTGTTTCATTCAACATTGTGCATCATGATAGGAAGTTCAATGATTTGGCAGAAAAACTTGCAGTGTTAGGGATCTCGGTTTGATAATTGTGCAGTGTCCCCATATTGTGAATATGATGTTGAGGTGTTAACAAGGCCATCTGTACCTAACAATATTAAGCATTGGCAAGTTTTTGATGATGATGCTCAAGTCAAAGATTTTTGTAAAATAAAGAGAGTTTTCTTGATCAAAATATTGATTGGGAGCCAATGGTGTGCATAGCAGAGGGTAAAGAAACCTTGTTTGGCAAAGGCATCATCCAACTAAAGACTAATACCATTCCCAGAGGGTTGGTTGCTCTTGAGTCCAATTTTGATAATGTTGATCACATTATTAACAGATGCATGGCAAGCCTCAAGGGATATTGAGGAGCATGACCTTGGCACAAAGGAGAAACCAAGGAAGATTTGGTTAGGCAAGCAATCTCAACAAGGAGGAGAAGCAATCCTACATCCAATTGCTTGAAAAAGTATCAAGATTGCATGGCTTGGACTTATTCTGAGCTAAAGGCATATAGAGAGGATCTGTTTCAACATGAGATTCCCTTGAATCCAATGCAAAACCATTCAGAAAAAAAGGCCAATCAATCCACTCCTATCTCTTAAGATGCAAGAGGAACTAAAGAAACTAAGGGATGGAGGGATTATTCAGCCCACAAGGTATTCTTCTTGGGTTGCAAACCTAGTACCAGTCAGAAAGAAGAATGGTGACATCAAGCTGTGTGTGGATTTCAGAAATCTGAATAGAGCATCAATGAAGGATAATTATCCTTTACCAAACATGGAAAACATGTTGCAGCTAGTGACTGGTTCTGAGCTACTTTCTACCCTGGATGGTTTCTCTAGGTTATAACCAAGTTGTGGTGAAGGAATCAGAAAGAATTAAAACAACCTTTACCACCCTTGGGGAACATATGTATATGTCAGGATGCCCTTTGGTCTAATGAATGCTGGAGAAAACCTTTTCAAAGAGCAATGGATGTTGCTTTTTTGGTTACATCAATGATTTTATTGTTGTCTACCAAGATGATGTAACTGTGTTCTCCAGAAAGAGAAGTGATCACTTGCTGCACTTGGAAAAATGTTGATAAGATGTAGAGAATATGGCATTTCACTCAATCCAAAGAAGTGCCATTTTGGAGTGCAGAAGGAAAAATTGCTTGGTCACATTGTGTCACAAGAGGGGGTGATGATTGATCCAGAAAGGGTAGAGGCCATCAACAAGGTTCCAATCCCAAGAACCAAGAAAGGAATTCAGTCCTTCTTTGGGTAGATAAACTTCATCAGAAGATTTATATCAAACTTTGTTGAGTTGACCATTCCAATCACTTCCATGTTAAAGAAGGACCAGGTCATCAAGTGGGAGGAGGATGCCATTCAAGCTTTCAATGGGATTAAAGAGGCACTAAAGCATGCACCTGTTCTAGCAGCTCCAGATTATAAGAAGCCCTTTCAACTATTTCTCTTTTTCTTCAGAGAACACTATTGCATCTGTCCTGTTGCAGAAAGATGATGAAGGGGCTGAGAGGCCAATTGCCTTTTTCAGTAAGGCATTGCAGGGGGCTGAGCTGAAATACACTATTATGGAGAAACAAGCATTTTCCTTGGTAAAAGCAACAAAGGTTTTCAGGCCTTACATTTTGAGTTCTAAGATTGTTGCTTATGTTCCCCACACCATGGTGAAAGACATCTTATCAGAGATGGAAGTCTCAAGAAAAAGATGCAGATGGGTGAACAAGTTGCAAGAATATGACATGGATATCCAAACCATGAAGCTGGTGAGAGGTTTGGGCTTGGCTAAGCTTATGGCTGAGAGAAACTTGCAAACTATTGAGGTAAATGAGGTAGAAGAAGGTAGGGTAGATGTTTTTGAAAAATTGATGAGTTCTAAGTGGTACAAAGATGTAATTTTTTATCTCAGACATTTATACTTCCCTGAGTATTTAAGTAAGAACCAAAAAAGAGCCCTTAAGTTGGCTTCCCAAAAATATGTCATTACTGATTATGGGTTAGCTTGGAAGAACCCTGAGGGAGTTCTCTTAAGGTGCATTACTGAAGATGAAGCCCCAAGATAATTGTTGATCTCCATGGAGGAGTTTTGTGGGGGGATTTTGCTGGAAGGGTCACAACACACAAGATCTTGAGGGCTGGTTATTGGTGGCCAACCTCTTTCAAGGATACAACTCTTTTGGTTAGAAGATGTGAGAGTTTCCAACACTTCTCTGGAAGACTAAAGCTTCAGGCTCCCTTCCTTTGCAGCCTGTATCAATTGAAGCCCCATTCAAGCAATGGGGATGGATTTCATTGGTGAGATTTCAGACCCTTCAAGTGTTGGCCATAAGTGGATTCTTGTAGCCATATGATTACTTCACCAAATGGGTGGAGGCAATCCCCACCAAAAGAGAAACACACCAAATTGTCATGGATTTTCTGTTGAACCATATCATCTGCAGTTTGGGGTGCTAGTCAAAATTTGTTGCTGATAATGCCATGAGCTTTAGAGCTAAACCTTTGGTGGAAATGTGTAAAGAATATGGGATCAACTTGACATATGCATCTAATTACAATCCCCAAGGAAATGGACAAGCTGAGTCCAGTAATAAAAATTTGTTGAAGATTATCAGAAGAACCTTGGAGCTGAACAAGAGAAAATGGGGTGAGCAGTTGAAGTTTGTTGTCTGGGAAGACCACATTACTATTAAAAGAGCCACTGGAAAGAGTCCATTTGAGTTGGTGTATGGAACTCAAGCCTGCTTCCCCTGCATATGCAATTATCCTCATATCAGTTCATTCAACAACTAGAAGATCAAGAGGTAAGTCCATATGATGCCCGCATTAACCAGATTGTTGAACTTGATGAAGAAAGGAGGGCATCCCACCAAAGGCATGTAAAGTTCAGAGAGAAGCTGAAGAAGTTGTTTGACAAGAAGGTCACCCCAAGAGCTTTCAATGTTGGAGATCTCGTGTTGCTGTTATGGGATAAGGGCATGAAGATAAGGGCAAGCATGGTAAATTTGATGCACTTTATGGATGGGCCCTTACTCCATAGATATTCGGATTGGTGAGCATACCTTCTTCTTGAAGGATTTGGATGGAGAATTGCTCAAATTTCCTATTAATGGTAGGAATTTGAAGCATTTCTTGGATTGATTCCCCATAAACCAAGGTGAACATCATCTGTACAATGTATAGTTTGTTGGTTTGTTTTTATTTTTCATGTTTTTTGTTTGTTTGGCCCCTGGTGGCTTGTTTTTGCTGGTTTCTCTTGTTTCTTTTTTGGGGGATAGTCCTGGTTTTGTGCTCTACAAGCTGAATCCTTTTCCCAATGGATATTTTGGCACTTGGTCTACCTTTTTTCTTGTGGCACTCATAGGAGTGCCCATCCCCGAGTCGAGCCGATGTTGGTGCTCAAATTTGTCTCACCCCATTTGCCATTATTTTCCTCTGTCTGTCTGTGTTGTGAAAACATTTTTATCTCTCGATGTGGATGTTCTGAAGCTTTTACCTCCATTTGAATGCCTCAAATTGTTTGTAGAATCCATTTTCATGTCCCTCCTTGAAGAAGTCTCCGAGTTTTCCTATTTTTTTTTCCTAATTTCTTCAAAATCCATGGGCTCTTCCATTTTTCCTATTTTTTCCTCGACCATGGAAGCTCGAGAATGGTTAATTTATATTTGTATGCCTTTGAAAATCCAAATCCATGGTCAAAAATATGCTCGAATCATGATTCACTTGTTTTTGTTTCAAAAAAATTCATCCTTAGCGAAAAATCAAGGGTTCTGGGCGTGAATGGTGATTTTCTATGTATTTTGATGGTCTACGGGTGTCTTTTTCTATCAAAATTTATTCCTCAAGCATTTTCATGGTCACATGGCTTCTTTTGGTTGGTCAGGGGATGGCGGGAAAATGCTTTAACTTATCACTTTTTTCTTTTTTTTTGAAAAAGGCAAATTTGGTCCCATAGCTCCGCTCAAATCTGATTGGTTCTTTTGGTGCTTACGTGGCTTCTTCTAATTGGATGGGGCATGGTGGGTTTTTTTTTCAACTTGTTCTTTTTGGCTACTTTGGAAAAAAGTTTTGAACCCCCCATGGCCCCGCTAGGCTTTGATTAAAGAAAATTTTAAGTGGCAGGGAAAAAGTCTTACTTTGACCCCACAGAGAGGACACATGGCAAAGCTAATGGCGAGATGCGGGCCTTCGGAGGTAAGTTGGATGTTTTTCCCTTTTGGAAAAATGGAGTAAAATTCTAAAATGGAAGCACACCCCCAAATCAAGCCTTTTTTTGAAATTTTAAGGTTTTTTTTTAAGTTTTAGCTTCCATAATGACACATGGCGAGCCCAGCTCATTCAAGGTCTCAAATTTTGGGAACATCTCAAGATGTGCCATTGTGACACATGGCAGTTTGAAAAGTTCAAAGGGGTGGGGAAGCAAACCATCGAAGGAAACTTGGATTTTTTTCCTCTTGTCATCAAAAGGATTAAAATCTCAAAATGGCCCACAAGCCCGACAAGAAAGAGGTCAAAGTTGGCATTTGAAAATGTCAAAAGGTGGGGAGGCGGGCCATCGGGGGCAACTTGGATTTTTTCCCTTGATATTCAAATGACTAAAATCATCAAAATGACCATGGCCCGATAGAGAAAAAGTCAAAACTTGCTCCAATCAATGGCGGAGGTGTGGACCTTCGGAGGAAAATTGGAAAATTTTCCTTTTGTGGAAAAAGGAGTTAAAAGTGAAAAAGGAAGCGTGGTTCCAATGGGACCCACATTGGGACACATTGTCAAACCCATTTTTCAAGGGCGGAGCTGCGGGGAAAACTTGGAAAATTTTCCTTTTCCAAAAAAAGAGGTGAAATAGTAGAATTTGGCCATGGTTCCTTTGGGGACCCACCTTAGGACACGTGTCAGGCTCATTTCTCAAGGGTGGAGGTGCGGAGCAAAATGTGAAAATTTTACATTTTTCCAAAAGTTGTAAAAGGAAAAAAGGAACCCACAGGCCCTCTAAAATGGATCTCCCACGTGGACGGTCCAAATTCAAAATAGAAATCAATGGCAGATGTGCATCTGTATCTAATTTTTCACCATTTTCACTCCAGAGCTCCTGGGATGTGTATTCTTTTGATTTTTTTTATCATTTCTTGGAGTCTCCTACACCAAATGAAGAGGAACATTAATCTGATCTCTGGTTTGGTGGGGAAGGTCTGTAAACATCTCTCACCATTAATATGCAATCTGACTATCGGATTCAACCCAATTTTTCTTTCCTTGGCACATTGTTGATATCTAGGTTTGGTGAGAAAATCCAGGGACATCTTTTACCATTAAGATGAGATCTGACCTTTGGGCTCGATCTGATCTTCCATTTCTTCTTCCCGGCACACAAAGAACCAGATTGGATAGAATAGGGGTGGAAGTGGTTGGCGAGTAAAGGGAAAAGTGATCTACCAGAGGAAGGAGTTGAATGCGGAGATGTTTGAAGAGATCTACCCCCTGAGCACCTGACAACTTTTTACAGATCTGATTCTTGGGAATCACGATCGAGATCATGGTGAGCACTGGTGCACTCAATGTCTCTGGTTTTTGGGGAAAAGGCCTATTGTAAAAATGTTATAAATAGGCATGATTTTTCCATGAAAAGGGTTGGGAGTTTGTGAATGTAGAAGTATTAGGAGTCAGAAACTAATTTCCTAAGAGAAAAGCTTGATAGAGCCCATCTTTCTGAGAAACTATCTGAAGAAGCCTGTTTATCTCCTTTGTGTTACATTTGATCATGTCAAGGTGGTTGAGTGTACAACCATTGAAAAGCTCTGAGATTGTTCGAGAAACTTTCCCCTATTGATAAATTTAACCAAACTTGAGTTAATCTATGTTATTCTTGGGCAAAATTTGTGTTTTTTTTTCATTTTGAATGTCTGCAAGTAGTTTTTCTTGTTCTGTTGCATTCTTACATTGAAATCTGTGTGAATCACACAAGATCTTATCCTTGTGATAGTTTGGTGGCATTTGCAATTTCATTTATCATAAGAGCTTTCATTTGATAGTGAAATAAACAAATTTAAAATCATTGTGACTCCTAGCATGACTATAAGATTGTTTGTTAGCCTTTGAGGGTATCTTAGGCATGATGAAATAGAGATTGATAATGTTTAGTTAAGTTTTCCAATTTGAGCCTTCATTTTGGATCCTTGAAGTTTGTGTGAAAAGTGTTGATCTGGGCCTCCATTAGAGCACATATTCTAGTTAAAGGAACACCCTAGCTACTCTGAAAAAGCATTTTTTTTGTTTGAGCTTTCCATTTTTGTAAAATTTCTCAAAGATTTGGTATAATCAACTTTATCCTGCTTCACCTCCCACCAAAATTCATTCAAAAACAATTAATCATACCCATACTACCCCTTTTGTTTGTCATGTATGTATACAAATGCATAATTTTTACTACCAAAACATGCAAAAACAATCAGGTTTTCATTGTCTTTAGTGGCCTAAACCTTGCCTAGAAAATATCATTATCTAGAGTGACAACTCGTGAGAGTTAGGTTTTGTTGCATTGATCATATTTTCTTCAAGGTCTTCTTAATACTTCACAAGGAAGGACATCTCCATCTCCTCCATAAACAACAAGGCTACAAAAGGGTCCTCTCACCCTGGTTGAAAGGCACAACCATAAAGTAGTGAGGATAGGTCAAATCCTCTTGAGGGTGCTACCCATTTCTCCACATCTAAGTGACAAAGAGCAAGCTGCATTTCATCACATTTGAAAAATCATATTTAGTGCATTTTCACAAGTTAGGTGGAAATGCACTAAATATGAAATATATATAGAAATGGTGTGTATATATAGAGGTTTGGTATATCAAATTGAAGGTATATATATATATAGGAACCTATTTTGGAGTGATAAGGAACCAATCCATCAACTTGATAAAAATTTTACTTAAAATAATGGAAAATGATTTGAAATTATGTGTCATATTCACAACTCATATGCAAAGATAACTATGTTGCATGGAAAATCAAGATTAAGACTTTTCTAGAATTTGATGATATTTGGAATGTTATAGATGGATCTTTCACCAAGCACCCCATAAACAAAAACACAAGTTGATAGATCTAACTAAAAATCAAATCTCATCATTATGTTTAGCGTAACAATTGAGGTTTAACCTCACATAAGATATTTAAAAATGACCAAATCAATTTGGAAAAAAACTGAAAAAACATTATGTGAAGCACAAAATCAAAATAAAACCCTTTATCTGCATATCCAACTACATAATTTTGAAATCAATTCAGATGATATAATTGAATTTTTTCGAGACATTTTGTAACATTAAGGGCCTCACTCCTAACATTGAATGAACCTATGGAAGAGAAAACACTTGTACCCATAGTGTTGATAGGATTACAACAATATTATAGCATTTTTCACCACATTAGATCTCTTGGATAAGAAACAACATTTGAATATTTGGTAGACATGTTATAACAAGAATAATCCATGCACAATAAGACAAATAATGAAGACAAATAACTTTTTCTAGCTTCAAGAAAAGAACAAACATAAATTCTCAAAGAAGCGAAGAAACCAACAACATAATACACATTAATCTCAAGGGTCATCCAACAATAAATGTCATATTTATGGAAAGTGTCATGATATCCAATATTGTTTGTATAATGGATTGGCCCAAGGTTATTCTAGTAATAATCGTAAATAACAACAGTCATCTCAAAACTAACAAAAGTCCCATAGAAAAATAATGAAAATTGGAAGAAGAAACAACAACACAAAGGGATACTTGTTGAGCATGAGTAATACAACTATGAAAAGGATATCCTCTATAGTTCTCAATCAATTGAATAATCACCCTCATCCAACTCAATATGGTATATTGATTCAAGATCCACCCGACATATGACTAGAAGAAAGGATTGGTTCATAAACTTAGATCCTCTAAGTCCACCACGAATAACGTATCTATTGGTGATGAAACTTTCTACTAAGTTCAAGGAAAGTGAAATATCATTTTTTCTCTTGAAAAATGTGATTTTATTATTACATTATTTATGTATGTTCATGAAGTCGCTAAGAACCTTCTATTAATCAATTAACTACTAAATCATGATTTGAAGGTTGAATTTGATTATATAAGTGGGAAGAAAGTGTGCCTTGTAAGGGATACAAAGGTAAAATTTTAAAAAATATCATGCATAAGGATTCACCAAGATGATTGAACTTAACTTTGTACCACATAGCAATCAAGAACTCATTGTAAAGGATAAAAACTCAAAGCAAAGTTTCAACACCACATAGACGGGTATGTGAGTTTTGGATACCTAGTTTCACTAACCAACATAATATCATTAGAGGAATTTCACAATTAAATAAATAAACATAACTCTATGCAAGTTGTCTAATAGGAAAGAAACATTGATCGCCATTCCCCAAAGAATGTAAATAGAGATGAAATCCTATTAGACCTAGTTCATACATATATTTGTAAAAAATAATTGAAACATCCAATGGATATCAGTATTTTCATCTCTTTGTTGATGAATATTCACACAATATTTGGGTATACTTGCTAAGAACAAAACATCAAGCCTTTCAATTTTTCAAGTAGTTCAAGGAACTTGTTAAAACTCAAATTGGTCAAAAAAATAAAGTAATATTCTCATATCAAGGTGGGAATTAACCAAGAATGCATTCTTCACTTCTTTTAAAGAACATGACATTCATCGAAAAATGACTACACCCTACTATCCACAATCGAATGGTGTTTTAGAATGGAAAAAATGCACAATCATGGAAATGGTGTGAATTATGACTAAGGATACAAGTTTGGAAAAAAAAACATATTGCCTATAAGAATAAAAATAATAGTATATTTATTGAACAAGTCACCAACATTTCTACTTGATAACATGACTCCACATGAAGTATGGTCAGGGAAGAAACTATCAATTAATCATCTACTTATTTTTGGAAAATTACACATGTTGATTCCCAAATACAAAATAACTAAATTAGACAACAAGTCCCTTCCTTACATATTTTTGTGTATGATGAAGACCCAATGGGATATAAAATTCTGGATTAAAAAATTATATCTAGATTAACTAGGTATGTTAAGTTTGATGTAAGAAGTGGATCAAGTTAATTCTCTACAGATTTAAATACAAAAATTATAAAAAAATGTACATGTGATTAGTTTGGATGATGTAGAAAATTGTAAAAATGGTAATGGGATTGATGGTGAAAATCAAGCTCCACAACCCAAAACTAAATGTATATTACAGTGATTTATAAATTTGATTAGAGGTGAAATGTTTGATGGTGCTCCAAAAAAATCTTCTTCTTGACCAAGAACTCGCATAAAAGTAAGAGAAGAAGTCCAGATTCCCTTAATGACTAGATTTTTTTAAATAAATTAATCCATTAAGGTTTGAGAAGCACTAGAATCAAGACCTTGGAAAGAAATTATGGAGGTTAAATATCGGTGTGTGATCAAGAATATAACATGGAAGCTTGTAAATATTCCACCTAGAAATAAGCCAATTGGTTGAAAATGAGTTTTCAAACCCAAGTAAAAGGCAGATGGTGGTATTGATAAGCATAATGCAAGACTAGTCATGCAAAGGGGTATGCAAAAATAAAAAGTATTGACTATAAGGAGACATTTTATTCCATGGATAATATCAAAATAATCAAGATGATGTTTTGTATAGCTTCATAATTTGGATGGAATGTACACAAAATGGATGTAAAGATTTCTTTTCTCAATGGTAATCTTCAAAAATAAGTCTATGTGAAACAACAAAAAGGTTTTGTCACTCCAGATAAGGAAACAAAAGTTTATAGACTCATCAAGTAACTATATGGTTTAGAATAGGAACCCCAAAATGGTACATCAATAGTGATGAACATCTAGTGCAAAATGGATTTAAGAGGATTACCTTCAATCCCAATCTCCACCTCAAACAACAAGGGGGGAGGTTGTTATTATTATAGTTTATGTCGATGATCTAGTAATCACTAGAATTTTAGTGATTATGATTGATGTGATAAAGAGAAATTGAAAAGGTCATTTGACATGATAAATCTTGGGATTATACACTATCATATTGAATTGGAAGAATGGAAGAAAGGCAATCACAATTTTTTGAGTCAAATGAAGTATGCAAGGATAATAATCAAGAAATTTAGAATGATATACTAAAAACTATTACTACACTGATGGAGGTAATGATTCATTTGTCTCAACCAGATCCATCACCTCAAGTGAATGTAACTCTCTATCGACATTTGATTCATTTAGTTGACCTATACTAGACTATATATCATCTATGTCGTGAGCCACCTTTCTCGATTCATGCAAAATCCCAAAGAAATTCATTAGAAAACATAAAAGCGAGATACTAATGTATATCAAAGGAAAAATTGACTTCAACCTAGTACAAAAAGAATGACCAATTATTTTTTTACTTAATATGAGGATTTATACCATGTAGGAAACATTTATGACATGAATTCCACTTATGGATATGTATTTTCATTGGGTCTTGGTCTTATATCATGGGGAAAGAATCGAATATTGTTTATTTTTCTTCTACCGAAGCTAAATATCATGGTGTAGCAGGATTTTTGTGAAGTGATAGGGATATGCCACATTCTTGAAGGTTTAAGCATTCCAAAAAAAATTCCTACCATCTTGTATTGTGACGAAGAATGTGTAATCAAACTTATTTGCAATATAGTATTTCATGAGTGCACCAAACATGTTTTAGTAAAATATCATTACATAGGTGAACATGTTCATCAACATAGCATACAACTCCAATATTTCTTGATAGAAGAATGTGCAGATATATTTACAAAATATCTTGCACATGAAAATTTTGATGCATTTAGTGAACCTCTCACTTGTTCACTTGAGATTGTGTTGAATTAAGGATGCGATGATAGAATCAATATTTTAGCGTTATTTTATAGTTCAATTTATCCTAAGTCTCAATGAGGAACATGTGGATACTTTACTCAATAGGTGTCATATTAGTAGTATTGTACTTACACTATGTGATTGACTTATCTAGTGATTCTTAATGTTGTTTTCAATTAGAGAAATCTACTCTCAATTCTTAACATTATATTTTAGATCATTTTTGACAATCGTAGAAATGGTGTTTCTATGTTATAAACAACTTGTAGTTGTAACATTGTTGTCCATATATAAAAATATTGTATCATGATTTTATTAATGTAATCTTAATATTTTTTTACAACTTTTTCAAGTTCCTATGAAATTTTATGTTTTTATCAAGATAATTCATTGATCATTGCTAGATGGTTGTTAGGTAGTTCTTTAGATGAAAAATGTTCTTAGCAATTTATATATATAATTATTTCGCATTAAAATTAAAATGTAATGGCACACAATGATAACTCAAACCATAAGAGGTGAAATAAAATAAGATTAATAATGAATCCCACGGGTAAAAAAAGAACCCAAAAGCAAAGAGGGGCGAAATCGTTTGGTAGTTTCTTACCCGAAACCATAATAATTAAAACCAAAATTTAGGTATTTTTTGACATGACATAAGAAAGTTTAAAAGTTAAAAAATACAATAAAAACCATTCAATGAATCCACGCGACCAAATACCAAACAAGGAATTGCACCACTAGATTTTTATTTCATTGTTGAAGACCAAGGTATATGTATAATTTGCTAAAAGTTTTATGTAATGTTGTTTTGTTCCAAATTTAGGTGTCTACAAGATGAAAACCTTTTCCCCTTGGTAAGTGCATGGAAAGGGGGACAAAAATAGGGTCAAAAGTGGCCACAATTTTCTTTAAAAATGAACTTTAATGCATAATTTGACATGCCTATGATCAAAATTTGAAAAATTAACAAAATTGAGAATTGGAGTGCTCGAGAATCTAGTTTCTAAACTACCATATTTTTTTTTAAATGGCGGATATTAAGATGTTAAAATGTGGTGCACACACAAATTGGTCATATTTTCACAAAGATATTACATAGTATTGTGTGTATGCGCCTTCCACCCCCCCCCCGTGCCCATTTTTAGAGTTTCATTAATTATTTTGTAAATCTCTTTAGTAGAAAATTAGCTAAGATCGTGTATTATGTCCCACTAATTTTTCCTATTTTTAATTAATATTTTTTGTTTACTAATTTTCAAAGTGGAAACACTTTGAAATACAAAAAAAACTCCATGTTTTCCCCTAATTTTGAGAAAATAATTTAAAAATCAATTTATTTATTTTGTAGAATGAAGCGTAGAATTTGCTAAAGTCATTTTTTTGAAATTTTGATGAGTGGATAAAAAATTAAATAGAAAAATAAATACACATGCTTTTGGTGAAAAATACAGACACTACTAAAAGTAATTGAGGATCAAAACCTTAAATTATTTGTATTTTAGAAATAAACACATGGTCACAAAGTTAATACAAAGCTTGAAGTCATAGTTATGTTTTTTTAGAGTATTGTCTTAAAACACATGAGACAACAAAGATACACTCAAGATTTTTTTGTTTTTATATTTGTTTGCAAAAAACATATTCATGTAGTGAATAGACAATCCAACCCTTAAGCTTAAATATCCAAGTCATAGCCAAGCCTAAGGGTAGGTAATTTTTAAGAAAAAACAAACATAATGAGAGTGCATTATAATGTGTTCATGTTATATTATTAATGAAAAAATAGTAATAATAAATACAAATTACAAATTCTCTTTACTTGGTCCATGAAAATACATAAACATGCTTTTGGGTTATAACGTGAGAGCGTTATGGCTTATAATTACCAAGAACACGTTATAATGTGCTTGTGTTATAATATGAGCAAGCCATAACATGAGCGCATTATGTTTAATATGCCTCTATAATGCTTTTTGGCAACTTTTTGGTCCTTCATTTCCATACACTTACCCCCTCATAAACTTGAATTCGATCCTCTCTTTGAGTTTCTTCATGTTAAGCCAGATCCATTGACCTAACTCGAGGTAGGTCCCTCGCTATGGATATGAGCCCATCCTAAAATATGCATTTTTGGTACCTCATTCCTCTCCTCCCATTGATTCTTCATTTATTTGAGAATAATTTGTACTACCTAGACTTGAATATATAAATGAGGCATGCTATAATTATTATTATAGTATTTCTTCTTATGAGGATGATTAGAGTGAAAATTATAGTGATAAAATAAAAAATTTATCAATGAAATTGATTGTTATGTTGAATGAGCATGTTTTAGATGATAATTTTGGTGATAATGGGAATGAATTACATGGTGGTATTTTTGAATTTTCTCTTCAAATAGGAAATAATAATATTTTTTTGTATGTTTCTCCTTCTAATCATAGTAAAGGGAATGCTTTTAGTGAATATGAGATCTATTTCTCTCCTTGTGAAATAGAAAAATGATACAATTGAATGTTTTTTTCCTTCTTCTCATGTTGAAATGCTAAATGATGTACTTGAATCCTATTTTTTCTCCCTCCTATTAAAATTGAAAATTAAATCATTATTGAAATTGCAATTGACACAATTGAATGTGTTATTTATCCTCTCCTCATTCAAAGAAACAACAATGTCTACTTGTGTCTCCTTTCTTCCTATTATACATGATAATGTATAAAATTATAGTGATGAATTTCTTTATCCTAGTCCGCTTGAACGTGTGTTACGAGATGCATCCTTTGCTCTTATTTATACTAAAAATAATGTAATTACTTCTTATATTCATGTTAAATATGCATTATATACTATTATTGATGATGTATCTCTAGGTCTTATACATGATGATAACCCATTAATTCATAGTGCTACATAATTACCTACCAATAGTTCTCTTATTCATGATGTATCATCTTCTACTACTTCACATCAAAATAATAGTGTTCCTATGGCTACTATAAATGGAAATATTCAACCCCTAAATGATCATTTTCATACTTATTTTATATCACCTCAAGTGGTCTTCTCTTTTATTTATTTCATAGATTTATAAAAACATAAAGTGCACACATTATCTTTAAAAATCAATGCCTATAATGCTTGGATTCAATCTAACACTATATATGGAAATATAATTGTGTAGAATATCCTTTATTCTAAATTCCATAGATATTTTATAATGCCTCATTTTTAACTATTTAATAGGACTAGTGAGCCTTATTTGCATCTTAAGATCTCATAGAATTTCCATGGCTTTGATAATGATAGGTTGTTACTAAAATTATTTCTTAAGAGCCTCAAATTCGTAGCATCGCATTAGTGTTATCATCTCCTAGTCAATCTTTGAGTAAATTTTTAGAGCTTGAGGAGGCATTCCTCATCTTCTCCATTGATAATAAAGGCCCTAAGGTCACCTATGATAATTTTCCCATCCTTACATGAAGGAAAATTTGAGCCGATGTTGATTATATCTTATTCTTAAAAGTGTGTATGCAATAAATAGTTTATCAGCCCACTAATTTATAAGTTCAATATATATTCGCCCATGACCATATTTATTCTCATAAGGGTAAATTATTATATGATATGCATGAATCATTTCGTGAGAATTTCCTTCATGTTATTACTTTGGAGAAAGAACTTACTCCTCTATGAGAGTCGAGTTCCTTTGTGTATTGATGATCTTATCCTTGTTAAATAATATAATACTAATGTTATGATTGATTAATATTACAATTATGGTTAATTTAACGTCTTACATTGGGGAAATAATTTCCATCATACTAGTATTGGAACTATAACACCCAAAATATTGTTATTTATCCTAAGCTTAAACCATTTCACTTGAAAAATCTTAACTTGTCCACATGATATTTTGTTCATCTTAATGGATATCTACTTAATTTATCGATTGTCTAATGTTCATCATTATCCTCATCATCTCTAGTGGGAAAATTATGACCTTTTTATAACTACTGATGATATTAATGGACATCATGATGACGATTCTTAATTATTAGAATAGAAGTGTTAGAAACTTGGAGATACATGCATTATTTGTTTATATACATGTCATTATTCATATATTGAATCATCATCTCCCCCTTCAAATCATCACTATGTAGATCTTTGGGATCTCCCATGAAACTTATTTTGGGGATTGATTGGTTTCTTTTCCTCCTATGAGTGATGTTCCTTGGAGAGGATTCTCTCCTATTCACTCATCATAGTCTCATAAGCTTAAATGGGTGCATACATTAACATGTTTTTTATAATATAATAAGTTGACAATAAAAAACATATGTGCCATTAATACATGATACATATAATTGTAGACATAAATTTGGTATTTTATTAGTTGGTAATGATGACTTTTCTTTATTCCAAGATCCCGACTAGTACACACATTCCAAGCTTAGGTGACCTATCCTTATCTGTGTAGCATAAATTGCTTCTGTATTCACACTACTTAGTCACACACAAAACTACTTACATTGGTTCATAGCAGTATATTTTTCCCATATATAATTCCTATAACATTTTATAATCCCACAAACTACATATAGATGACCATTTTTAGGAAAAAATTATCCATCGGTTTAGTCTAAAGATAGACAAAAATTTGATATTTTATGGGTATATTCATATCTAATGGTTCATCCATAATGAAATTAAACCTATGAAATATTATATAAGCAAGCTTAACTCACTTGTTATCAATGGGTAGTTGTGTAATGGTTCTTGTGTCTCCTAGTAATTGGGAGGTCCAAGGTTCAAATCTTGGCTCTGTGTTAAGGCGTCCTACTATCGACGGTTTGGATACCCTGTTGATAGGTCACCAAGATAATGTGGTTTAATCTATCGGTTAGCCTAGATCTTAAAACTTCCATCCTTAGATGGTTCCACAGCCAGTGTGGGTTGGTGATGCCATAAAGGGCTAGGGTCCTCTCCCTAAGTAACCTCGATAAAAAAAAGTTTAATTCACTTGTTTAACTCACCTAAAAATTTCAAGAGAATACTTGTGAAATGCATTCCAAAATAATTCCAAGCTCTCCTAAATCCCTTTAAAGAAGCAACATAATCTAGGAGAAAACCCCACATGGGTATGAAGCACTCCTAACCAGGTTCAAGATTCATGCATCCCAATCTAGAGACCTTCAAATTCTAAGTCAAGCTAATAATTCAAAATCTTTATTCCTTATTACCAAGGGGTCCATTTGTCTAACTAGTTATATCCATATAGATATCACATGATAAGTGGATAGCTAAATGTAGTTTGAGGCCTCTTCCAAGTATTTTCAATGTACAAGGTGTATAAATTACACTTCAACCTAACCACTAACCTTTTGTAGGGTATCATACCCATGGTTAGGTCTTTGATGATAACTTTCATCATAGAAATGATTTTGTAAATGTGCAACACCTGGGATTTTAGAGAAAATCACATTACACTCATTCACAATGCTAACACATCATCATATGAAACCTTATGAAAGGTACCCAATAGTTTGAAACTTCTATACATATTGTATGGTTCCATACCTTCTTAGTTTTTCACTCCAAATCCACATATGAAGCATTATAGATCATCTCTAACCTATACAATCACACAAATCTACCATCTTGGATTCCTACATTTGTAATTAGCCTAGTGCATCCACTTCTTTATGTTTTAGCCTTTTTCAATATTTTATCTTATAAATTTATAATGAAAGTATACTCTAATTTCTACATTATTGTTTATTAAAATTAATCAAATATACTAGCATTATTTCTAACCCTTAACCCTTAGATAAATAAGAACACATTAATTCAACACCCTCTTATTTATTTATTTTAGGGCTAAATTATTTAGTGAACCCTCTTGTTGATCTTGTACAACCTTCTCTCACCATAAGGTTTCAAATTTATCAATATTCTAGAGTTTTCAATCAGATTTAATTTTGATATCTATCTATTCCGTGACCTAAATCTATTTTTATGAGTTTTCCCTAGGGCTTCATGATTGGTCCTATTCTTAGAGCTTCATTCTAGGATTCCCTTTTTCTAAAGAACCTTTTGATACATATCTCAATAAAAGGAATCTATTTTTGAATCCCTTCAAAAAAAATTCTTTATTTATACAAATTGAACGAAAAACCTCTTTTTGTTCTTTTGTAAATTTTAGCATAATTTTTTAAACTTAAAAATGCATTTTTTCAAATTAGAGCATAATTAGAATAATATACAATAATTTTAAAATATATTGGATAGTTATGTCAATAATATTAATATCCTAAAATAGCTCTTTTGGTTTTGTAAAATTCATCATATGTTTTAAGAAATGGTCATTTTATTAAATTCATGTGTATTTTTTTCTAAAAACATGCTTTTCATACTTCTTATTCTCATCTTAAGTTTTTTCTCCTTTTTACTTTCATGGTTTATTCTAGCCATGCCATGCATTTTCCTATACCAATGAGACAACTTATGTTTTTATAATAGATATATCCATATGCACGAGACATTATTAATACCCTTAATGAATTTCCTCAATATGAATGTGATGATACACATGATGCATATTATAATATTGATCATAGTAATTTTACTTATGAGAATTATTCTAATTATGTATATGAGTAAGATGACACTATCTATTTTCATTCTCTTGAAGTAGAACATAATACTTGTACTTGGGATGATTTTCCTTCTATTGATTGTATGTAAAATGATTTCCTTTCTTGTCCTCTTTTTTAATGATGAAATTTTTTCTCTTTTAATTATTTTGCTGATGAAAATGATGTAATTGATTATTATATTCCTTCAATCAATGAGATGTTTGATTTTTATTTTCCTTTCTCTAATGATGAAATGAAAAATGAAACTATTACTAAATTTATAAATAATATAATTGTTTATTTTCTTCCCTATTCTACTGTAGACATTGATAAAATTTTAATTATTATTTTGTATCTCCTTTTTGCAAGTAATAATGATGCATCCACTTATGTTTCTTATCTTCCTATAATGTAGCTACTTGTGTCTCTTCACTTCCTCTTATACATGAAAATGTGGCAAATGCTAAGAATGACTCTATGTATCCTATTGCAATTTATCATGTTACAAATGTTTCTTTTTCCATTGTTTATATTGTAAAAGATTTAATTTCTTATTCTATTCTTGTTACAAATGATTTTCATTCTATTATTAATTATGTATATATATATCCTCCATGTGGTGTTATACCCTAGTTCATGATGCTACACATTTTCCTAAATTAATATTTCTTCATCTCCTACTACTTATAGTTTCCATGTGACTACTCTCAATGGAAATGACATTTCCTAGAAGGCTATCTTGAAATTTATTCAAGCATTGTTAAATAATTTCCAAATGCACGTTCAAGCTATGAATATTGAAATCAAATCACGTAAGGCTAATATTGCACACTTGAGAAATCCATAAGATGTCCATGTTAATCATGTACCTAAATTTCATGATCAATCTACATATGAGGTTAAAGACAAGTAATGTGATATGAATTTTATGCAAGATACATCTATTGAATCAAATCATGTGAAATTTTTACTTAGAAGAAACATTTTTCATGTTACAAGAAATCATTCTCAAGTACTAATGCAACCACATCATAAATAACCTTTTCAGTTTGACAAGATCAATGCTAGACCACATGATATTCTATATGCTCTACTAGATAATTACTTAATCAATGTAATACCTAACTATTATTTTCCCCTTCATGGGCTTGATAAATTCAAAGGGAAAATATTTTGTAATTATCATAGAATCAAATCAACATCATGAAAATGATTGTTACACTTTACAACAGAATATATAATACTTGAGCATAAGGGAATTATTTATTTTTATTCTTGATACTCGAATATATCTTTGTCTCCTTCTCTAAGGAATAACTTTTTGGAGACTAATATATAACACGATACCCCTCATAGGGAGCCATTGGTTTTGTAGTCTTCTACTAGAGATGATTCTCATTGAGGATTATCTCCCATTTAGTCATCTATGTATCCTACATATGTGTGAGTACCTAACACTAGAATATATATAGAGGAAAAACATGATACAATCATAAATAATACAAATTTGTCTTCTCATGAAAAGGATATGAAAGTGATACATCATTCAAAATAATCTATCTTAGTACATGAATTGCATCATACTCTTGTACAAAATAGATATGAAGCTATACAAATATAACAAGATAAATTTGAAAAGGATGTACCAAAGAAATGCATGCCTACATAGGGTATTATTTCAATGGATCCATTATATATCCCTTAATGTTTAGGTATCAATAATTGAGCTACATAAATCACCACATGTTACTTATGAACCACTTACTCAACCTAATTTTCTAATGAGAAAGAAATTTATTGTGTATCAAATAACTAATCCAATACCAAATAACTATAATTAACTCTAATGGAACTAGGTGATCAAACATCCATTACTAACTATTTGATATTTCATATCCCCCTTCAAATGGGGGAAACTATCTTGTTTTCAATTCCCTTAATTATTTATGATATTGTCAATGCAATCTGTTTTTATCATTATTAAATGCTTTCTTGAGTGTAATTTTGTGTCTCTCCCTCTCTATCAAGATCGATGCAAGCAAGCCTCAATTAAGATCGTGTGGACCTTAAATAAATGTTTCTTACCAAATTATTTAATCTCATTTTTCCTACATCCTACTCTTAGTGTGCATCATGCAAATTTGAGGTACAACCCTCCCACGAATACAAATTTCGATTTTCACCCTCTTGAAAATGTCATGGGTAGTTCTTAATGTTATTACTTGAATGCTTCAAAAATTCCAAAACATTAAAAAATCAAATGAACACAAAAATCTTCAATTATTTTCAAGATACAAAACCAAGACGTACATTTGACTTAATTTGTTATCCTTTCACTTTACATTTTTGTGTGTCATATGGTTTGACAGATAGCATATTTTCTCTAGGAGTTTTACACATGTGCATTCATAGGTATCTTGAACTTGATGCGAGAAAACACACGGATTCTACACATTGATGGGTGTTGGCTTAGACCTTTTCTTAGTGGCCTTGTTAACACTATTCAAGAAAATTTGTTTCGATATAGTTACCTTGACTTCCCCATTATGCTCGATTTCATGTATTATGTTATATGATATTTTCAAACTAATACGGCTAACATGTGTCTTATATAGTTCTATATTCTCTTGATCTATGTGCCTTAAGGATACCATCTCCTATTATATTCAATTTTTGCTTTCATGTATATGGCCTATGGAATTTTCTATGATTTTATTTGTGGCACTTTGGTGCTCCTTTTTAGATATTATATTGTCTTTTCTCATGTTTATTGAGTGTGTGAACATATTTTTTCTCTCATATGTGAATATTTTACTTATTTATGGCTAACATATGTGGTATTTATTATGTACTTGTATGATTTATTAATTGTATACTCGATTGACTCTACACTTGTTTTCTTCTATACATGTTTTCCTTGTGCTTGTTACTTATTGTTTGTTTTTATCTCTCGTGCCATGTGGTTTCTACTATGCACACTCTTGCAAGAATGTGATCTCAATAGTGGCCACCTCAACATCCCTATGTGTGATCTAATACTGAATATCGGATACATTCGACATGGATACATGTCATTTCTTGTGACCTTGTTGTTTTCTTTGTACATCTCACGCACCTCAAAAAAGTGGAAATTTAGTGGGGTTTATCACATGGATATATATTCACACCTTGAAAATAGACATAATTTATAATGCAATAATATGATAGAATAAGGTATATATACCGAGGAACTTAATCAGATATAGAATAAAGAACATATTACACAAAGGTAGAAAACCATCCACCAGGATAAAACTTCCAAACATCACGATCTAGGATGGTTTTTTTATCTTGGGGAATATTTTCATTAGATTTCATATTTTTACATTTTCAAATACATTTATTGGCTTCTTAGATACGTCCAAATTCATTTGGCACAATCCAAGGAAATATATACTACATTTTGGTACAAAATGTGGGTGGTTTGAATACTTCGTTCCTTTTAAGAACTATATAACTTGATCATTGTTTCACTACAAGATATGGGGGCATGAGAATTATTATCCTTATAATATATTTAGTATTTCACATTTGATACTCATGTTACATCACATGGTGGGAGCATGAGACAATTCATTCCCTTTTTCTTTTGTGTTATTTTTCACTTAAACCTAGATTTGTCTACAATAGTGTAATCCATGGGAAGAACTTTTTGGGTGACCAAAATCCCCTATGACACCCTCATTTTCACTATCTTATGGATGATTTTGGGGTGACTTGAAAAATATGTGACACTCCTTATTTTAGAAGTTTTGGGACAACTATAAAGTCATGTGACACCCTTCCTTTTGGTTTTGAGTTAAGAAATACCCAATTCCCTTGCATCTATGACATCTCCTTAGGAAAAATTGGGGATTGATCACCCCTAATCCTTTAACAACTTAGTTCCAATCCATATCTCCAAGTATGAAATATTCAAGATCTCTTAATTTAGCAAAGCAAGTAGATGTACTCCTTCCATGCTTTTGTCTATTTCACTTCAGTATTTACAAATATATATTTTAAGTTGAGTTAAAGTCAATTCATTTTATGTACATTGACTACACTCTGTGTTGAAGGTTTCATTATAAATCATTCCAAAATGTAATCAGATCCAATAACCTTGAGTAAAGAAAAATTATGGTTGAATAGGAAATGTACACACACAAATTTGGAAATTTATGATTTTAAAATGAAAACTTTGGCTTTATCCCTAGATCATGACTTAGAAGCACATTCCAATCCTAGGTGACCTATTATTATATCTCTTTCATAGTTTTTTTCTCTATTCACATTGTTCATGTTCTCACTTCATTAATTACATGAGTCCACAAAAGTATATTTCTTAGAAGTGTCATTCCCATAACTTTGCATAATCCCAAAAATTTCATGTATGGGACCATTTGCTTAGGAAAAACCCATGTAATAGTTTGGTCTAAAGATGATGTTTTCATCCCCAACTACCCAAAATCACTTATTCAAATTGATATCATTTAAGAGCAGTTCATATCTTATAGGTTGGCCTTAATGCAAAATTAAACCTACAAAAACTTATATAAGAAATTATAACTCATCTATTTACCTCACCTAGAACTTTCAAGAGCATACTTGTAAAATATATTCTAAAATAATTTATAATCTCTCTTGAATACCTTGAAATTATAAGAAAAATATAGGAGTAGGCCCCACTCATAGCATGGTTCAAGAGGCATTTCTCAATATAGATACCTTAAAAATCCAAGTCAAGATAATAACATCAAGTGTTTGTTCCCATTGTTAAGGGATCAAGTTGCCCAACCAGCTATATCCATATAGATATCATGTGCTTCATGGAGAACTAAATATCGTTCGAGGAATATTTAGAGTATTTCTAATGTAGGTAGTGCACAAATTACACTTCAATCCAACCATAAACCTTTTTACAAGTTATCCTACCTATGGCTATGGTTTTGAATATATTTCACATCACGCATATGGTTTTATAAATGTGTGACACATAGGTTCTTAGAAAAAATCACATCAAAATCGGTCACATGGACACAAAAATTGCATAGCACCACACATTACCATACAAAATTGACTGATAGGTACAAACATATTTAACACTTCTATACATACTTGGTGGTTCCATACTTGCTCATTTTTGTACTCTAGATCCATAAATGATTTATTTTCATATTATTTATAATATGTACAATCACATAATATTGCTAGTTCAACTTTCTACATCTGTAATTAGGTAAGTGCGTCCACTTCTTTATGTTTTAGTAGTTGTTTCCATATTCTATCTTCCAAATTGCTAATGAAAGTATGTTTTGATTTATGCATTAATATTTATTAATTAATCTAAATATACTACATGTTCTTAACCCCTTCACCCTTAGATAAATAAAAATGTTTCATACTAAAAACCTCTCATTTATTTATTTTAGAGTTAAACCGTTAATGTGTAATAATTGAGTAATCAAATAACATCCAATAGTAATATTGCATCTATGTGGCCTAGAAGACCATGCGTCCGTTCTTATGTTAGCTCATCTATATTTAATCACCCCTTCAAGTGGGGTTAACTATCCTACATATACCTTTCTTGGTTACTAACACTCTTGAGATATGTCACATGTTTCTAAGATACCCTTGGATTCATAAACTTAGGGTTATTCCTTTTATTCTTCATCAATGTGTAAAATACATTCATAACAATCAATTTTTATGGTTAAGGACATCACTTATGGGATTCATTTACATATTCCCTCTACTAAGAGCACATTAATTTCTACATTTATGCCTATTATTCCTAATCATGTTATATCTAAAACCTCTTTCAGTCATAGGCCTTCTCCTAGGTCTCCTCATACAAGTAATAAATCTCCTAAGTGTTTCCTACAACCCCATATAAAATTGATACAACCTACTCTTATTGTGTGTATGCCAAGATATGGTATACATATCAAAGTGTTAGAAATATCAAATAAATCAAGCTCAAATCATGCTACAAAAAAGATGGGCTTATGTCACCATTGTATATGTGAGGTAAAATCATGAGGTTCTTTTTATGATTAAAGTGGTACTTTGGGCTAAGCTCTTCAATTTTTAAACTTAAAAAATAGGTGAAATGTTAGTATTTTGTGTGGTTAGGGGACCTACCTTGGTCAAATCCTATCCCTTTTCATGGTTGATAAAATAACATGAAAAAATAAATGAAATATATATACCTTGCAAAAGGTGAATATCTTATAAAAGGTCATTCTACTTACACAAACATCTGATTCAGACTATATTTTACTAGACCTAATAGGGGACTTCAAGAGATTTCTAAAAGTGGTCACAATAAGGAATCTAAGTGGTATAAAGGAATATGTGGCAATCGTAATTTGACCCTATGAGCTTAGACTTGTCTTTCAACCTTTTTCTTTTCCTTTTGTGAAATCTACAAGTAAATCATATGCAAGCAAGGGGAAAAAGTATTTAAATATCCAAGAAGGATGAAAGGAGGGGTGAGTCTCATTTTATATATTATAGGTGCATAAAATATAGGGATGGATATGTCTACAAATTTCATAGAGAGTTGAGATAGTAAGGGTCCAATGTTGATTGGAGATATAAATAGTGGGTGGATTTTGTTAAATTTTTATGGTATGTACATGGAGTGTTGTGATAGGATTTAATGTGAGTGAGTGAGGATAATTAAATGGGTGGCTTGTCTTTAATCAACCATAATATATATTTTTAGTTGTTTTATGAGATTATTTGATTTTTAGTGATTACTATGTTTTGTATTTTATTTTTATTTTTGTAAATGATATTACCTTATAGGTGCATTTTATAACATCTATATTTTTTCCTTGTTTTGGTTGCATGTTGTAGCAAGCGAGATATAGTGCAAAATATGAAGATGAGATGGGGTTCTCCTGACCCTATGAGAAAGGTTTTTATACACATGGGCTTAAAGAGTTGATTGAATATACATGAACCTAAAAATTTGATCGATGGGCCACTTCAATCAGAGTCTATAGAGGGATTGATATGTTAATTTCACAAGGTAGATAATTTTCGGTTGATTAAATAAGATAGATGATGATTGAATGTCATAAGATTGAAGATAAGGGCTTGGTGTAGTACTCCCCCTCAGTGACAGTATTTTAGTTGTAGGTTTCCCTAACATAACATGAGATGAAAAGTGGAAATTGATAAGTGATAAAAATGACCTTGGTAAGGGTAATAATATGGAAAGAAGGAAAGTGATTCCATAACCATGTGCGGGGAAAAAATTGATAAGTGACAAGTGCAACAAGTAGATGTGAGTTACAAAGTGTGAGATAAATGTTACCTCTAACCAACAAAGTGGTGATTGACTATAAGTAAAAGGTAAAAGAGATGAGAAGTGGTAGTTATGAAAAGTTTTGTAGAAGGTAGTGAGTACCCATAAATGTTTAGTCCAAGTGAAATGGAATGCAAGTGTGCAAGTGACATGGATGCAAATTAATGGCATATGAGACATGGTTTGAAGCACTATTGGTGGTGAATTATATGATGAAATGGAATGCATGAAAATCAAGATTTTGAATAAGGTTTAAAACATTATCAAGAAATATACTAGCATTATCCCTCATTGAGATCTTGTGTGTGTGCATGTGTGCACGTGTGTGTGTGTGTGTGCGTGCGTTTGTGTGCATGTGTGTGCACGCACACATGTGCACATGCATGTGCATGTGTGTGTGAAATTTAATTATTGTTTGAAGTGAAGACTTAAAGGGCAATATGTGAATATGGACTAGCCAATGTGTAAGAGTGATTAGAACAATTTATTGGTGGAAAATGGTATGGAAAGGTAATTAGAATCCATGCATTTCTCTTCTTTCAACCATGTGTCTATAGCCCTGATGAAGATGCATTTGATTTTATTCGCAACATTTCTCTCTTGCCAGTCACGTCGATAACCCTAGTAAAGATACTAAAAAAATTGGAGAGAGTTTGGATATTGCTTTTGAACTTTCATTTTATTTTTATTTTTATTTTTAAAATATCTTCATCTCTCTCATATGTTAAGGTGTTAACAACCAACAATGGCTTGATGGAATGATGTGGGAGTAAAAATTGAGTCGAAATTGGCTAACATAAAAAAATAATATAGGGGCCTTCATGACAAGTGTGTTAAGTGTGTGATAGTGTGTGGATATCTAGGAAGACAATCATTCTTGATTCACCAAGTAATGAAAGACTAAGTTCAAATAGCTACAATCGAGACTATTGACTTATAAAATGCGTGGACAAGCTAATCAAGAGGTCACCATATGTTGAGAATAAAAACATGACATGGAATGTGAATGAATTTCAATGAAGTTTTGTAGAGTGAACAGAGAATTGGAATGAAATTTGAATGAATTGGGAGATTTAATAAAATCTGAATATTTTATTAAAATTTGAATGTAAAGATATGCTATAACTAATATACAATGAAATACAAGTGCTCAATAATTTATTTGATCTTTATATGAAATAAAATGCAAGAGATAGGGCACTTACCTTAATTTTTCTTATCTCGAAGTGAGTCTAAACTAGAGAATGTTATGGAACAGTGCACAAACCATCATAATCAGGCTCAAAAAAATGTAGATATGCTCACAATTCTTGGACACATATGCTTGAGAAAAGATAGGGGTGCGTGTGGGATCCCAAGACATTTGTGGGGGCACTTTGGAGTCTGAAAAGGTTGGAACCTAGTTCGATACTATTGCTAGGGTATTGCAATTGTTTGTCTTTGATCCTATGTATGTTGCGCTTGGATTGCTTTGAGGTACCTGTAAATTTGCACACAAATATTATCATAAAAATCCTCAAAAAGACATCAAATCCTAAAAAAAGATGCAAAATGAGGCATCAAATGTCCTCATTTGTCACAATGGTGAACTTACGATTGAGCATTGCACTACATCTCAAACCCAATGTAGTTCTATGTGCTTGTCTTCTGCAATAGTGCTCATAGTCCTCCCTCACGCCAATGATACCAAAATAGTAGGTGATACCAAGATAAAATGAAAATGTGTGGATGTAATAGAATGAACTCCCCTTTCTACATAGTTTGTATGCAAAGTAATGTTCCCAAATGTAGTCCCTTGAGATATGTAGATAAATAGCCCTTGATAAGAATTTCTCACCCTTATAATGGTATGTATGTTGTGTTTATATAGGGATCTCTTGCTTGAATTTTGACACTAATGACCCGACATTCGACTAGTACCTCGGGATATGAGTGGGAAAACTGAAAATACTAACCTCTAGTGTTGAACATAAAATCAAACATAAAGAGAACACGGCTGCTCAAGATGGATGGGAACACCTAGGCACTAGTGTCCAATCCTAGGTGTTAGTGTCCAGAGAAAAATGACGATGAATGAGTGGAGACTAAGTGGCAAGGATCCTTGTGATCGACCAAAATCGGTGTATGAGTGACAAGAGTGAGTGAGAGATAAAAGCAATATAAACCAACAAGAAAAGTGGATAGACTAGGGAATGGATCACCAGTGAATAATTTTCTTATGCAAGATCCATATATAAAACAACATACTTTGAGGTATAGTAAATAGTAGTAAGTGCATTATTTTGTGTCTACATTGGGTGGCATCGATTGGACGGAACAACCATGTGCATGAGTCGATTATTAAAATTATTTTTAGATATATAGATTATTTTTTAAATTTTGAAATAATTTAGATTTGATTTGATTTTTTTATTTGTGTTTGTGTCAAGGATAATAGAGTGTGTCAAGGATGATAGAGGAAAATGTGCACGAAATCGGGATGTGTTTCAATTTGGGTCGATGAAGAGGTGATGGATTTACTCTACGATGGAAGAGTGGAAATGAAGGTAAATGAAATCCCCATGCAATCCTTGTAGGGTTATGATTAAGGATATATGTGAATTATAAGATGAGGTGGAAAATAATGTAGAGAAATGAATTGTGTGTGAGGATGTTGGTGATGACTAAACCAACGATATTGAGTATGAACCAAAAGATGGTAATGATTGGTGGAAATAATGGTAGAGGTGGAGAGTAAGAGATTAGGAAATGCATTAGAAGAAAGGGGTGCATGAAAATGTGTTAGACGAGGAATTGAGAACAAACTCTATGTAGGAGACAAAGTGGGAGGAATCATTGTGTTAGTAATGATGTCAAGTGGATGAGGGTTGGAGAACGAATTGATTTTCGAAGGCACTATGGTAAAAAATAATGTGATCTTGTGAAGAATTGGTGTGATAAAAGGAGTAAAATCTGTAATAGGATGAGCTATGTAGAAAGTGATGTCAAGCGGATGAGGATTTGCAAGCAAGTCCTTATGAGGTGAAGATGTAAGAGAAAGTGTAGGTGAAGCGCAAGGAAGAAGTGTGAGAGGAGAATGAATGAGAGGGGGTGAGTCTTGTTTTTATAGATTTGAGGTGCATAGAGTATTGTGATGGATATAGGTGCAAAGCGCATAGAGAGTTGAGATGATAAAGGTATAATGTGCATTGGAGATGCAAAAGGTGGGTGGAATAGATTAAATGTTTGTGGTGTGTGCATGGAGTGTTGTGATAGGATTTAATGTGAGTGGGTGAGGATAATTAAATGGGTGACATGTCTTTAATCAACCTTATTTTATATTTTTATTTGTTTTGTGGGATTATTTAATTTTTATTAATTATTATGTTTTATATTGTTTTTGTATTTTTATAAATGATGTGACCTTAGTGGTGTAATTTCTAATGTCTACATGGCACAATGCAAAATTGAGGTCCAAATCTTTCACACCTACTAGTAGAGGGTAGCCCTTTTCACAATAAAAAAATATTCTAAAAATTCACACACACAAAATCTAATACGCACAAAAACATTCAAATATTATCAAAATACAAAATCGGGACCTAATTGTTTCACCTAATTTTTTTATTTGGTTAAAACAGAATATGAAATATGTTAGGAGGAATATTTGTGATATGTAGGTCGAAGGTTGAATGTGTGTGTTACTGACCTTTTGATTCAAGTTGATCGTGAAGATCTTCCCTTTGGCTAGGAGGAACGACCTATATAAGAAACAAAACAAGACCACCAAATAGTATTAATAATATAGGTTAGTGGACATCCTAGCGAGTGCTAGATCTGGGAAGTGAGGTATCCTAATTTTAAATATAATTTAATGCAAATATCATGAAGTAAGGAAATCCTACCATAGTTATATGATTTAGGTATCTCGTGCAAATATAATAAGCAAATCTAATCTAACAGGAATACGTGTGATATGTAGGTCGAAGGTTGAATGCGTGTGTTCGGGCCTTTTGATCCAAGTTGATCGTGAAGATCTTCCCTTAGGCTAGGAGGAACGACCTATATAAGAAACAAAACAAGACCACCAATAGTATTAATAATATAGGTTAATGGACATCCTAGCGAGTGATAGATCTGGGAAGTGAGGTATCCTAATTTTAAATATAATTTAATGCAAATATCATGAAGTAAGGAAACCCTACCATAGTTATATGATTTAGGTATCTCGTGCAAATACAATAAGCAAATCTAATCTAACAGTAATACGTGTGATATGTAGGTCGAAGGTTGAATGTGTGTGTTACTGACCTTTTGATCCAAGTTGATCTTAAAGATCTTCCCTTTGGCTAGGAGGAGCGACCTATATAAGAAACAAAACAAGACCACCAAATAGTATTAATAATATAGGTTCTTGGACATCCTAGCGAGTGTTAGATCCGGGAAGTGAGGTATCCTAATTTTAAATATAATTTAATACAAATATCATGAAGTAAGGAAATCCTACCATAGTTATATGATTTAGGTATCTCATGTAAATACAATAAGCAAATCTAATCTAACAGGCAAGGTTATGATTAAATATAGAGGTTTGGTAGATTATTCTAGGTTTTTGCAAGTCTGACAGGGGTTTGGGGTTAATTGGGTGAGGTCTAGGTTATTTTTTATTGATCGAGAAACTCATTGGTCAAAAGGAATGAAATGACACAAAGACCGATATTGGTCGGTGACTGATTTCGGTATGGAGGTGAAACCGATGGTGGTCGAGGCACCGAAGCGTCGATAGGGGAAATTGACAATAATTTGATAAAAGTGGGTATTGGGCTTCTCTGTAATTGCACATAGAGTAAGAAGGGTGTGGTTAGGTTCATGATATTACTTGAGAAGACTCGGGGATACATAGGGGAACTTATGGAAGGAAAAAAGGGGTATAGGTGTTTGGGTTGGTAGATTGGTGAGGAGGTTGAGATAAAGAAATATAGGAAGAAATAAAGTATAATGAAAAAGGTAAGGAATCTATATTTTAAGGAAGCCTAATATGATTGAAGGTGGAGGGTAGTTGATCTATGGAGAGATTCTAGATTCAATGTCACGACAGTACCTGTAATGTTCCCATGAGTATTTCAATGCTCTGGAAGGAGAATCGGATGCTTTCTTGGGTTTGTGGTTGAGTATTTTGTGTCGTCTGGATGCTGAGAGGATTTGGATTCGTGCTTGAATGTAATAGTTCTACCAAAATGAAAATGACTAACTAAGTAAAAGGTTTTAAAATTGTATATAAAGTAACCGGTGGTGGTTAGGTGGTTTGGTGCCGATTGAGGAATAAGCGCATCGGTTAAGGAAGATAAGTCTAGGTTTGCCAAAAATGGCATGATCTTTTCTAATTTTGGCTTGATTGATATCCTTAATCTGGGTCTTAAGTGATAGATTCCTTCCATATAAGTATGAGTTCTTCTAGGAGAGGTAGTGGGACTTAATGCTAGGTTTAGACTAAGTCTTAGTTGGTTAGGATTGGTATAAAATTAGTCTTAATTAATTAATAGGCTGTGAATGGGTCTTTGAGTGAGGTGGATATGTGAGTTGGTTCTAAGTGAGGTGGATATGTGAGTTGGTAATGGCATGATGGAGTTAGGTATAGGCACGGTTTTTTCGGGTATAGGCACGGTGGAGTCAAGTATAGGAATGGTGGAGTCTAGGTATAGGCATGGTTTGGTCATGTTTTTTGTTTGATTTGATTTCCAAGTTATTGGTACTATGGAAAATAAATAATGATGTATATGTATGTTGTGGTTTAAATTTCCAAATATTTGATATCATGGAAATGTTAAATGATTGATGTATGATATGGTTGATGTTATAAAATGGTAGGTATGTATGTTGTTATGATAGATTAATTTCCCGCTTTTGTGTGAAATGGAAACTAACTAGGGTAAAATGTGAATAAAAAAGGGGAAAATTGGTTAGGGGAAAAAGTTGTCAAGCTAACCTCCAGGGCCCCATGCCCTCGGAGTCTTTGCCTACATAGCCTCGATGAAAAGGGGCTTCGAGGCCAATGTATTTCTCCCATAAGCTAGGAAAGAATAGGATGAGGATAGATGAATGGGTTGGTAGGTTTTAGGCATGATTGAATCTAGGTCATTTAGGCATAGTTGAGTTTAGTTCATATAGGCATGGTTGAAATTAGGTCATTTAGGCATGGTTGAATTTAGGTCGAATAGGCATGGTTGTAGGCTATGGTAAATAGATATTAGTGATTTTGGGCGAAGAGAAATTCCTATAAGGTAGGTATTGAAGGTGCAGTCTGCGTAGGAGGATCAATAAGTAAGAAAAGAGGTGAATGGTAAGAGGAGAAAAAATAGCCGCCTAATTGATAAGAACCATTACGAGTCTATCATACCAAAGATTGGCTTATGAACATAAAACCCTAAAAGCATTGCATGATTGAATATTCTAAGGGTGAATAAGGTCACATGATCAAAAATGTCACATTTGTGGCATGTCCCTTGAGTAGGAAAAATATTAGAGAGTAAATATGGTGAGGTGAAAGAGGTCATTTGAGCGTAACCAGGTGTGACACAGCATGCCTCTTTAGAAAGATACCCAAGATCAAAATAGGCGAGTCCATCACGAAAAAGTTATCTTTGTCTTTTTTATTTTGTTTTATAGATTAATCGATGCTAGAATTATAGGTGGGATCAGTAGAATATCTATTAGAGGTCTTCGTGAAGCTGATCGATGTGGGAAGCTTTAGAATATTTTTATTTTATTTTTGCAGGAATAGTCTTCTTTTTGTGATAGACTATGTACAATATGGCTAGCTTTGTATAGTTGTCCTTCGAGGGAGTAGTCTATTTATAGTAGCAAGATAGAAATATTAGATGTCCTTTTTGAGGGATTTATTTTTTCTAGAATTTTGACTCAAGGAGTTTGAATTTGAAAATCCCGTATATTACTTTTGAATTGTTTGTGGACTTTTAGGTCATGGACAAGACTATAGAGAAGTATAGGATTCTTTTATGAATAAAAAACCATAGCACACAAGAGTAGCTATGAAAGAGAGGTTTTAAGTGATGAACAACCATGGGATTCCATCTTGAAAAGGATGAAAATTATCCATGAGAATCATGCCATGAGTAGATCCGTGGTACTCATATTGAAGATAAGGTTGAAAGGTGACATGTAATCACATGATTCTTGTATAGCCGTTGATCCTTAAAATAGGTAAGTGGAAGGTGAATGGTGTTCAAGGGACAAGTGTTTAATAGACAGAAGATGATCCACAACTTGATTCAATAATAGAATGGTCGAAGATGAAAGGTATTGAGGGCTCGGTTCGGAGTTTACCTTAGATTGAAGACAAATGATAAGCACCTGATCCATAAGCATGAGTAATGATATAGGGTCCAAGCCAATTAGGAGTAAACTTTCCCCATTTACTTTTCTCCTCTTTTGTTACATGTTGATTTTCCTTCAGATGAGGTCACCAACCTGGAAGGTTTATTCTTGGACACGTTTATCATAGGCCCATTTGATACGTTTTGGTAGATTTGGAGGTGATCGAGAGCATTTAGACGTCATTTGTCTAATAACTCGAGTTGTGCCAAATGGTCTTGGCGAAAATCATCATCATTGAGCATATATTTGAGTGAGATACGAAGATATGGAATTCGTACTTCGAGTTGCGAGACAACGTCTATACCGTAGACCAAAGAGAAAGGTGTGGTAGTAGTTGAGGTGTGAATACTAGTGCGGTAAGTCCATAAGGAGAAAGGAATGTGCATATGCCAATCCTTTCCAGTATCGTCAACCACTTTCATAAGAATTTTAGTTAGATTTTTCTTAGTTGATTCAGCTTGACCATTTGTTTGAGGATAATAAGGTGAAGAAAAACTGAGTTGAATGCCAAAGGCATCACGAGTTTCCGTAGGGTTTTTGTTTGAATTGTTTTTTGTTATCAGTGATGAGGCGGTGAGGAACACCAAAGTGAAAAATGATATGATGATTGATGAATTCATAGATTTTCTCATCTTTTGTAGAAATAAGAGGTATGAATTCCACCCATTTAGTGTAATATTCAGTAGCGGTAATAATCCATTGATGACATTGGGAAGAATGAGGGTTAATCTCTCCGACAAGATCCAAACCCCATTGAGAGAAGGCCAAAGGTCTCGTGCGACCTATAAGGTATGACTAGGGGCATGATGAATATTAGCATGTTGCTTGACACTTCACACAACACTTGACATAGTCACAACAATCACAGTTTAGGGTTGGCAAGAATATCATAGGTGAAGGATGTGTGTAGCGATAGCTAATCCACAAGTGACCCCAAAAATCCTGTCATGAACTTCCTTGATGGTGTATGGAATTTTAGAACTCGTAAGGCATCATAAGAGGATAGCGTTAAAACCACGTTTATAGAAGACCACCCATGATGACATAGCGAGAGACACTTTTGAGAAAGGCTCATTGTCCATTACAAGTAAGATTTGGAGGCAAAATTGAAAGGCAAAGGTAGTCGAAATTACTTATACCAAAGGTCACATGGGTCAGTTTCATGTTTCCTACAAGGATAATGTCTCAAATTAGATAAGAAGGTGATTGTAACCTTTGTACTATGACAAATATTTTCGATTCGAGAGGGTGAAGTGGGGATTTGAGAAGCAAGATAGGCCATGGTATCTACAAATTTATTAGTGGAATGTGGGGTGGTTTGAAGTTCATAACGGTCAAAGGTATTCAAAAGTATGTCAACATGATGCTTATACTTTTGAAGTATCTCGTTATGACACTAGTATATACCATTAACTTGGTTCACAACCAGTTGAGAGTCACCAAAGATATTAATTGATTTAATGTCTAAGGCTATGGTGGTTTTAATACCTAACACAAGTGCTTCATATTTGGCGATATTATTAGTACAATAAAAATATAGTTTGAAAGATAATGGCATAGGATCACCGTCAAGAGGAATGAGGATAACTCCGGCACCACCCCCACGCTGACATTTGGAACCATTAAAGAATAAGTTCATCTAGTAAATAGTATCATCAAGGGAGAGGGTAACGATGGATTCATTATGGAAATTGAATTTAGAGGACTGGTTTCCTGAGAGAGGAGCGTCTCTAAGTTAGTCAACATTTTTTTCCTTTGACATATTTTTGATGGATGAATTTGAGATCTAGTTCTGCAAGAAGCATGAGCCAACGTGCAACACGTTGATGTTGGTAGGGCTTAGCGTACATGTAATGTAAGGGGTCAGTATTGGTGACAAAAAGGTTTTTGGTTGAGTAAGTAGTGGTGAAGTTTAGTGGTGACAATAACTAAGGCTAAGCAGAGTTTTTGACTTGAGTATATCTAGTTTCGTAATCTAAAAGCATACGGCTTATATAATAAACTACTTGCTCCCTATGTTACTTGTCACGATGAGAGAGCATGGCACCCAGGGAATGTTCAATACCAAATGTAAAGGTAAAATGGTTGGTCATCCTTAGGGGGAATAATCATAGGTGGTTGGAGGAGGTATTGTTTTAAGGCATCAAAGGCTTTGTAGCATTTTTCATCCCATTTGAAGGAGACATCATTTTTAAGAAGATGATGAAATGGATGGCAAGTGGTCGGAAAGATGAGAAATAAAGTAACGAATAGATTGCAACTTGCCTTGCAAACTATGAAGTTAATGAAGGTTAGTAGGTGGAGGCATTTCGAGAATAGCCTTGATTTTAGTAGGATCAACTTCAATGCCACGCAAAGAAACAATAAAACTAAGGATCTTGTCGAGAGAATAGTGAAGACACACTTCTTAGGTTGAAGGCAAACGTAGTATTTGATGAGACGTTCAAATAGCACTTTAAGGACATCAAGGTGCTTGGCCCGATGTTTATATTTGGCAAGAATATCATCAACATAATCTTCTAATATGTTATGCATGATGTCATGAAAATATAAGTCATATCCCGATTTTATGTAGCACCAAAGTGATTTTAAGGCCACAAGGTATGACACAATAACAGAAGGTGCCCTGAGGAGTGATGAAAGTAGTTTTATGTTGATCTTCCAGGGGTGAGTAATATTTGGTTATAACACGAGAAACCATCCATGAGTGATAGCATCTCATGGCCGATGGTGAGATCAACTAGTTGGTCAATACTAGGTAGAGGAAAGTTGTCTTTGGGGCAAGCTAAGTTAAGGTCACAAAAATCATGCAAATGCGGAGTCCCCCTATCATTTTTGTGATAGGAACAATCGTAGAGATCCATTGGGGATAATAAATGGGTAGAATGAAGGAAACTAAAAGAAGGCATTGTAGTTCTTCTTTGAGAAGAAGGGAAATGCGAGGATGCATTTTTTGTAGCTTTTGTTTCACGAATTTTGCATCAAGAATGGTCACGATATTGTGGAACACAATTTTTGGGTCAATACCAGGAATATCAGCATAGGACCAAGGAAAATTTTTGTTATGATCCCGTAGGAAACAAGTGAAATCTTCATGTTCATCTGCATCTAAATATTGGCCTATTTTTAGAATGTGTGGGTTGTCATGAGTGTGAATATTTATTTTGATGGTCGATTCATTCAACATGGTTTGTGTCTCATAAGGTAATGACTGGTGAATATAAGAATCTTCTCGCACCAAGGTAGGTGAGAATAGACTCATCGTCTTGACATTGAATGACATTAATAGAGGGTGTATCATCATTGATCATATAAGGATACATGAAGGGAAGAGAAGAGGGAGATTTTCCATCTTGTTGATAAGTCGAGAGTCCCAAGTAAATGGTGTTTACAAAAAAATAGGTAGAATGAATTAAGGTCTATAGACTCGTAGGTGAAGGTGGTGAAGTTGGTGAACAGGGGTGGGGAATGTTTATCATCTTGATGAGTTTGACTCGGGCCTTTCTAGAAGGTGGTTTGAAAAATCCAATACCATTGTGGTCTTTATGCTTATGAGTGGTGCGAGGAATGGCGTATGGCGGCCTTGTTTATAGAAACCAAATCCCTTCCAAGATCGGTGATGGAGGAAGTTGTGGGAAAAGTGGTAGTTGGTGAGAGATTGAAGGCTAGAGGGAAATGGTTGAGTTTTGGAAGGTGGATCGGGCGAGTAGGTAGAAGCATCAAGTCCCCATACATTAAGTTGGTATGAAGGTAGGGAGGACCATAAGGGAAAACCTCGACTATATGGTGATCACAGGTAGGGATGTTGGTGAAGGTTACCATACTCTTGAGGTGTAAGGAATGTGTCAATGTTATAAAGGCGGTACTCCCCCAGAGTGAGGCATTGAAAAAAACCTTCTAAGGGATCAGTAATGGGTATGTGGGTAGCAGGAATGGATGAATCATTGGTCATTTGGGAAGAAGAAGCATTAGTTGTTTGAGAAGTAGATGGGTTGGTTGATGGGTCAGCTAAAAAATTTGTGGCAATAGTGGGAATAGAGGAGTTAGTTGTGGAAGAGGTAGTGATAGCATTGGTGGATGAGGCAGTGGTGAAGAAGAAGTGGTAGTGGTGGTAGATGCCTTAACTGGTATAAGGACATCATTTGGTCGATACAACATATTACAGGTCTTGAATGGTGAAGGGTCGGCTAGAATGGTATAGTTGTGCCCTTCATGTTTGAATTTTAAACAACAATGTAAGGTTGAAGGAACACAACCCATGGCGTGAATCTAGGGTTGGCCAAGTAGCATGTTGTACTGGAATTCCCCCTCTAAGACATAGAATAATTTAGGAATGGCACGGGGGCCTACATGAATGTGGAGAATGATGGTGTTGAGGGTGGAAGTCATGGCATCGTTAAATGAACGTAACATAACTGGGTTATTATGCATGCAATTGGTAGGGATGCACATTTGGTTGTACGCATCGGAGGAAATGATGTTAATCTTTGGAAACACCATTGATCATAATGCATTGAACACGTATATTATCAATGTAAATAGAAATAAATAGGGTGGGATCATGATCATCTCGGTAAGAGATGTATAATCTCATCGTTAGAGAACCGAGAGTGGTTACTTGATCAGTGGTAGCGGGAGAAAAGGAAGGAGGTGAAGTGGTGAGAGAGGCCACATGGTGAGGAGTGATAATGGATGCAACAGGAGTAGGGTCATTAGGTAGAACCTCAATGAGGTCCTGTCGATGGGTCTTAGAGGTTTGGACAAGGTTGTACAAAGACATTTTGAGAGAATATTGGTGTAATTGTTTAAGCATTGTATGATGGGAAACCTGTCATAAATAGGGTATGTGGGTCCATGGATGGTGATTTTTGGTGTAGGTGCATATGGAATATTGGGTAAAAGAGTAGCGTATGAGTTGGTTTTTTTCTTCTTTCCTTTGTCCTATTGGGATTGAGTGACAATTTGAACCATATTAATCTGTGGTAAAATAGCAAATGAGTCGTGATAGTTATATCAACATGACGGGAAAAAATATGGTGAGGGCATATATTGGTTTTGTGAAAACAACATTGGCATTTTGGCAAAGGTTTGGCTAGTTATCTTATGCGAGATCATATTTATTTCAAATGTTGGAGGAGGATAAAAGGGTTATGGAGGGGGAGATGAAGGTACCGAATAGGTACGGGACGAGGATGTGTGGTGATAGGTGTAGGTGGAATAGGGTCCTCATCTAAAAGATCATCATCGTCAAAGTTTTCTTCTGGAGGACATAGTTGGAGAAGAATAATCTTAAGAGCCTTATAGTTTTCCACATCATGGCCTAGGCACATGATGATAGGCACAAATTTTGGTATCATCAAACCCTTCCGGTTTAGGTTTGAGAGGGTCATAAGGTCTAAGTGGTGGCAATGTGATGACAGAGGTTTCCAAAAGGTTAGCTAGGATGTTGGCATAAGACCCTACCAATGGATCACAATGTGAAGTAAGTGTGGGTCTAGATGTAAGTGTGGGTGACTTTGGTGGGAGAGGCACCACAAGAGGTGGAATCGGAGGTTGAGTAAGTTTTACCACCTGTTTAGTAGATAGTGCGGTTTTAGGTTTGGATTGCACCTTCTTGGGTAAAGATGTAGCAGGTGAACTAGTTGTTAAAGGTGATGTAGGTCTAACTACCTCTTTGTAGGGTAGTGGATTCTTGGACTTTGGTTACACCTTCTTGGGTAAAGGTGAAGAAGAAGTGCATGATGTAGAAGGGAAGGAAGATAGCAGAAGGGGACGGGTTAGCCAAGGTGATAATGGAGGTGTGGTGAAGGTTGTGATAAGAGGATATGTGGAAGGGACTAGTTGAGGAGAAGGGAATGGTGTGGGTAATGATGAGGATACTTTGGAAGTGATGTAGGTATAGGAGGTAAAAAGGATGTAGGTGATGGCAAAGGCATAAGCTGTGTAGATAATTTGGGTGCAACAGAGGATCGTGATGAGGTGCATTGTTCTTTTCACTTATTCTAGGTAGGAGGTTGATGGGTGGGTACCTAGGATAGATGGAAGTGGTGAAGGTGATAGAGGGGTAGTGGCTGAAGTCGGGGTATGTGGTCTAAGAGGTTAGTTCTTCCTCTTAGGTGAGGGAATAGTATTTGTGATAGCTTGTGAAGATGTGGCTAAATCCAGTTTGACAGGAGGATGGACTAGGCTTGACATTGGCATGACTCCCAATGTGGAAATTGGTAAGGACATGGAGGAAGATATAGGTGCAGGTAAGGTTTAGGCATAGGAAAAATTTCATTTTATCGGAAAGGTTTGGGTGTGGGCGAGGGTGATGAAGAAGGTGTTGCTACAATTGGCATGGGCAAGGTGGGTTTGGTTTTTGAAACACCTTTGGATAGATCATGGAAGTATCAATAGACAACATTTCCATTTGAGTTGAGACAGGCAGCCGAAGGCATCTCCAAAGCATGGAATTGTCAACATAATCCAAGCGGTCGGAAAAACATGAAAATGACACCGATGTAGGGGTGATGTTGATTTAGTAGTAATCCCTATAAAGAATGTCTATGATACAATGAATTGGCTGGCTTTAGATTCGTGGGTAAAAGATCCGAGAGAAAATCAACACGACCCTTAAAATCCAATGGAGAATTGCCACCAATAGGAAGCGATGTTGTTAATTGATTCCCTATGGGTGGGGAAATGAAAATTTGGATGAGGTAATTACATCTTTTGGTGCGAGAATAAGATAAGCATGACTCTCATGTGGGTAGAAGAGTAAGTATTGTGGGTTTTTCATCAGGTTGAGAGGTGAGTGGGGAAAATACATCGGCGGATATGGCAGATTCTTTCAAGGGTGAAGGAGGAGATAAGAGAGACTCCTCTGTGGGTAAAGGAGTAGATGAAACAATTCACTCCGTGGATGAAGTATCTCATGCAAGAATATCCTTGATAGATAGAGTAGGGGAAATTGAGGAAGAACTGGTATGATGTCAAAAATAGCATGAACCTCACGAATGTTACTATCATTGGTTGAGGTTTCGTTGGTTTTGTTAGCCGACGGTGTGATTTGGGAACGAATTCTTGAAGATGAAGGTTTTGATTATCTGGTGCATTAGGATTATCCAAGATGAGATCTCCATTATCTAACATTTCTTGGACGATATTTTTAAAAGTTATACAATTATCATTGTTATAACCTTTAATGTGATGATAGTTACAGTAATCATTTTCTTTGTACCATGCAAGCATAGGATGAGAGGGATGAAAACTAGTATGTGGATTAACAGTGGAAGAGTGACTTCTTCACTTTTAGAAGTTTTTCTAAAACTTAAGATTAGAGTTCTCCTATGGGAGTGTAGTTGTGTTGCTCCCACTTGAACTAAAAATCCTGAACAGGAGAAAGATTGGAAGAAGGATTTGACTGGTTGGATAAGTGAGATGGGTCGGCTTTCAAAAATACTACGTTGGAAAATCCTTTTTCTTTAGATTAATTATTTTGTAGTTTGGAAGAAGAAGAGGTATCGTTTCATTTAAATGCAATGTTCTTGTTATGCAATTGTATCTTCTTCTCTTTAATGGCACAAATTTCAAGATTCCAGGGCACGGTGAACTCCTCGTGAAATGTGTGGAAGATTAGAACTTAGAGATTTGACAAGCGTGTGTCTAGCACAAGTCTGTTTAATGACTCTATTAACTCGGTTTGAGGTAGTTGGAATGTGAGTGGCTGATCAAGCTCGGCCAACGAGTGAAAAAAGTCTGCAATAGATTCATCTTCATATTGGTGTGTCACATACAAGTCGGTCATGGTGACCTTCTTGACAATGTTGATAGAAAAGTGGTCTAGGAAATCTTGAGCTACTTGGTTGAATGAGAAAATGGAGTGCCCAGGTAGAGCAATATACCAATCAAAAGTAGGTTACATCGAGAATAATGGGAATGTTCATAGGAGCAAAGCGTCATCCCGATAGATCGAGATAACACCCATGTTTAAAAGACCACAAGTGTTGTTGTGGGTCTTCTTTGATGGATGGTGAATGGGCTCATTGCAAATCTCATCGTATGTCAGAGAGTTACGTGAGATGAAGACAAATCCTTCCAATGTTTGCATCTTGTCCATCATCATTTTGATAAGATCATTGGTAGGTTGTGATGATTCGAAACCCCTACGAGTATAAGGGGTTAGATGAGGAGGGTATGATGTAACATTCCCATTTTAAGACTTTAGAAACAAGGGAAAAAAATTGAAACATAATGTTCTTTGTTCTAAATAAAACATCATTTAGAACACACATTCCATGCCAATCAATCTCATAACAGATAACCATATGCAGCTATAATGACTCGGTATACTACCAATCTCTCATTCCATGACTCGGTTACCAACCGATCTCTCATGTTAACTTAAAGTATAGAATACTTTATGTATACTACGTAGTTTTCCTACCCTATTCTGGGTACTGAGTGATCTGTTTAAAGAACCTATCTAAATATTTGTTACCAATATTCATCTGACATCACGTTGCTTTAAACTAGGTGACATAGGACAACGCAACCAACAACTTTGATACATTGGCCAATGATTTTTAACATATGTTCATGTAACTATTCCTAGACGAGATACTCATCATTTTGGAATACGTCCTTCACCCCACTCTATTGTTATCTAGAATTGTCTTTACTGACTACCGTCAGTCCACTTGCCCAAGGTTTGACCCTAGCCCAAGTTAGCAACATAATTTATTATAGGAAGATGCTCACGATGACTTAGGGTATATGGGCATACTCGGTTGACCTAAGTCAACCAGATGTGCCAAGGTACCCTGAGTCATAGAAAGCTACTACCTATCCTAAACATGCTACTAACTTGACCTAGAGAGAAACTAAGTTCAAGTCCAAATGTGTGTAGATCTAGATGAACAAATATGGAAGGGTGTTGCCACATGTCAACTGCAACACTATATCCTCGAGAAGTCCTAGGACTTCTCGAGGGTACAATCCTATAGTTGGCGTGTGCCAACATCCGTTAGAACTGATTCATCAAGATGTACATACCCCCTTAGTGGTCATTAATTCATAATTAAATTGGATTAAGATTCAGATTGCAGCAACCATGCCTAACCCTAATTCCAACATTCATTAAGTTCTTTATCCATAATTATGATTAGATATGGAGAACTTCATTAATTCATGTTTGCATTATTGTTCATTAACGTGGCATAACAAGCAGTTATCCCAAAAAAGGACAACAAACATCAAACGTTTAATTCTTAATGCAACCTAGCTGTCCAAATCAAGTGTGTCATCCACCTAGATTCAACTAGTGTTTACTTTATAAATGAAGTATAAAGATTAAAGATCATAACCACTATTCCTTTTATCTTTCATTCTTTACTTCCTCTCTACAATGGTTAGATGTTAGGTTTAACATAACCTTTTTATCATTCATTACTCATATAGTTTAATTGTATGCCCAATGCATATTTCATTATTAAACTATAGTTGTGTAGTTAGAGAACGACATCTTTTGCAATTTAACAAGTTTCATTATAATAAGGGAGATTATACTATCCCCTTAATCCAACTTATTAATTGATAACAACAATAGTATACAAAATAGATATAAAGAATACCACCAAGATATCACTATTATTTCCGTCATACAAGTACAAAAGAATTCACACCACAAATTGGAGTCCAACTCAAAACCTTTCAATTCATGATGATAAATATACATTTACAAGACTATGCATTTCAGACATTCTGCATGTCAATCAGAATTAAGATCTTAAAAGAACATCACTTTTCTTTTCCAATACAACTCAAGAATGATTTGAAATTCTTTACATAAGATCCAAGAATTAAATAAGCCAATGCATCATAAAATTTTTTTCCTTCTTTTATCACTTACGATGTCCATCTGCAAAAATTGCTAGCATGGGTCAGTTCAATGAACTGAGCATGATAAGCACTAAGCATTAAAGTGAAGTGCATTCCACTAATTGTTCCATTAAAACAACTCTACTTTAATGAAACAATTAATATATCATACAAATAATCATAAGTAATAACAACCAGAAAAGAAGTACAATTAAAGAGTCTGAATTCACTTTTAAGAAAAGAGCATAATATAATCCGCAACATCTACATTATATCATAAGGTTTAATTGATCCTATCAATTACTTTAAAACAATCAACAAGTCTTGTCATCCAATTGTTTCATAATTCTATAAGAATAGAAATACACATTTATCTTTACTAAGTAGCAAAAGAGTTATATACAGCATAGCTCATATTAGGATGATTCATCCTACAACTTAAGCAAAGAAGAAGAATCAATACATACTATTCCTTACACACTTAATCATCTGAAAGATAGAAAAATAGTTTAGAACACACCAAACTACCTCAGTTCAAAGATAACATTATAAGGATTCAACATTAAAGGAACAACATCTAACAAGAATCCCAAATCAATCCAAGTAGGGGTAGAGAGTCAAAACAGTCCTCCTGCAAGTCTAAACTAACTTCCACATGTTAGAAGATATAATTCATAGATCTGAAACTAGACATTCCACAAATCCAAGCTAGACTCACACAGAATTAATCTCTTCCCGTGTCCATCCAAAAGAGGATTCATAAAAGATAGGGTGCAAAAGAGTAAACCTTCCAATATCAAATCCAAAAGAAGTATGACTCAGTCAGGCATGGCAGTCGGTCAAAACAAGTTTACATTCTCTATTCAATAGAACCGACTCACTAACTCTCTCTTTCTACACCATTACAACAAATGACTTGTACAAAGTAGACCAAACAATCCACAAAGAAATTTCCATCTCAAAAGAGAATCGAATATATAAATAAGTTCAATCAAATGAACTTATCCAAACAATAAGTAAAAGGATCTCAATTAGAAAAGGTCCAATCAATAATTCATTTCATTTATACTATCAAATGAATTCCCATTTCTATTTCAAACTTAGAAGTTCTTTAACTAGTTCCCAAGAGAGAACACAAAACCAAACACACAGTTAGAAGAAAGCACACTTCTAGTTTCCCTTACAAATCTTTACCAAACTAGGTTTATCTATTCCCATTCATTAAACACAAGTTCAAATTCAATTCTCGAAAGAAGTACACAGTATAGTCCCAAAAATAGTATATTGTCCTTAAGAGAACATATTCCTTTCTCTTTTAAAGACCCAGAGATTCCTTCAATGAATCTAACAAGAATACAAAATCCCAAAACAGTAAAAGCTAAACAAGTTCAGAAGTACTCACGAACTCAAAAGAACTGAAATCCCATTACAAGGCTTCAACAACTCAATACAAAAGAACAAGTAGTTCATGATCCAATTAAGAACAAACTTAAAGAACCAACCCTAAACCAGAGGTAATATAACCTTCCATACAAGATTTTGTGCTCGAGAGTGTTCAAATTCTTCTCTTTCTATAAAACCCAAAAATCAATTAAAGGATCCGAAGAGAGAGTAAGAAGATCCAAAACACAAAAGTCAAGCAAGGTCCCAATGTTACCTCAAGCTTGATCAAAACATAATTCACAACAAAATACTCTCAAGTTCCATCTAAAAATATTGCGACAAGAGAAGGTATTCATTTCAAACATTGATCACAAGAAGGAGAATGCATACTACGTATTTCCATAAACCTCAAAATATTAACGACTATTCCAAAAAACTCTATATCAAACCAAACCCACAACAAGATATAATTCCAAGTCTAATAATCCTTCAAACAAAACAATCAAGCCTTCCACAAGATGGGTTTGCTCAAAGAAAAGGAGGAAGAATATACTTCATATTCACACCCTATCAAGTTCAAAGAAGGTGGTATAGTTTCCAAAAACAGAAGTACCACAACCATTCCAACAAGAAGCTAAAAGGAGAAGATCTCAAAAGAGATTACCAAATCAACTTCAAACCAAAACTAATCTCTCAAGTCTCTTTCGAGTAGACAGTCCCCAAAATGAGTTCAAAGCATTTTCAAATCCTTGAATAAGAGTAAAACTCCAGCTCAGAATATAAGTATAGAATCCAAACACATCGACTCGAATACAAGTTCAAACACACAAGTATAGAATACGAGTACAGTGTTGAACACAAAGCTTTGAACAAAAGTTCAGAACAACACAAAGCTCTAATACAAGCTCAGAACAAACACGAATGCTCCAATACAAGCTCAAATGAAACACAAGGCTCCAATACAAGTTCAAATGAAACACAAGGCTCCAATAAGGTTCGAACCCACACAAAGCAACGAATTCCAGTTTAAAACAACACCACCTTGAATACAAGTTTTAGAATGAAATACAGAGCTTCAAATACAAGTTTCACATGCATGTCACCATTAAACTAGCACAGAGAAAGTTTCCCAAAAACTAACATTACTTTGGGATTTACATCCCAAAACCACAGAGATTCATAAAAACATGAAAGTAATTAACCAAAAATCATGCAAATATTTATCTCATGAGAGTAGAGTAATTGTTTTAATGAATCACTTAGAAGAAAGCAAGAAATCTTAATGGGTAGAGCCTATCATGCCTGATAGTGCCTCTCTACCAATTCAAGGAGACTTCCAACCGAGCTTCCCACTCTTTTTCTTCTCCATGAAAGATCAACAACCAAACAAATTTTCTTCCAATGCCTCATATACATTCCTTTGATCGAAAATAGACCAGAGAAACCAAAAATAGCCACAAAGTAGAAGTCAAACTGCTTGGTTCAAAGAACCAGATAGCTCCATGCAGAGAAAAATTTGTGAGACATGCAAGACCAAACAACCTCTCACAAAATCCACCTCCCTTGTTTCCAAGATGGTTTGCACACAAAAACCAAGGTCCATTAATGTCATTACTCCCAAATCTCCTGCTTATCTCTCCTTGCCACCACCTCCCAAAACTGGCGAATGCCATTTCCAATTTAACATGCATTCCATATTTAGTGAAGCCTCCACGTATGCCTCCACTAAAGTTAACTAGCCTTTTCCAAAACTGGTTGTACCTCCATACATTAAACCCAATCAAATCAATTAAATGCCATTGGAACCATCACCTTAGTGCCATGCGACCCTTAGGTTCCTTTTAATAGTTTAGGATAGATTTCCCAAAACTTAGGTTAGTCTAACAATAATTACCTTAGGTCTTAAAACATTTCCATAGGTAATTTCCACCTTAGGTTAGATTAAATTCACATCCATATAGTATTAGGCATTAGGTTAATATAGCCTAACATTACTTTAGTAATCTCTCCCTTATTCATTTAGCACAAGAGCTTAGGTTAGGACACCATCCCAACAAAATAGAATAAGAAGCTTAGGTTAGAATGAAACCCAAATAAGTAGACATAGCTAGGAAGTAGGTGCTCTTACCTAGTTTAGGATACCGTTAGGATAATCCTTTAGTTTTAGGATTTTGATCCCCTTCATAGTCATGAAGCAGACTATATTTTTTTACACCATTAATGTCCTAGAGATCAATCCCAAAGACCCAAGCACAAACATACAACCAATGAAGACACGTTCACACAAGACCAAAGAATTTGTAAAATACAAAAGTTCAGTCCACTATGTCTCTCAAACTAATGAATGTCAATTTACCATTCAGTCTATTAAGAAGATTTAAAACATTCCTTGGATCACTGAAATTGATCCAAGGATGAGTCAATAAAAGAGATAAGTTTGCAACTCTCAAAATCAGATTGCAACTTATCAATAAGAAGTGAAAATGGATTCTTACAAGCCATATCATTTCATCTAAAGAATCCAAGTAGAAATGATTTATCCATAACAAGCATGATTTTCAACAATCAAGGGAACACACCTCATTCAAGAAAATCACATGCCAACACTTGTAATGCAAAGAGAAATATAACAGTTTGTCCAAGGTGTTACATACTTCCCTCCTAAAAAGAATCATCATCCCGATGATTATCTCATTTTGATCATTGCATTAAGGATAATCAATTTATTCACTTTCTTAACATATGTTTGCAACAATATCAAATTTAAAGTTCTAGAAATCAGCATTCACATAGTTGTTTATTTAAAAATAAATAGTTATCTACCCCAAATGGAAGACTTATTGACATATAAAGATAAAATCACAAATTTTTATCAGTCATCATAGTCAATTTGATCAAATAAATATGGAAAAGTAGTTTTCATATCTTCCAGTTTTCCCAGGTTGCACTTTCTTCATTAAACTAGTCCCACTGGACCTTACATTGACTTATTTCATGATTTCTTAAATGCAACTAGTGAGTTTCCAACACTCGTATGGGTTTAACCACATTATTCCTAGGTCTTGGACCTACAAGGAATTCCAATTTAACACATGTGATAAATCTGAAACATATTTCTTAAGCAAAGAAATATGGAAAACATCATGCATTCATGACAAAGCAGGAGGTAATGCTAAACGGTAAGCTACAGGTTGATTACTTCAACTATCTCAAAGGGTCCCACATAATGAGGTGATAACTTGGCAGCCTTGCCAAAAGTTATAGAGCTCTTTTTGGTTTAACCCAAGAAAGACCTTCTCACCAAGTTCAAATTTCCTATCAACCCACTTTAAATCAGCATAACTCTTTTTCCTATCTGTTGCTTCTTTCAAGTGCTCACGAATCATTTTAACTTGTTGTTCCATTTCCATAAGGATTTCAGGTCCAATTACCTCTCTATCCTCAATGTTGTCCCAACTAACAGGGGTTCTACATTTTCTTCCATATAATGCTTCAAAAGGTGCCATCTTAAGAGAGGCATGATATGTGTTATTATATGCAAACTCAACTAGTGGAAGGTACTCTTCCCACTTATACTGCTGATCCATACAATACATTCGTAACATATCCTCTAAAACTTGATTAACTCTTTCATCTTTCCATCCATTTTTTGGATGATACGCAGAACTGAAATTCAGCTTAGTTCCTAGAGCTTGCATTAAGCATTTTCCAAAACCTTGATGTCATTCTAGGATCTCTATCGATATGATTAATTCAGGTACTCCATGTAATCTAAAAATTTTGTGTACAAATATTTTAGCCAATACAGAGAATCATCCTTCAAATTACCAACAATAAAATGTGCTACCTTTGTTAGTTTATCAACAACTACTAAAATAACATCATGTTTATTTCTTGACATAGGTAACCCTTGTACAAAGTCCATGCTTATTACTTGCCATTTGTATTGTGGTATGCTATGAGGATACAATAAATCGGATGGGTGCATATGTTCAACTTTAACACATTGACATTCAAGGCAATGTGTCACAAAATCAATAACATCCTTTTTCATCCCTTTCCAGAAATATTGTTGTTTTATATCAGCAAACATCTTTGTAATACTAGGGTGTCCAGAAAAAGGTGAATTGTGAAATTCTGCTAACAATTTCTTTCTTAAATCATTTAGCAAGGTATGTATACTCTATTTTCAAATCTTAAGATTCCTTCATTGTCAAAGTGAAAACCTTTATACCTCACATCATTTGGATCTGCAGCAAGCGTTGTTTTACTTGTTGAAAGTAAGAATCAGATTCCATAACACTTTTTACTTCATCCTTAAACTGAGTTCTCAATGTTATAAGAGCATAAATGTGCTTCCTATGACTTAGAGCATCAGCCACTCTATTTTCCTTACCTTTGATGTAATTGATGTCAAAATCATATTGAGACAAAAACTCTAACCATCTTCATTGTCTTGCATTTAGATTTGGCTGAGTGAAAATATACTTCAGCCCAAGATGATCAGTTTTCAATTCAAAAGGTTTACCAAGCAGGTAATGCCTCCAAACTTGTAGTGCATGAATAATGGCAGCAAGCTCTAAATCATGTGGAGCATAATTCAACTCATGTAACTTTAGTTTTCTACTTTTATAAGCTATGACATGATCATTTTGTAACAAAATACCTCCTAGACCTTCACCAGATGCATCAGTTACTACCATAAAGTCTCCATTAGGATCTGGTACCACTAGAATAGGTGTTGAAGTTAACTATTCCTTCAAAGTTCTAAATGCAGATTCACATTTCTCATTCCAAAAAAACTTCTTATCCTTTTCTAAAAGAAGTTATTGGTGCAACCACCTTAGAAAAATCTTTTACAAATTTTCTATAGTAACTCAAAGAAGCCCCATGAAGCTTCTAACTTCATGTACATTCTTTAGTGCAGGCCACTCAGTTATAGCTACAATTTTAGAAGGATCTACAACAATTCCATTCTTACTTATTACATGTCCCAAATAGTGCACTTCTATGTCATAGAAAGAACATTTAGATAGCTTACCATATAACCATCTCTTTCTCAAAATTTCCAAAACTATCTTCAAATGCTCATGGTGTTCCTCTATGCTTTTAGAATATATGAGAATGTCATCCAAGAATATGAGCACAAATTTTCCAAGTATTCTTGAAAGATATTATTCATTAAATTCATAAATGTTGCAGGTGCATTTGTTAATCCAAAAGGTAAAACCGTGAACTCATAATGTCCATACCTTGTTTTGAAAGTTGTTTTATGAATGTCCTCATCCTTAATCCATAATTGATGATATCCAGATCAAGATCTATCTTAGAATATACCGATGCTCCACATCATTTGATCAAATAGATCATCAATTCTAGGGAGTGGGTATCTATTCTTGATTGTTGCTTTGTTTAACATTCTGTAATCAATGCACAATCTAAGTGTTCCATCTTTCTTTTTCACAAAAATTACTTGGTGCTCCCCAAGGTGAAACACTTGGTCTAATCAAACCTTTAGACAAAATTTCTTGCAATTGAGCCTTAAGCTCTACTAATTCTATAGTAGTCATTCGATATGGTGCCTTAGAAATAGGCTCGGTTCCAGGCTTGATCTCAATTGTGAAGTCAAACTCCCTTTTGGGTGGAAGACCTGTAACTCTTCCGAAAACACGTCACTTTGAATTTTGTAACAATGGATATCATTCCAAGACATCATTATTCTCTTCATTTTTTTCTACTGTAATTTTTACTACATATAAGGTACAACCTTTATTTTTGGCCTTTTTAAGTTGCATAGCTGACAGTTTTCTAACAGAAATCTCACATTTCACACCCTAAATCTCTGTTTTTTCTGAGGTCAGTCATCTAAACAACTAATGTGTTTTTCAAAATAGTCCACTTTAGCCTTATGTTCTGCTAACCAATTAACACCTATGATTACATCATAAGACCCCAAAGGTGCAACATAAAGATCAACTTTAGTGGAAAAACTAGGTAAGTCAAGGACTGCTCCAAAAAGACACATACTAACTATATGAACAACATTGTTTCCATAATGTACAGTCCATGTTTTATCCATGTTTCTAGCTTTTCTTTTTAGTTTTGATGCTAATTTACTAGAAATAAAACATTCAGTAGCTCCGGTATCAAAAAGAATAGTTATAGGTAAACCAAATAACTTACCCGAAACCTCTATGGGCGTGGCCTATTTTTTAGCCTGCTTGTCAGCTACTGCAATGTGTGTATCTTGTGCTACTGATTATGATCATCCTTTTTCAAAGGAATTGATTTGCGTAATGATCTTTTCCACAGTTATAATAGCCTCCTATAGGTCCCTTTCTAGGCTCAAATTTATTTCCAGCCTTAGAGTTATCATTCTGACCTCCATAGGACTTCTTGTCCATTATTATTGTTCTTGACAAAGTTGTTTGTGCATTACCAAGCAGACTTATTTGTTGTTTCTTTCTTACTAGTATCAGATGAAAACTTACTTTTCATTCTGAATTTCTTCCATGGTCCTTTCTTAGGTGCAAGAGATGATGAAGAGGAGTTGGGGATTTTCTTCCTTACTTCCTCCTTATGAGCAAAAATTGCCTTCAATTTTTGTTCCTGCCTTATGGCCTTTTCAACAACCCCTTCCATCGTGGTTGGGCTGTGAACATCCACCTCTCCTCCTATAATGGGATTCAATCCCATGATGAATTTTGTATCCTAAAATTCTCATCAGTTTGATACTGAGGTACATACTTAAGGAGTTTAGTAAACCACTCCCAATACTCAGTTATAGTTAGCTTTCCTTGAGCTAAGTTCTAGAATTCAGTCATTTTCTTATCATAGTAAAGTTATGGCAGCCAACGTTGCCTAAAGTAACCTTTAAATTGATCCCATGTGATATTAGTTTCATCAATGTTTAACTCAGCCTTACGGCTGTCCCACCATGAAGATGCCTCATGGGAAAGCTGATATGCTCCCCATATCACCTTTGTTTCTTCTAAGAAATTCCTTATTGCAAAGTATTTCTCCATTTTTAAGCCAATTCTCAGCCCCATCTCCTAATGTGGTGCCATCAAACTTGGGTGGACTTATCCTTTTTATATCATTAGTGAGTTCAACTTCTACTAGCCTAGCCTTTTTGTTCTCAGGTTGATCAGGTATGTTCACATTGTTATTATCAACACCTAAATTGGCGTTGTCCTCAGGAGGTGGCTGATTATTATTACCAACATCTTCTTCCTCCTCATTTCCCATTACTTGTTGTTCAAGTACAGCCAAACGATCTCTTGTGTCCAACAGGGAAGCAAGGATCTCATCGAGTTTTTGGGTAGTTGTTGCTCCTTCCTCAGGTGGAGGATTATTTGCAACATTTCCTCTTGTTCTAACCATTTTCTGTTAACAAGAAAATTTAAGTTTCATCAGATTATGGACACAATAGGTCCAAGAGCTGCAACCTTCAGCTCTGATACCAAGATGTAACATTCCCATTTTAAGACTTTAGAAACAAGGGAAAAATTTTTTGAAACATAATGTTCTCTATTCTAAATAAAACATCATTTAGAACACACATTCCATGCCAATCAATCTCATAATAGATAACCATATGCAGCTGTAATGACTCGGTATACTACCGATCTCTCATTCCATGACTCGGTTACCAACAATCTCTCTCATGTTGACTTAAAGTATAGAATACTTTATGTATACTACATATACTTGGTTTCCTACCCTATTCGGGTACTGAGTGATCTGTTTAAAGAACCTATCTGAATATTTGTTACCAATATTCATCTGACATCACGTTGCTTTAAACTAGGTGACATAGGACAACGCAACCAGTAGCTTGTGATACTTTGGCCAAAGATTTTCAACATATTGTTCATGTTACTATTCCTAGATGGCATACTCATCATTTTGGAATACATCCTTCACCTCACTCTCTTTATTATCTAGAATGGTCTTTACTACTATCATCAGTCCACTTGCCCAAGGTTTGACCCTAGCCCCGAGTTAGCAACATAATTTGTTATAGGAAGATGCTCATGATGACTTAGGGTATATGGGCATACTCAGCTGACCTAAGTCATCCGAATGTGCCAAGGTACCCTGAGTCATAGAAAGCTACTACCTATCCAAAACATGCTACTAACTTGACCTAGAGAGAAACTAAGTTCAAGTCCAAATGTGTGTAGATCTAGATGAACAAATATGGAAGGGTGTTGCCACATGTCAACTACAACATTATATCCTCGAGAAGTCCTAGGACTTCTCGAGGGTACAGTCCTATAGTTGGCATGTGCCAACATCCATTAGAACTGATTCATCAAGATGTACATACCCCTTAGTGGTCATTAATTCATAATTAATATTGGATTAAGATTTAGATTACAACAACCATGCCTAACCCTAATTCCAACATTCATTAAGTTCTTTATCCATAATTATTCTGATTAGATATGGAGAACTTCATTAATTCAAGTTTGCATTTTTATTCATTAACGTGGCATAACAAGCAGTTATCCCAAAAAGGACAGCAAACATCAAACATTTAATTCTTAATGCAACCTAGTTGTCCAAATCAAGTGTGTCATCCACCTAGATTCAAATGAGTTTTACTTTACAAACGAATTTATAAAGATTAAAGATCATAACCACTATTCCTTTTATCTTTCATTCTTTGAGAGAGGAAGAGTCTTCCTCTAAATGGTTAGATGTTAGGTTTAACATAACCTTTTTATCATTCGTTACTCATATAGTTTAATTGTATGTCCAATGCATATTTCCTTATTAAACTTTAGGTGTGCGAGTTAGAAAAGGTCCATCTTTTACAATTTAACAAGTTTCATTATAATAAGGGAGATTATACTATCCCCTTAATCCAACGTATTAATTGATAACAAGTTCCCAATAGTATACAAACAAATATAAAGAATACCGCCAAGATATCACTATTATTTCCATCGTCATACAAGTACAAAATAATTCACACCACAAATTGGAGTCCAACTCAAAACCTTTCAATTCATAATGATAAATATACATTTACAAGACTATGCATTTCAGACATTTTGCATGTCAATCAGAATTAAGATCTTAAAAGAACATCACTTTCCTTTTCCAATACAACTCAAGAATTATTCAAAATTCTTCACATAAGATCCAGAATTAAAGAAATCAATGCATCATAAAAGTTTTTGCCTTCTTATATCACTTACGATGTCCATCTAGTTAGTAGATCCAAATCGAACAATGTACTAAAAGCATGATAAGCACTAAGCATTAAAGTGAAGTGCATTCCACTAATTGTTCCATTAAAACAACTCTTTTAATGAAACAATTAATATATCATATAAATAATCATAAGTAATAAAACCAAAAAAGAAGTACAATTAAAATGTCCCAATCTAAATTCACTTTTAAGAAAAATCAGCATAATATAATCATGTAACATCTACATTATACCATAAGGTTTAATTGATCCTATCAATTATTTTAAAACAATCAACAGTCTTGTCATCCAATTGTTTCATAATTCCATAAGAATAGAAATACACATTTATCTTTACTAAGTAGCAAAAGAGTTATATACAAACATAACTCATATTAGAATGATTCATCCTACAACTTAAGCAAAAAAAAAAATCAATGCATACTATTCCTTACACACTTAATCATCTCAAAGAAGAAACATGTTTAGAACACACCAAACGCCTCGGTTCAAAGATAACATTATAAGGATTCCACATTAAAGGAACAACATCTAACAAGAATTCCCAAATCAATCTAAGTAGGGGTATAAGTCAAAAAACAGGTTCTCCTACAAGTCTAAACTAACTTCTACATGTTAGAGATATAATTCATAGATACTAAACTAGAGCTTCCACAAATCCAAGCTAGACTCACACATAATTAATCTCTTCCTGTGTCCATCCAAAAGAGGATTCATAAAAAATAGGGGCTTCAACAAAAAAAATAAAAACTAAACCTTCCAATATCAAATCCAAAAGAAGTATGACTCAATCAGGCATGGCAGTCGGTCAAAACAAGTTTACATTCTCTATTCAACAGAACCGACTCAGCTACTCTCTTTCTACACCATTACAACAAATGACTTGTACAAAGTAGACCAAACAATCCACAAAGAAATTTCCATCTCAGAAGAGAATCAAAATACAGAGAAGTTCAATCAAATGAACTTATCCATTACCAATAGTAAAAAGTTTCCAAATCAATAATTCATTTCATTTTACTATCCCAAAACCATAGAATTATCAAATCATGAAAGTAATTAAACTTAGAAATTCATTTAACTATTTCCTCATGAGTGAACACAAAATGAATCACAGAAGAAGAAAGAAACTCTTTTCCCTTATAAATGGGTAGAGTTTATCATTCCCATTCATTAAACACAAGTTTGAATTCAAATCTCGAGCTTCCAACTCTTTTTATTCTCCCAAAAAGATCAATAAACCCTAAAGAATTTTCTTCCTCCTCTCTTCCTTTGATAAAAATAGCCACAAAAAATAGCCACAAAGTAGAAGTCGAACTACTAGTTCAAAGAACTAGATAGCTCCATGTAGAGAAAAATTCGTGAGACATGCAAGACCAAACAACCTCTCACAAATCCACCTCCCTTGTTTCTAAGATGGTTTGCACACAAAAACTAAGGTCCATTAATGTCATTACTCCCAAATCTCCCACTTATCTCTCCTTGCCACTACCTCCCAAAACTAGCGAAATGCCATTTCTAATTTAACATGCATTCCATATTTAGTGAAGCCTCCACGTATGCCTCTACTAAAGTTAACTAGCCTTTGCCAAAATTGGTAGTACCTCCATACATTAAACCCAATCAAATCAATTAAATGTCATTGGAACCATCACCTTAGTGCCCTACGACCCTTAGGTTCCCTTTTAATAGTTTAGGATAGATTTCCCAAAACTTAGGTTAGTCTAACAATAATTACCTTAGGTCTTAAAACATTGCCATAGGTAATTTCCACCTTAGGTTAGATTAAATTCACATCCATATAGTATTAGGCATTAGGTTAATATAGCCTAACATTACTTTAGTAATCTCCTCCTTATTCATTTAGCACAAGAGCTTAGGTTAGGATGCCATCCCAACAAAATAGAATAAGAAGCTTAGGTTAGAATGAACCCAAATAAGTAGACGTAGCTAGGAAGTAGGTGCTCTTACCTAGTTTAGGATACCATTAGGATAATCCTTTAGTTTTAGGATTTTGATCCCCTTCATAGTCATGAAGTAGACTATATTTTGTTTACACCATTAATGTCCTGCAGAGATCAATCCCAAAGACCCAAGCACAAACATACAACCGAATGAAGACACATTCATACAAGACCAAAGAATTTGTAAAATACAAAAGTTCAGTCCGCTATGTCTCTCAAACTAATGAATGTCAATTTACCATTCAGTCTGTTAAGAAGATTTAAAACATTCCTTGGATCACTGAAATTGATCCAAGGATGAGTCAGTAAAAAGAGATAAGTTTACAACTCTCAAACCCAATTACAACTCACCTATAAGAAGTGAAAATGATTCTTGCAAGCCATATCATTTCAGTCTAAATAATCCAAGAGTAGAAATGATTTATCCATAACAAGCATGATTTTCAACAATCAAGGGAACACACCTCATTCAAGAAAATCACATGCCAACGCTTGTAATTCAAAAGAGAAATATAATAGTTTGTTCAAGGTGTTACATCATGGGTGGCATCACAAAGTATGTGGCGATGCCGAATGTAAAAATTGTGAGGGAGGAATGTAGGTCGGAATAGATGTAGATGGTAAGTATCCTAAATAAGTGATAGATGAAATACTAGGCTATTGGTGATAAGTGTAGGTAGGTGGAGTGGACGTAATAACCCTCATAGAAATCGGAGGAAGAGACTATGGGATGGAGAGGACAATGTTTTGGAAGGGAGTATGGGTTGCCGACACCATGGGTGGCTGAGATGTAATAGGTATATGAGAGGTGGCGGGTGCAGATAGACCTACACTCAAGGTAGTTGATAAAGGAATGGTTGACATCGTAGGAGTGACTGACGTCAAAGGCGTGATAGATGCCGCAGTGCAGCGGATATTGATGGTGTAGGGTCAAGCTGGGACACCATAGGTGCTAAGGTGGAAGAGGGTGATGTCAATCAAGTAGTAGTCAATGCGGAAGTGGGTGCGATGGTAGGAGGAATGGACACAAGCATGTTGTATACAAGCTACCTTGATGAATCACGGGTAGATGAATGAGCGAGATAGAACTGCAGAGTAGTGGGGTTGTGATTAAGGAGCCTTGCAAACTCCTCATCACCAAAGTGGGTATGGAAAGAGCTTGATAGGGGTCTATGGGTGATGAGATTGAAGGGGGATATGGGCTAGGTGGGAGCGGCTGGTAGCTAGTATGAAACACAAGAGTGTTAACTTGTTTACAAGTCAAAGCCATGTGATTGATGATAAAATGCAGGTATTTTGAGTTTTGCTTGATGATGCAAAACACAAAATTAATGTTAAAAATCGAGTTTAAAATAAGTGATTATATCATTGTTCTGATTGGAAAGTCAGAATACAGAGACTGATGTCAATCAATTAACCGATGTCGGTATAAGGGTAACTTGATGCGGGTCACTCGGATCGATGTTAGCTCTTTGTAATAAAATAAGAGATTCAAATATTTAGCAATGAAAGGTGAAATTGGGTCAACCTAGATCCTAAAAAATGATATCAGAGACTCAAGAGTGGGATAAAAATGGTAGAACAAACCGCGAAAAGAACAGGAAGGTGAAGAATACTATTTTGGCAAAAATAACCAAACAGTATATAAACCAATGTCGGTAAGATGATACAACCGATGTCGGTCATGCGGGACTAATATCGATTCTTGTGAATTACGGGAAGAGAAGAAAAAATGGATTTTTGATGATTTAGATCAAATAAAAGGGTCAACCTAGAGGGCCGAGTATGGCTATGATGAGTCCTAATGAGCCCGAGAATAAAACCGGAATACACCAATTGTGATGTGGGGTATAAAAGGATAAGAATGAATGAAGAAACATAACTCACACCTCAAAACGCAAGCATACAAAAATATAACAAACATGAAATCCTACGCTGTAGATTTTATGTTGTGGCTTATGCCATTTAGGACTAACTATAAGCATAATAGAATTTTTGGTTAATAAGGGTGCCCTATAAAAGTTGACAACTATGGCTAGTTTCAGGTAAGTTTTGGCATGGGAGATCCTTCTCTAAGATGATGACTGGATAGAGAAACCAGCTAGAGCCCACTATCAATCCTCTGATCGTGTGATCATTGACAACTTCTTCTAGGGAAGATGTTGTTTAAGAATTGTGTAATTTGGTTTTAGTGATTTGGTATAGAGAATGTGCAAAATGTGAGCTACGGTTTAATTTTTCAACCATCAGTTGGGCATGACTTCCAACATATAGGTTTCCCACAATTTTAGATTAGCTATAATGTAAAAAACTCAACAATGCAAGTGCACAAGTTTTAAAACCCAAATCCACAAATAATATTTGATGAGAACAAATTATGAAGAGGTTAAGGGTATGCCTTTCACTAAATGCAATACAAAAAAAAAAGAAAGAAGAATTATTTTTAATCCCAAAAAAATAATTGTCACTTGAGATAATCGAGAATGGAAGAATATTTCTAGAGAAGAAGCTTAATGTGAACTCATTTGAATGAAACTAGACACATAATATTTCCTAGGAATGAACAATTCAAAGAACCACTGGATGGGTCCCACCAGTGCATGCCAAGATGCTTCACCTAATTTTTTGATTTGGTTAAAATGGAATATGAACTATGTTAGGATGAATACCTTGATATGCGGGTCGAAGGTTGAATGTGCACGTTCGACCTTTTGATCCAAGCTGATTGTGAAGAGCTTCCATTTGGCTAGGAGGAATGACCTATATAAGAAACAAAACAAGATCACCAAATAGTATCAATAATATAGGTTAGTGGATTTCTGCGAGTGCTAGATCGGGAAACAAGGTGTTTCTTGGAAGGCTATCAATCCACTTTCAAATACGATTTAATGCAAATATCATGAAGTAAGGAAATCTTACCGTAGTTATACGATTTAGGTTTCTCATGCAAATACAATAAGCAAATCTAATCTAACATGCAAAGTTATGAGTAAATCGCGGAGGTTTGGTAGGTTATTACGGGTTTTTGCGTGTCGACATGGAGTGCAGGGTTAGTTGGGTGATGTCTAGGTTATTTTTATTGATCGAGAGGCTCGTTGGTCAAAAGGAATGAAATTACATAGATACGATATTGGTCGGGTGACCAATGTCGATATGGAGGTGAAATTGGCGGCGGTCGGAGAGAATCGACGTCGGTATGGGAAATTGACAATAATTTGATAAAAGTGGGTTTTGAGATTTTGTGTGATTACACATAGAGTAAGAAGGGTGTGGTTAGGTTCGTGATATTACTGAGAAGACTCGGGGATACAGAGAGGGGAGTTACATAAGGAAAAAAAAGGCTATAGGTGGTTAGGTTGGTAGATTGGTGAGGAGGTGGAGATAAAGAAATATAGGAAGAAATCAAGTATAATGAAAAAGGTAAGGAATCTATATTTTAAGGAAGCACAATATGATTGAAATCATGTATACTTACTTGCATTTACAGATCTGGTAGGTGAAGGTGGAGGGTAGTTGATCCGTGAAGAGATTATGGAGTCAATGTCATGGCGATCTTGTCGGGACAAGGGGTGAAAAGGTACATTCACCAAATTAATTAACTTTATTAAATGTTAGGTTAACATGCATTAATAAATGGAAATATAAATGTGCACACCATAGTGAAATTCAATAACAACATTAAACAAAATACACAGTGACACTGTATGTAACGTGGAAAACACGTAAATGGGTAAAAAAACCACGAAAGAATAATCCATTATATGACAAACTTTTACATCCACTAGTCCAGTAACTCCCTCCTCACTTCTACTCCATGTATTTACCCGAAATCCATTGATTCACATGATTTTGAATATGACCTAAAGCCATATTTAAATAACTCGAAGGGTTATGTCCATATTAAGTGACGGGCACACCCCAATTTAATAAATAGTTAATTAATAACTAACAAACCTAATATAAAGTTTATATTTAAATAATAAGAATATAAACTATTTTATATTATTTAACTATAAATTAAATATTATGATGCACTTAATATTAAGTGGGGATCCATATGCCAACATTACCTGTTTGTACAACAGATTTACAAATCCATAAACCCTAAAGGTTTAGGCTAGCACATGTACTTTTGAAGGAATTATAACACCTTCATCATGCTCAACTTACCTTTTGGTACAAAAGGATTTGAAATCCATAAATTAGACATATGATTTAGGCTAAGCATGATTTGTGAGACTACATCTCACCGTTTCTCGTGGAAATATTCTTATACCGCATCTCTAGGAGCCTTTTATAACATAAGGACCTCCTTTACAAATAGATGCACATTGGACTGTATTTTTCCCATAAACTCTATCAATTTACTTTAGATCATACAAGATATTTTACAATGCTTTTAAACCAGAGTAGAAATATAGAGGAAAAGGATTCAATCAACCGGGCAGCCATTAGGAGGTGGCATTTCCATGCACACTCCCCCTTAATGGCAACTCTGAAAGGCCAAGAATTACACACATACAACACATAATGGCTCGTAAACATATCTGCAATATAATCTTCAGTCCGGTAGAACTGGAAATCTCTATCACCACATAGAATCTTCTCGAGATAACACATATGAATTTCAATATGTTTCATTCTCTGATGTTGAATTGGATTCTTTATAAGAGTAATACCACTCTGACCACCGCATAGAATAGGAATACTTCCTTCAACTTCCATGTGTATCTCTTCCAATAGCCGCTCCAACCACATGGCTTCTTTGTTGCTTTCATTGTACTTCTCTTCCTCGGTAGAAGAAATTGAGACTGTTGGTTTCTTTTAGTTGTTCCAAGTAACGGTTCCTGCACCAAAAAAAAAAAAAACTTGAACACAAATCCAAGATATATTTTATACCTAACACAACATCAGCATGGTTAGAGTCACAATATCCATATAGACATCATAATAAGCATATAAATCATTATTGATTTCACTTTTAACCATCTGTAAAAGTTAAACACTAGTTGTATAACAACTAACAATATGCTTAATAACTAACCATGTTGAAAATTTTTGACATATTATCCTTATAAAATATGTATTAAATGCAATCAGTATTGGACGTCTTCAATACAAACACAAGGGCGTCCCCAACTATCATTTGATATGCATATAATAATATTTTAGTAATCACATACTAAAAAAATTAGACATGTTTTATCAAAAATGTATTTATCTTTATTATCTAAGCCTTTACAAATGAGATAAGACTTGATAAATAACATATCTTGAACAAATAATCAAGTTATACAAGAATAATCACAGAATTCATTGAAAACATGATCCACTAACTGTGGACACTTCCCGTGGATTTTGCTTCAAACAATGATCATGTAAGTATCTTTCAATACTTTTCATAAGTGGTAAATTGAAGTCTATATATGTCATATATGATCAATTTTTCATGTCAAAAATGAACAACGGTTCTATTTTTGAATAAACTACTAGGAAACCTAAAGCAAAAAACTTTAAACTTATATAAGTTATTTTTGTATGTTTTCAACTAGTAACATCTAACTCATTTATCTTATGACAAATTATACTATAATTATTTTGAGTTAGCTAAGAATAAGAAATAAAATTCAATATAACATCATTTGTTAATACTTCTTGCATACACAAAGGTGAGGATTTGTTCATAGAATGTCTTGAACACAAAATAAGGGAGCGGGGTCTAGGGGCGCGGCCTTCCCAATGAGGTCGAGGGCAACGCCTCTTGCGGGTCCAGGGCGGCACCTGCACGCTCCCTGTCGCGATACGGGGTGGGTTTGAGGCAACGCCCCTCGATGCCAAACACAATCTATAATTTATTCCTCCTTTAAAATTGACAAAAATCAACTCTTTGTGATTAAAAATGATAATTACAACAATTTGTATAATCAAAATTTTGATAATAAATTAGGTTTTATGAAGAAAAAAACATTACAAGATGAGTTTAGAAATAATCCCATGTCATTCAAGAGTGTACGACAAACATATTTCGATGATTTTGCCTTTATTCACCATGAAGGACCTCAAAAGGGAGGAGCCAGAGATAGACATTTACAAAAGGAAAATATTCATGTGGTTGAAGCCAAGATAAAGATAAATTACTATGGAAGATTAAAAAACCCCAAATACACCCAAAACTATCAATGTGCGATAAATTCTATAAAAATTCCTAATGGATATTATGGAGTGAGGCATTAAAAGATCAACGTGGGAAAACACGTGGTGAGGATAAATTTTAGGTGGATTTTTAACAAAGCACTAAAAAAATGCAAAATAGAGGGATTTAACCATTCGGCCATGCAAGTTTTATTAAATGAGCAACTTAATCCATTTAGAAATCTGAGTCATATGTTGACCGAGTTACATGGTGAGTCTTCACACTAGCTCGGTCAAGTTACCATCGACGCTTGATGTAAAGAGCACCCAATTCCAATGCGTGGATTAACTCATCCACTACGTGGAGTGCCCGAGTGAATAATAAACTTGTTGAGATGGACAACGAGCACAATAAACCAAACATCGAACATGGCAAGTTACATTGTGCATTTTTTGTAGAGTACCAAATGGAAAATGAAACAACACAAATGTAATAATCCTTCCACTTGAAGGATGGCTTGTTGTCAGATTTGGTAGTAGCAACAACATCTTCTGTCTTTGAAGTAGGAAACAAGGCGAACTTAACCAGCGAGGGGCACCCAGAATTCTCGAGACTCAAATGACAAGAAATATTTTTTGGTTGAAATTCCAGAGAGCGAATTGGAAGCTGAATTTTTCCGTCTATGAATAAGTTATCGGCATACAACAAATTTTTACATGATTCTGCAGTGAAGGCGTTTGGTCTGCAAAACTCAAATTATGAGGCACAAGTTTTGCCAATCACGTCTTCTCTTTATTTCTTTTTTTTGCTTCTCCACCAAACTTTTGTCACTCGGGGATGACAATGTAAATGTGATGTTTTGCCAACTGTTAATACGAAGTTGCAGCAACCTACAGGGATCTTGGGATTGTAACAAAAATCTTCCAGGTTGCTTTACACTTTACACCAAGAAACAACCCTCGAGATCGACCCATCATGCATGAAGTTTCCAGAGTTCTAAAGTTGATGTTGTCATTGCTTGCTCCTAAGCAAAAACTAACCCCTAGTAATAATTACAGAGGTATTTAGATGAATATGCAGATGGTAAGTATAGAGATGATACAATGGGCATTTGATTGTGATATTTGGTAAGGTGATTTTACAAAACATTGTTTGACTGGAATGAGACTGGGACGTTGTTGTGTTAAAAAAATGCATTCCCATGAGTCCTCTCTAACCTAGGGTTTTCTTTTCTCAACGGATGTGCCAACTATCAAGTAAACAATGGCCAATTTTTCCTTTTAACAACCCACCTTTTTTATATTAATTCAGCCACTCGGAACCCTTAGAATAGATAATAGTGTCCCCGAATTTCTTTTTGAAATGGAAAAATTAGATTTTGTGCATTTTGTTCCTCTTCCATTTGCCCCAGAGGAATGTTTTCATCAAAGCCAAATCAATCCACCTCTGCTTCTGTATTAGTACACTCTTATGTTATTGCGTGCTCTAATTGTATAAGGTTCCACAAGAAAAAAATTGGATCAAATGACATCAAGCAATTCCTTTGGTCAATAATTTTTTCTAGTTTTCATAAGTGTATTGAAAGAGGAAACTAAGAGCCACACTTAGGGCTTCAATGCATTCACTTCAAGTTTGAAGGCTTTTCAAAATGCACACTTTGAAGGAACGATTAAAAATAAGGACATGTCTTTGGTTGACAATAGTACATTTGGAAATAATTTATAATCTAAGTTTAGATTATAGTTTTAAAATTATAAATATCTAATAAAAAATTATATGTGCGGGTTATTATCATTTTGAATAATATAGATTAATTACACAAGGATAAAATATAGTTTAATGGAGCCAATAGGAAAAATTAGATTCCTATTTTCATGGAATGTTGTCTCCCTATAGAAGACCTTGAATTTACTTGTTTTATCCCGAATAATTACTTCCACCTATACACAATACAAACTATAGAAATTAAAGAAATATTTCAAATAAATTTAATACTTACTCTTGAATGGGGCCTGAAAGACATGGGCAAGATAGAAAATACACCAAATTAACAAGGGCATAGAGAGAAGTGCATATAAATTTAAAAATTGGAATTTTACAGTGCACAGGGTTTCCAACCTTCCAATGAGAAAATTACAATCCCTATTTTTACCAAATCTTGTCACATCCTTGATTTACTTTGTATTTTTACCTTTGAATAACTTTTAACCTGCACACATGAACTATAGAAAAATTGAAAATATTACATATAGTAATTAATCTTTGCCTAATCTTGTATGTGATTTTCAAAGAGGTAAATATTAGGAGTCCCTTTCACTTGTGCACACACAAATCTCCAAAAAAACATTAATTTATTAACATATCCAGGAGAGGGTAGGGGGGTTAAATAGGTTCCCAACCAACTACCCAACAAACATGACATTTGGATTAATTAAATTAATATTAAATACTTAACCTACTCGGTACCATGTTAGGACAAAGGTGAAAAGGTACATTCACCAAATTAATTAACTTTATTAAATGTTAGGTTAACATACATTAATAAATGGAAATATAAATGTGCACACCATAGTGAAAGTAAATAACAACATAAAACAAAATACACTGTGACACTGTATGTAACGTGGAAAACCCGTAAATGGGTAAAAAACCACGGAAGAATAATCCACTATATAAGAAATTTTTACATCCACCAGTCCAAAGTAACTCCCTCCTCACTTCTACTCCATGTATTTACCTGAATCCATTGATTCACGTGATTTTGAATATGACCTAAAGCCATATTTAAATAACCCGAAGGGTTATGTCCATATTAAGTGACAAGGCACACCCCGATTTAATAAATAGTTAGTTAATTAATAACTAACAAACCTAATATAAAGTTTATATTTAAATAATAAGAATATAAACTATTCTATATTATTTAACTATAAACTAAATATTATGATGCACTTAATATTATTGTTCTAACAAGTACTCTTGTAATGTTCTGTGAGTATTCCAATGCTCGGATGGATAACCTGGATGCTTGCTTAGGTGCGTGGTTGAGTGTTTTGTGTCATCTGGATGCTAAGAGGCTTTGGATTTGCACTTGAATGCAATAGTTCTCCCAAAATGAAAATGACCAACCTTGGGTAAAATGTTGTAAAATTGTATATAAAGTAACCGATGGCGGTTAGGTGACCAACATCGGTTGAGGAATAATCAGCGTCGGTTAAGGCGGATAAGTCTAGGTTTGCCAAAAATGGCCTGATCTTTGCTATTTTTGGCGTGATTGATATCCTTAATCCGGGTCTCAAGTGATAGAGTCTTCCCAAATAAGTATGAGTTCTTCTAGGAGAGGTAGTGGGAGTTAATGCTAGGTTTAGACTAAGTCTTAGTTGGTTAGGATTGGTATAGAATTAGTCTTAATTAATTAATAGGTTGTGAATGGGTCTTTGAGTGAGGTGGATAGGTGAGGTAATTAATTAATTTGATTATTGCAATGAAATTAATTAATATGTGTGCACTAGGGACATGAGTGGGTATAGTATGAATTTATTTAATTGACGGGGTTAAGGGAATTTGTCCCGATTTTCAGGTGTCTACACCTAACTACGGCTCGATTTGTTGGTTCTTTACTTTACATATGTTGTTTCTCACATGGTTAGATAAGATAGCATATTCTATATACTTTTACACATGTATTTTACAAGGTATATGAGTATGATGCATGATACACATGACTCTACATTATTATAGTCGTTGGCCTAGTCTCTTTCCTAGTGGCCTTATTAATCTAGGGACATGTTTTACACTATAAAGTGATATTGTTTTGTTTATTGCACATTACTCTTTCACATCCCGACTATGCTTAGATTTTATATTTCAATACATGTTATTCATCTAGACTAATACGACTAACACGTGGCTTATACAAGACTAGTATATCTTGTTTTATGTTCCTTTCGTCTACAATCTAATTTCTATGCACTTGTTTTCTTATATGTATGCTTATGCATGCGGCCTATGGCCTTCTCAATGTGTGTGTGTGTGTGTGTGTGTGTGTGTGTGTGTGTGTGTGTGTGTGTGTGTGTGTGTGTGTGATACTTCGGTGTCCCTTGTTTACATGCCGTTTTTCCTTTGCTTATGTGGTCATACGAACCTTATTTGTATGTAAGTGTGTGACACTCTTATGTCCCTTGTATGCAACCTTTGAACTTTTATATGACTATATATGTGACATTGGTAGTTGTGCTTGTCTATTTCTATGCCTCTATGCTTATATACTTATATGTTTTGTTGTTATCTCTTCATACCATGGTTTCTACTATGCACTCTCTTGTAGGAGCATGATCTCTATGGTAGCCATCTACAACTATTTTCCCATGTGATTTAACAATGAGTATACATTATATATGACATGGACACACTTCACTTCTTTTGAGAAAACAATCTATGACACATATCACTCGCTTCAAAAGAGGGGGCATTCATTGGGATTATCACATAGATATTTATGTAATTCAAAAATGCATTCCAATTACAAGATACAAAACATAATGGAATACAATATAGATGCACAAGAATATGAAAAAATAAATATCATGATCATAATTTACATTGGGACAAATCAATCTAACGAGGGACATAACCATCGGATATTCTTTTATGTCTAAGATGGACAGTTTCATCCTAGACAATTTTCAATTGCAAATTCAAAATTTCTTGGAACATACAAAATTTTTACAAGTTTCATACGATACATGTTCAAGTATGTAAGGCACGATCTAGAGCTTGTTTTACTAAATTTTGGTATAGAACGTGGAGAGTGTGAGTACTTCATTCCCTTTCAAATTTGCCTTTGCTTGAGCATCATTATAATGCATAGTATGGGGGCATGAGTATACTTCAATCCCTTTTGAATTTGTGTTATTTTGCACATTTGGAACTTAGATCCATCTGCATCGGTGTGGTTCCATGGGTAGAAGATTTAATAGGTGACTAGAAATCCATGTGAAACTTTTCTTCTCACTCTTTTTGCGAGGTTTTGGGAAGGCTAGATATCTTGTGACATCCTCTTTTAAGAGGCATTTAGGGCAACTAGAAATCCTTGTGACACTTAATTCCCTTTTGGATTTGGTTTCTCCTTCAACAAATTAGGGACTAATCACCCTCAATCCTTTATTTGTTTAGTTCTAATCCATTTTTATGGTCATTGACTACACTCTATGTTGTAGGTTTCACTATGGAGATTGTGTCAACACTCAAGCAAATCAAACACCTCGAGAAAAGACAAAGTGTGCTTACACGATTAGGTATTTTTTCCTTTAAGAAAACAAATTTCATTTCCTAACTTAAAGGAGGGTTAATGAAGACACCTAAATTTGGTAATTTATTACTTGATAATGTTAGTATTGGTTTAACCCTTAAATAATGACTTATGCATACATGTTGAGCTCAATTTCTTATCCTTAGCTCTATTGAATAACTTGCTCTCCTCCTTATATTACTCATTACCGACATAATTGCTTACATCAATCCACAACAGTCCATCACTCCTAAGTGTCATGTCATGAACTTTCCAAAGACCTCACACCTCACTCCCTACCTCTATGGGATCATCGAACATGGACCAAACCATCAAACGATTTGGTCTAAAACTGGTGGTTTCTTCTCAAGCCACTAAACTTTTATTTTCTCAATTTGATATATTTTATGATTCGGTACCTTTCCTATAGGCCAGTCTTAATGTGTAATTAAACCTACAAAAGTCTATATAAGCAAGTCAAATGCACTCAATTACTCACCTAATATCCACTTGGCACTTTCAAGAGCACTACAAGATTAATCATTCCAAAAGCACTTGAAACTCTCCTAAACTCCCCTAAAGCGGTGACACACATTAGGATTAGCCCCATATAGGGTGAAACACTCCAAACCAAGGTCAAGGCCCTAGCTTCCCAAGCCACAAGCCCTTTAAGTCAAGTCAACCACAAACATGTCAAGCCATTGCAAATGATATCAAGTGATCAAACTATCAAATCTAATTGCATCCATATAGATATTTCATCTCTATGTGGCGAACTAAGTGTGGTTTGAGGGTTTTTCGAGTAGTGTCAACATATGCAATGTACGGCTTGCACTTTAACCCAACCAATAACCTTTTTCAAGGGTTTTACCCAAGGTTAAGGTTTGAATTTATTTCAAGTCATGTAAAGGGTTTCACAAATTTGTGACACCTAGGTTTTCACATGAAGGCACAATTCAACAACTTGCATAGATATACAAAGTTACAGAATGCCAACAACTTGTCATACAAAATTGCCAAACAATTCCATACATAACCAAAGGTTTTGACATTGCTTGTCCAACACCTCTAAAACCATAAACAAAGCATCGTAGATCATTCTCGGTCCTTTCATTCTTCTCCGACAACGACATTAGCTTCTTGAGCAACAAAAAAGCTAAGTGCATCTCTCGCTTTATGTCTTCTTCTATTTAGCACATGTTCTTATTGCTCTATCTTGCAAATTGCTAATATATGTATATTTTGATCTATACATTGATATTAAATTAAATAATTTGAATATTTCTCATATTTCCAACCATAACCTAGAATTTAGAAAAGTAAAGAATAGACTCACGCCTTTCTTACACTTTTTTTTTTCGGGTTGAAGCGATAAGTATAATAGTATTAGTATAAATGTGATTCATAGGTTTAATGTAAACGCATTCCTGACGGATCATAATGCATTGATCTTGCTCAAAGGAGTTTGCCCCCTTAAAGTGGCCCACAATACGTAATGCAATTATAATATCTTTAATGCAATGCAATATAATTTCTTTCCATTTTATTGTCACAATATATTTTCTCTATATTGTGTATTGACTTAATTTGTTTGTAGGACTATATACATCACACATGTGTGCATGCGCATGTGCACGTATGCGCTGCTGTGCAAGGTGTGTGTGTGTGTGTGCAAGCACGTGCACGTATGCGTGCTTGTCTAATTCTAATGAATCGTAGTCATGCAAACCGTATTGGTGCATATGCCAACACCCAACAAAGAGAGAAGTTACCAAAGAACGGACAAAAGTCTCGAATGATCCAAATAAAGTTAAGAAGGAGAAAACAAAAGAGCTGACCATAAATGTAGTAGTACATTTTGGCAAAAAAATAAACTAGATTAAACATGTTAGAAGACCGCCAAAAAAAAGGAACCCCTACTTGATAAGAGTCTAATTGAAGAATATACAAGTACACTAGAACAATGTAAATTTATAACAAATAACTAGTTTCCTACTAAAATTGGGTTTCTTCATAAACATTAGTGTTTAAAAAAAAAAATCTTTCATTGAGATTAATTTTCATTTGAATATTTTCTTCTTTCAATTGTTCAAAAGAAAAGTTGTTTTCAATCCTTTTTTTGGTGTTTTTGGAGTATTTTCATATTCAAGTCATCACAAATACTATATTCATAAAAAGTTATTGCTTTAATGATGTTTCACTTAAATATTCTTTTTCAATTTGCTCGAAAGAGTTTTTTTAATATTAGTATATTTGTGGATTTTCATACCCAAATAGTTATTGCAATATCTAATCTCGATTATAGTATTCATTAGCATAATAACCTTTCACTCATGTATCTTGTCAATAATCATAAGATAAGGGGCCCATAAACACACTATCAAAATTCCTTCCACTACTAAAGCTTATGTTAAGGGGACTAAAGAGTTTTTTTAATATTAGTATATTTGTGAAATTTTCATTACATAAAATGTTCACATTTTCATATCTAAATAGTCGTTGCAATATCTATTTTCCATTAGTATCCATTAACATAATAACCTCACTCATGTATCTTGTCAATAATCATAAGATAAAGGGACCCTTAATGAGGCCTACAAAGCTTGCAAGCATCTCTAAGTAATAATCATCGCAATATCTATTTTCCATTATAGTATTCATTACCATAATAACCTTTCACTCATGTATCTTGTCAATAATCATAAGATAAAGGGACCCATAAACACAATAGGAAAATTCCTTCCACTACAAACAAATGCTTAGAGGTGTTTGTGTGCTTTGTTACTTATGTTAAGGGGGCTGAAAAGCACACAAGCACAGTTTCTCTCACTAAAAACAAATACTTAGAGATGCTTGCAAGCTTTGTAGGCCTCGTTAAGGGACCCACAAACTGCAGCTAACAAAAGCTTTATATGCTTTGCATTTATAAGTCATGTTAGCAAGATACTCCTTGTCAAAAATAGTCATGGTGGTGATGACTTCGTATGTAAACAGAGTAAAAACAAATCCCCAAAACAATACATGATCGAAATAATACTAGACTACAAAAATCCCACCTACTTATAATTAAGAAAGCTTTTTGTTAAAGAAAAACTCTTGATATTAAGGTTTGTGGGGTAATGGTGAACACTTGTAAAAACATGATCGAGGTTTGAATCACCCATAACTCTAATGTACATCAGAACATGAAAGGAGCACCCCACCTACTTACAATTAAGAAAGCTTTTTGTTAGAAAAAAACTCTTTACTATTACTAAATCCAAACGTTTGTGGGCTAATCGTGGACGCTTGTGAGAACATGATCGAAGTTTGAATCACCCATAACTCTAATGCACATCACATCATAAGGTCACCTAAGATTCACGAAGGAAAATAATCCAATAATTATATAAAAATGTGCTTCTTTGCTCGATTACAATGGCAAAGTCAGGCACTCATTGATACATTCATACAAGTAATCATATTTCAAGTAAAATTTAATCCTATTGCAGACGATCTGCCTCTGCCATACAAGAGGATAAAAAATCACCCTATCTCACATAATATATACACATGAAAGGTGAACAAAAAATGAGGGGGCTACCCTAAAGCCCAGAGTTTACAGCCTGGACAAAACCAATCAATAAAATATAAAGCATCGTCACTGTGAAACATCCCACCACCTTATTCAGTTAGCCTGAATCCATTTCTCAATCAGAGCACTAAGTCATAGAACTCGCTGGCCATCGTCTCTTCTTCTAGAATTTGCACTACTCTGCTCATCGTTGGGCATGACTCCCTGGAGCAGGGAGGCATAGTTTCTTCTTCTAGCATTTGCACTACTTTGCTCATTGTTGGACGTTCTTCGAACTTGGTGCTACACAACTTGTTGCAATTTCGAGAAATGATTCGATACTATCCAAGGGGATGTACTCGCATTTTGGATCAACAATCTCTTCCAGTCTATGATCTGTCATAAGCGTATTCACCTGAATTTTCCAAAAACATAACTCAACAACAATCTCCAACTAACACAAGACAAAGTACATAACCAATTTTAAACTTCACATGAAGAAAACACATGGTCTGATAACTTTCTTAAACATAGTGGAAATTTGTTCCTTTAGAAACAAGAATTAATTTTGTTTTATGGTTAGGTAACTAGTTAGTTTGCATTGAATGAGTGTACTGGATTCTTTTGGAAACTACTGCGCTAAAGAATTTATGCCCAACATTTTTTTATCTCACTACCAGACCCACCCATCTTCAGGGGAGAAAAGAATTAACTTTCTAGAATCCATTGAGTTGTTATCTAGTAAGATAGTGCATTGTCATAATGACGATCCTGGTTAGATAATCAGCAGGTGGCACTTCCACACTAAGTGGTGTCAATGTGAATGCAGCTTCATGGATGCAGTGGAGGAGTTGTTCTTCATTGAACCCTACATATATTATGATGTATAATGGGAGGGTGGCCGACTCCCAGATAGTTAACAGGGTTCTTTACCTAGCACAAAAAAATTGAAGAATTGACAGATGCAGTATGAGGTATACATTTTAACTCACCCATCCTACCAAATTCAGACCTTCTTTAACAAAAGAAGGATCTGTTGGCCTTTTCCACTGAGCAACTCTAGCAATACTACTCCAAAACTGTACACATCTGACTTCTCTGTTGCTCGTCCACTTTGCAAGTACTCTGTTTTGGCATTTGCATCAGAGGTAGATTCAACGGTATCCCAATGCATATCATAAAATATGGAACCATAAGGTAGACATACCTGGAGCTAAGTAGCCAAAAGTGCCTGCAATAACAGTTGTAACATGAGTTTCCTCATCTTCCAAAAGTTTTGCAAGCCCAAAGTCCGAGACATGTGCCTCCAGCTTCTCATCAATCAATATATTGCTTGCCTTTATATCGCGATGGACAATTCTAGGATAGCAGTCGTGGTGCAGATAAGCCAGTCCCCGACCTGCTCCAAGTGCTATCTTCAATCGAGTGTTCCAGTTAAGAGATGATGCAGGTTGCTTGCAATCTGGCCAGAACAAAACACCTTCTAAGAGCTATACATTACACTTGCACATTCCGGAAAATATTTCTCTGACTGTTGATTGAGAAAGAGAAGTTAAAGATGAAGGCAAAGAAAAATATTAACATAACTGCTGATGTACTAACCATGTAGAAACTCGTCTAAGCTTCCCAGAAGCAAGTAATCATAGATGAGCATTTTAGCTGATGGAAATACACAATAACCCCGCAAATTAACAAGGTTTCTGTGTTTAATGCTTCCCAAAATCTCCAGCTCCCTTTCAAATTGGCGATTGGATGCTACACCACATTTGTCAATTTTCTTTACAGCAAATGCACTGTTCTCACCCATCACCAATTTATACACAGTCCCAAAGCCTCCAGAGCCAATGATATTACTCTCATCAAGCATCTCAATCCTTTTAATTATTTCCTGGGACGTGTATGGTAAATCTCCATGGAACGTTACAAGTTTTCTTTCTGCAACATAACCCACTAGGACTTCAAAAACAATGTCTGGAGAATCTTTTTGTTCTCTAAGATCAAGAATTTGAAAAAGGAAAATACACCCTAGAATTCATTTATAGATCAAATGAGGAATCAAGTAAAAATTGACCTAGAAAATCTCATCAATATTTCAAAAGGAATTTGTCCATAGAAAATGGATTTTTGAAGAAAAAATGAAGAGAAGGAAATAGTGAAACAAACAATCACAACTCTTGCTAACTTATTTGACTTGAAGTTTAAAAAGTTCATGCCTGGTTGGGGCTTGGGTAGCTGCTCTATCTTGGTATATTCCTCGTTTACTCCTTTCTTGTGTAAAAAGCAGACCCACAAGAAGACAAGGATCACAGTGAGGATCACACCCATCGTAACCATTGCTCCAATAAGGAGCCCATTCAAGTACCGTGCCAATGTCCTTGAAGACCCTGTTCAAATCAAAGATGTTCCACATAAGCAATCTTAAATTATACTAATAGCTTTAATACCTATTTACAACTGTTTCATATGTATGCACTGTATGCACTCCTTGCATCTGAATGATCAGTAGATGGATACATCAAATAGAAAGCATGTCGCATTCAGATTACATAAAAGACAATAAATACATAGAATATATTGTATGGCCTAAAAATAGGATTTTGAGGATATATGCCTTGTTTAACAACACCAACACCGCCACCATGGTCACCGTTAGCCACACCACTACCAGTTTCAGGAACCATAGCCGGGAAGTCCAGTGTGTCCTTACAAAGCTTTTGTACTTGCAGACCACATAAGTCCAGGTTGCCAGTAAATCTGAATATACCAATGCCATGAGGACATCTCAGTTTGTGCAGGAAAATGAATTCGGAAATTTTCTTCCAAAAGTATTTTATAACATTGATGTTTCAATATTTTATAAAACCTGTCATCCTCTGCGTGGATTGGAGATCAACTTTACAATGCAAGGGCCCATGAGAGGGAAAAGCATGGAAGAAAACCCAGAGCAACAAATGCTTCAAATTGTACAAGACAATTTCTACAAGCACAATGAAAGAACTTACGAGATATTTGTAAAACCTCCCATCACTCCAGTTTTAGGTATCTCCCCTGCAAAGAAGTTTTTGGATAGATTTCTGAAATACAAGAATCCACAACAGGTTAGCATGTTATAAGGTGTTGTAGGTTCCTTGTACAAAGTTGCAAGGGGTTCACTCCAATTCCCTTCTTAGCTTACTTGCATTTATTTTATTATATAATATAGAGGTTCACAAATCCCATTGATTTTATTATAAATGTTCACAGCTCATTGTAAATATTATTATAGAGGTTCATTAAAATTTGTGGTCCATTGTTTCTACATTTGAGACAATTTCCAAATCTCAACTATAAATTAAAGTTTTCAATGTGATAAGAGAAAATAGAGAATTAAAATCCTACTTACAAGAATCTCAGCATGCCCAACTTGCCAATAGAGGGAGGAATTGTTCCTTTCAATGTATTGCTTGAGAGATCCCTGCAAAAATGAGACCCCTAAGTTCCAGTCATTCAGTTCATACTCCCGATGAGGATATCCAATCAGGACTCGAGAGTAATATTTTTTCCTGCAGGCAAAACAAGGACCTTCCAGACGAAAAATTGGGACTTACAATATCATAAGATGGGTCAGGTTACCCAGCTCTGCAGGAACCTCGCCTTCTAGGTAGTTATCTCGCAAGTACCTGTGCAGATTCATGAGAGCTCAATATGCGCAGAAACTACTAGATTTGGAACATGCAATCAGCATAACATGCCTGGATCCTACTCCAAAGCTCTAGAAGCCAAAAATGTTATATATTGGTTTACTATGACATAGAACATTTTCTTAAGACTTATTTTGAAACATATGACAGTTCAGGGTATAGGGTAAAAGGAATTCGTGCACCTAAAAGATTAATGGCTGACAAAATGCACATAATTTCAAATATTGTCCAGACTGTAACAAAAACAATGACCTTTTTTTACAGATCTAAGACAGTTTTAACTCGGGACTAGGATAAGAATGAAGGTATGGTAAGAATGTGACAATGATTCAAGCATTCAACCCTAACAAGTGTGTAGTTCATGATAATCAAAACATCATGACTGTGATAATTGGAAACTGAAAATTTACCTTCTAATTTACCAGAAAGGGAGAACACAAATTTAGCCCTCCTTCCATCAGGTTTTTGGCCCCTGAGTATTTGTGGATACAGATAATCAAAAAGAGAAATGGAAAACAGGAGTTCACTCACAATGCTCGCAATTCTCTGCAAGTACCGATCTCTGGAGGGATGAATCCATGCAGCCTATTTTCATGAAGAGCTCTGCAAGTCCAAAATAGCATTCATCACTAATGATTAAAATAGAATAAATAAGGAAGTCATGAGTGTGCTAAAAACTTAGAAAGTCCCAAAGCAGAGGCAGGTATCAGACATACAATCTGTGCAGCTTCTTCAATTTCCCAACACTGGGAGATATGGTTCCACCAAGGAGAAGATACGGCAGGTTTCTGGTAACCCAACAGAGGATAAGCTCTATTAATATAAAATTAAAATGGCGACTTCTTGCAAAAAAACAAGATCTTATTTATAGTCGATTGATGTGAATTTGTTACAATAAAGACAACCCTCTTTTAGGGATTTTAGGACTGTAAATAATAAATGGCATTTGCAGAAAATAGGGTATTCACACATACAAAGTAGTAACTCTCTTGCTGAAGCGGTTGCAAGTTACCCCACTCCATCCACATGGACTTGTGTCTGATTCATTCCAGTTTCTCAAAACATTCTTTGTATCAATGAGTTTTGCCTTGAATTCTAGCAATGCTAAACCTGTCATCCCAATGAAAAATCACAGGCAGCCCATAGAACTTGAATAAACCAGCAAAAGGCATAGAAAAAATCCTAACTTCAAAACAAAAACATCAGACTAAACTACCATTGTAGCATCAATAACCTAATACAACAACATCCCCAACTTTACAGTTTTGATATTGATGCCCATTGCTACCCAGTGATTGTACATTAAGACCGTCTGATTAAAGCAAAACACCTTCAATATAAAATGAAAAGCATTAGATAACTACAATTTCAGTCTCACACAACTTTAAACCCCGTATAATAAAGCATACCATCTCACCCTAGAACCGTAAACAACAAGAACAGCATTACAGTATTGGTATTGATGCCCAACGCTACACAATGCTTGTATATATAGACCTTTGATTTAAGGGTTCGGCTGCATATGCACCCAATGCTAATACATTTCTAGACCTTAAAAGGGTTCAGCTTTATAACTTACCTTCTGGTGTCAGAGCAGAGGAACGGAGACTGAAACAGAGGAAGGCTGCAACAACAAACAGGCATTGAAGAGGCCTCGGAAGATGAACCCACTTCATCTTTCCTGCTGTCATCTCTGGAACTCTGAATTGGATTGCATGAAGCAAGATCTGTTATTCCACACCCACCATTTTATAAACCCATGTGGGTACTCGAGGAATTTCACACACACTTGCGTAAAACCTTGTTGATGAAGAATCATCAAGCACCATGAATGAATGATGCGTTTGCTATTGAAAATCAAGGGGACCCAAATGTCATGATTGACTATAGTTCATGATAGTACATTACAGCAAACCTAATGGTCCTGCAACATTAAGTTCAGAGCCTCAGATCTCTTAATATAGACACCCACCAAAACTACTTTGTTTGGGACAAAGACTTTGTTGTCCACACAGTGACATTGCCCAGATTAGTTGTTTTTACAAGAGTATGCCAAAATGAAATGGGTCCTCTAGAAAGACTTTGGCGCATTGAAACTGCCAATCAATGAAACACAAAGACATGGTGCACAGGTGTGATTGTATTTAATGTCTTAGTCTTCAAGAATGGTTGTATTACGTATAGTTGAAATTTGGGATGGGCAATTTGTTCAACTGTGAGTAGTAGAGGGTGGGGTGTGATGATCCTCATTGGGAGGTGTGAATCATTTCAGTCAATTAACCGTTGTAAAATTTATGGCCGTAGCTTAGCTTTTCGAAGAATGTGTAGGTTTAAACCTAATTCTGCATCAATTCTCTAAAGCTTAATCTTAACGTTGGATTTTTTTAATGGGCTAAGTTTACACATAAATATAAATAAATAAAAAAGTTATTGCCATTACTGTGAAAATGATTTTTTTGTTATTTTTATGGATTTTTTTTGGGGCCCTTAAATTGCCATTGGGTAATTTCTACAATGTATGCACTTCATTATTATACATACAAGAGGATTGAGGTGACAAGTGTGACATGTTGTCAACTATTGCATCAACTAAAAGTAAAACAAAAAATTGCCCTTTGAAATAAATGAAAGTTGTTGGACACTATTTCATCACTTTAGCAGTTGCATTGTTGGTCAATATAGGGTCATCACTTTAGGAGTTGCATTGTTGGTCAATATAGGGTTTGTAAAAATAAAGGTCATGGGCTTGAAATATAGTGGTTGTGAGGTTGATTTTGTGTGTTTTTCAACATAAATAGAAAATAACACACTATTTCAAAAGAAAAATTAAATTAAATAGTAGGAAATAGATGGGGTGTATATGTGTCATGCATACACATTAATTTTGAAAATAACACACTATTTCAAAAAAAAAGTGTATATGTATCATACAAGTACATTGATGCATTCTCAAAACAACACACTATTTCAAAAAAAAAAGGCATTCTAAAACAACATGTTGTTTCAAAAGAATAAGCATTGTTTAAATTGAGGTATTTTATTTTTATTTTGAAATATATATATACTAGCTTCAAAAAGATTATGAGTGTCAATTTTGTCTTCTCCTATTTATGTTATGATTTGTGATATGGAGAAATGGATTTCAATTAAGTTGGAACACAAATATTTATATTGTTTAGTCAAATTCTAAATAAACATAAAATTAATATAAATATCTTAAATATATTTATTTGAATAGTGTCGAGTGATATCGATATCAAAGTTTTTATTTTGGATTTTTATCATATTATAAATATTAACAAGTGTATTATCTTCTTCACAAATTCTCATGGAATGGTGATAAATGGTGTCAATCTACCTACATTAATGTGTAGGACTCCAAAAATGATTCTCGAAAAGAAGAAAAAGGCTCCAAACTCCATGGTATGATCAAAAGATATTATGATTTTTGTCCAACAAAAAAGGAAAAACTTCTTAGTGACAGATCAAATAGACGCCAAATTTAAGGTCATGATTTAAAGTGAACACACTCACATATTACACCCCACCACAACCCGGAGTGCCATTATAGAATATAACAATGAAAATGTGCATCTTAATGCAAGCCATAGGTAACTTAAAGACAATTTGTGATGATCGAATAATGTTTTAAAACCTAGGAATGAGCAAAATCGTTGAGCTTCACTTTTAAAAATGTCAAGGATGTAAAATTTGTTTTGAGAAATGTGTTCTTTGTATTTGAGGCTCCAAAACCCCAGTCAAATTTACACATTTTCACTTTGATCTCCTGCGAAAAAAAAAATAATGTTTTCCCCTTAGTGGCGACAATATCTAAAAAATGTTTTAGGGTTTGTGTTGCAGTTAGTTGGGTTTAAAGCAACATCTAATTAGCATGCCTTTAGACAATAGCAATATCAAAAACAACTAGTGTATAACCCTTCTCTTTCTAATAAATAATCTAATGATTACTTGATCCAAAATGATTGATTGGTTCTTGATGCTCTATGATGCTTAGATTCTCTCTTGATTACCAAAACTCTAAATTACCCTAGTGTTTAATAGATGTTAGATGATAAATGGCTTACAATGCATGTGTATTTATATTCAAATCAAATTCAAATTATAACCCTATCGGCGCCCAAGTTAGGATCCAACAATCAAAAATGAAAAAGACAAGAATAATGAATGATGACTCTTAAACTACTAGGGACCATAAAAACCACCAGAGCATTTGGATGCCTCAAATATGACTTAGGAGCGTCATAAAACACTCTATGCAAAGCAAAGAGGACATAAGGGAGATCATGTAGAAAGATAATAGTGGAGGGGATTGACGAAAGGAATCGTGAACCATCAAATACATCAATTGTGACAAGAACCTCTAATTTAGACCAACGATCAACATATATGCAAGCATGTTGAAATAGTGTGATTTAACAACAAACAAATACATAATGATCATTTTTAAGTGTTTATATTTCACCCATTTTAATGGGTTTGAGTATGTATATCAAAGTAAAAGTGGCCATTGTATGGTATGAAATATATTATCCTAAAGCAAACTTCAATGTACTTGTGAATCTACACTCTTTATTATTCCATGCACACATAGGTGAGTACCAATAATAAGTATATGATGAAATTTGACAACTAAAATTAATATACTTGATTTAAAGAGGAGGTGGATAATAAATATTTCACACGTACTTCTAGGTTCAATCTTTTAGTGACTAAATAAATCTAAAAATAATGAATACTAATAACAATGTTGAATAATAACGTATATGTATCTCTTTCGAAAATAGGTTTTATGCCATGGGTGTATCCATTTTTGGTAGTAGGTAAAATTTGAATGCCTCCTTATATGAGTAAATATTAATCTATAGTGTATCCCCTTATAGGAGTAACTAGAGTCTATATGAATGTAATGAGTGGGATGTTTTCTTCTTTTTGAAATTTGGGATGAACTTGTGAAGCACACATCTCTAAAAAGGAGTGAAACACAATAGATGTAATATAAACTATGAAATCATCGGTCATAACATAGAAATATATAACCTTGATAATTATGTATGTTATGAATATGTTTCCATGTATGGGAATGTGATATAAGCAATGTAAGATGAAGTCACAATCTTGAATGAGCATGTGATATAAGAAATGGAAGATCAAGATACAATGCCCCATGTGGACTTAAGATATAAACATTAAATATCATATAGAAATCACCGATGTGTAACACAAATATTTATCCATCAATGTATAAGTGCATTCTGTTATTTCCCCACATGGGAAATGTAGACACTAAAATATTGTAAAATGTTGTAGTGTAATGCCAAGTTTGACCTTGTATCCTTGCTAAGAAAAATGATCACATTCAAAATCCAATCTCATCATATCTCTAGCCATTCTACAACTTTTTTATCTTCACACCATGTTTTGTGCGCAATTCTAGAAATATTATTCAACTAAAGCAACACAAAACATATGATATTCAAGACACAAATTTCATTTTAGGTGTCTATCTCCCATCCAAAACCACATAGAAGGGTTGGAATGTGGGGTCCTTTCTTGGCCGACCTATATGGCCCTTCCCTTTCTCAACCACCGGCCTTCTTTTAATGCTAAATCATTATTTGGGTCATTTCACCTTCTTAAGGTCGGCCATATTAGAATATCTCACCTATCAAGGCTATATAAGAAAGTCGTTATCACATTATAACTCATCTAACATATTACAAGATCTTATTGCAAACATCATTCCAAAAGAACTCAAATGGTTCCTAAATTTGCTAAAATCAGTTGCATATGTCTAAGGCGGTCCCTACTACAAGTATGAAGTACTCATCGAGGTCAAGGAGTTTATTCACTCGTCTACAACAATGCAAATATCATATAGCCATGTCATAAGTAAGAGCAAAGTCACTCCAAGCATTGCACAATATTTTCAATCAACACAAGGGTTAAGACACATAGATGAGTCACACCATATCTCACTACTACCACACTAGCTACATTATATATCGTGTGCGGCTTAGCTTGTTATCTTAGTGTTAAGAGACATGAGGGAACCCTTAGAGGGTTGGTTAGCTATACACACTTGCACAAACACTTAGAAGAACCACATCGGGATTGATTTCACATTAAGGATATGTAGTAAAACATTGGGATTGGTTCAACAACTAGGAGTCTCGACCACCCGAGGTGGGCTACCCTCAAATGCACACACATGTTTTTCTCCTTGGGATGTTAATGGTCTTATGAAGTGTTATGCATGCCATTAGGGTTTCCATTTTATCGCAGTCACCTCGAGGTTATACAAGTAATAGCGATACATAATGAGCATCATTTCTAGACAAGTGAAGAACACATAAAGTTTTTAGCACAATTGTTCCTGGCTCGAAACCATACATTCTCTACCCTAGGTCGTATATTTCCTTCCTAGGTCATACAAATTTAGTACGGTCCTGCACATGTATGTTTTTCAATTCCAAAATCTTCTATACATAATCCATGTAATTTTGGTTCATAGTTTACTCAAATGTGTATAATGGATTTAACACAAAGTAAACTCAACAATAATAATATTCTCTATATTTTATTCATTCGGGACACATTACATATTTATAAGAGTTACATTTCCTAAATTATTGGAGAGCTATTAAATCTCCTATAAAAATCACTAACAATATACAACCTACTCTACGTGAAGTGGTTTTAACCACCACTATTATTAGCTAAGTTGTTTATTAAACAACTTAGTTACATAACCAATTACTCACAATTACATTTACCACTTCATAAATTATTAATTCACACACATACTAGATTATATTATCTAAGATAATATAATTTCTCATGCTCAAATGATATGAGCACTAACCAATTATTTCATAACATTCCCCCTTAGTGCGAACATGGGGCAAGGAGTACTTGAAAATAGAATTGTATGCTAATGCATGATTTTAGATATGCATATTGCTATTTAGATCTTATTTCACATGATCACCTACATACAAGAACTTATCATGTTTTCACTTCCATTGAATGCTCTTTCACCACGTCCAATCACACTTCCACCAATTGATGAAGAAGTATGATTGTCAAAGGATCTTTGTAGTTAGTTGCCCTCATATACAATTGTTTTACAACTCGTGCCTTCCACGCCATATCACAACACATTCAAGAGAAAATATTGGAATTACAAAATTGATATTCTATTCTTATACACACATAACTTAAAATAAAAATGTGCCACTACTACAGATGTGCGACCCCATCGTTAGCAGTTGATGAGAGGTCATTGATCGACCTCCTTCCTTCATTGCCTCCATCCTCTAGTTGACATGTTGTTTACTCAACAAATTAAACGTTGAAGCTTAACAATTTCCACATTTTACTTTATTTTTATCTCCCCCGTAGTGTGAAACACTTTATTTTAGGACATCGAGTTACACCGAAAATGCGTCCGTGAGGCTTTTTTATTTTATTTTTAAACTTTTGAATCTTCACACTTTTTTATGACAAATGGCATATGGACACAATTTGACTAAGTGCTTACTATTAACACTTGACTCAAAATTACTAAAACATGACGTAATGGCATTCTATAAATACCTTTGAATAAATTCAAAGGCAAAAGACCGCCAATAATTTTTAATAAAAAAATCTACCAATATATCATTAACTTGTAACCATGAGAAGAGAAAAACGTTTTATCTTTGACCCTTACATTTTAAAAGCAATAAAACATGACTACATTTAAAACAATACAAATAACTATATTAAATTGTCATATAATACATAAATAAAACTATTAACAAACTCTAATTTGATACTATCAAAAATGGCTTCCTACGAAATCACTAAAATTGACCAAACCTATTTTAAACACCCTAAAAACCATGATTTGACTGACAAAAATAAAATCTAGACATTTATAACTCTTAAGTATATATCTGTGGAGTTTGTTGAAATACTTCATAGCAAACTGAGCTCAGAGAGGTGTTGATAGATAAATCTTGAGGCAACGCTTGAACCAATGCATGGAAAATCAAATCTTAGTTGTAAAAAGTCTGATCTAAACCCAAAGTTGAGTCAATTCTTTATGGAGGTAGTTTATTTATGCAGTCCAAGAGATAGTCTGTAGATTAGAACTCCATCAAGTAGCCAATTAGATGAAATCTATTGTTGCAAAGAGTGGTGCTTCATTGTAGGGATGACGATGTGCTCTGATTTCTAATTCAATTGAGTCAAGATTTGGAATACATACTAAAATGATAGCTGCAGAAAATTTACTGAGCTATAATCTTTCAAAATAGACAACAGATCATTGGCATAATGAATACGTGGGGAAAAGACGTTGAAAAAAACAATATGTATAGTTATGTAGATCACTCAGTGCCAAAATCTTTGTCAATAATACTCAACATGCACATATCGATAGAAGTATGATGGAAGCACAGGCATTTTAGAAGAGGAACCAAGGCACTTAAGCGAATGTAAAGACTAAAAGTGAAGTATATAGATAAGATAATATTTGAATGCACACAGAATTCAGTCTCCTTGGAAGCAACACACTACAACAAAATACCCAATAATATCAAAGCTACAATTTAGATATGCCCTCTATCTACAGTAGGCTGCCAATGCCTTCTTCACAAAGCTGAGATTGTCATCAATCGGGAAAATGTAATACAAAGTTTCCCTAGAAAATAAATTACATGTTCATCACCAGCAATTTTTCTTGCTCTCATACCAAATGTAATTTTGGTTCAGAGTTTACTCAATTATGTATAATGGATTTAACACAAAGTAATCTTGATAATAACAATATTCATTATATTCTATTCATGTGGAACACATCACATATTTATAGGAGTCACATCTCCTAAAATATAGGAGAGATGTACAATCTCCTATAACAACTCGCTAAAAATACACAACCTATTCTACTTGAGTGGTTTTAACCACCATTATTATTAATCTTAGTTGTTTATTAAATAACTTAGTTACATAACCAATTACTCACAATTTCATTCACTACTCTGTAAATTAGTACTTCACACACATACTATTATACTACTCAAATAATGTTCGAGCTTCAAATTTCCTTGCTTTATTGCTTTACATACCTAGATCATTCCAAAACTATCATGAACAACTAATTATATCTCTTCCCTCATATTTTAGACTAGTTGTTTATCATTTATCAATCATTTAGTTCATTTCAATTTGGAATGCATTATTTTGGTCATGCATAATTGATGTTGGAAGTTAATTAGATCATAATAGTCTACTTGTTGTTAATCCGTATACCCTTCTTAGTTTTTATACATCTATAACACTCTTAGAAATTAATTAGGTGTAAACACATGGTGAACCCAAATATTGAATCAAACTTATTGCTTAAAACTCAATGGACCTAAGGCTTCTATTCTATTTTCTCCTCATTAGTTGTGGTGCATCACGATATCAAATCTCATGGATCATTATTTGTATCTATATAGTTTTCCCAAATATGCACACCCCTACACCTCCCATGCTACTTAATTTCCACCTTTTGATGGAATCATGTCATAGCTCTTGTGAACAAGTACACCCCGATATCATTGCTCATTTTGTATTCACTATTTGCATTAATACCACCTAAGGTGAGAGAACACATGACATGAATGACAATTATATTTAATCGATGACATCACATAACAATTTGCACAATGTAAACTATCTACAAGAGAAACCTAACAACACAAATATTCTACTTTATATTGCTCACAATCAACTCAAGCATACTACCACATCATCCATAGTTGATCATAATCCCCTTTGTCACCCATTATACAAACATCAACATTACCCATCTTGACAATGCATATTTCATTAGGTGCATATAATCCCTCACTTTGTAGCATTGCACATGACTATCCCTATGTTCACTACTATCCATTCATCAGCTATCTACACTCATAATGCTTCACATGCTTTTTCTTCTAACACACATGCTCTTGAATCCCTTTGTTTATACTTTTCAAGCCTAAATCTTACAACTACAACAAAGTGCATTTGCTTCCTCTCATACTATGGATTCTAATGAGTTGCTTCATAACCCACTTGCACCCAAAGTGGCTTCATATCCTTTATCTATCGGTTTTGTTGCTCCTAAACTACCTATCTACAATGGTAAAGGGAATCTTGAAGAGCACCTTCATATGTTTCATATTGCTTGTTTAGAATATTCTTCCAAGGTTATGTTTCTTACCAATATTTTTACCCGTCTCGAGTCTCAAAGACTTTTCCTTACAATAGTTCTCCATGCATTCTATTAGACTATTCCCTCCTCTAGGTAGCCAAATACTTGCACAATTTTCTACCAACATTCACAAAAACTATCATATGCTCAAATGGCTAAAATGTGACAATGTTCTAATGAGCCTATTAGTGATTACGTCTTGACATATAATATTTCACTTTCTAAGATGAACAATTTATTATCGTCGATATCTTGAATTACAATATCTTTTTACTCAAAGTATCCTACTTCCTTTGTAATAATCGGTGATTTTTGACAAGTTCCATTCATTTATCATCTATGTCATACTTTGAAAGAACGTGAAGCTAAGATCCTCAACATGAACAAGCTCAAATATGTTTCCCATCCTCCTACCACCTTTAATCACAAGTTTCAATCGAAATCTACCTTTAAGCACAAGGATATTGATGATACAATTGATGATAAATCTACATTCAACAACGTATCACTATATCCAAAGCTATAGTTACAATTTTTACACCCTAATTTATTTTATGGAGTGTTATGGATGTATAACAACTAAGAAGGGTATAAGGATTAGTAATATGTAGAATATTCTGATCTAATTAACTTCAAACATCAAATATACATAACCACAATAATGCATCCAACTTTAAATGAAGTAAATGATTGATAAATGGTAAGAAAATAGTCTTAAACATGATATAAGAGATAAACTTAGTTGTTCTAGATGATTTTAGAATGATTTGGGTATGTAAAGCATTTGAACAGGGAAATTAGAAGCTTTATATCCTACACAAAATATTCTAGAGATGAAGAACATACAGGTGTATGACCTTACAAAATTTGTATGGCCTAGGAAAGAACTATACATTCTAAAACATGGACTATATGATTTCGTATTGGGGACACTTGGGATCTTGTTATGTGTTTCACTTGTTTGGAAATGGTGTTTTTTGTGTGTCACTCTTACTTGTGCAACCTCGAGGTGCCTATGATGACCTAAAACAAATTAGAAACCCTAACAACCTACAGGACATTTCATTAGAGCCTTAACAAACCAAAGGAGAAAAATATGTGTGTGTTTGAGGTTGGACCACCCTAGTCGGTCAAATTCCCAACTTCTAAACCAATCCCATTGTTGTAGCACATATCCTTGATGTGTAATCAATCATCATGTAGGTCTCCTAAGTGCTTGTACAAGTTTTTATAACTAATCAACCCCCTAGGGTTCTCTCGTGTCTCTTGACACTAAGATAACGGGATAATTGTGTAATATAATGTACCCAATGTGATAGTAATGAGATATGGTGTGACTTAGCTATGTGACATAACCCTTATATTGATCAAACCCTTGTGTAATGTTTGGACTAAATTTTATCTTGTTTAGGACATGAATCTATGATCTTTGCACGATTGTAAATGACTAAATCTAGACTCATTAGAAATAAGGGATAAAATATGCGGAATAATCCCTCTAATCGCACTTGAAGAAACTAGGATTTTACAGATCTAGAAGATGTGTAAAATAACTAATTTTTAGTAGATTTATGAATGCTATGAGAATGTTTTTAGAATTATGTTCTGTAATAAGAGCTTGTAAGAATGTCATGTGAGTTATAATATGATAATGACTTTCTTTTATCTAGTCTTTTCATATGTGATATAAATGATAATTCCAAAACCGTAGGAAGATGAAATAACCCAAAATCTATGAAAAAAACTTAGCCCATTGAAAAAAAGCACGTTTCCCGATATATCGGGTGCATTTTTTTGAGGCCAAAAATTTTACACCTTAAAATTCTGGGGCTACATTTTAGAACCCCGGAGTACATGAAAAGTGTACAATACTCTTAGTGTAAGTCACACAACACTTTCACACATGAAAACAGACTCCACAACCTAACAATCTCCCACTTGGAGACTACTTTTCCTCCGAGAAGCTTCTCAACCCTTCACTAGTTTCGTGAAGACCAACCTAAAGTCGAACACAACTTTAGTTTTTCTTGTGATAGTCATATGTTCTATGTTATTTTGGTTGAATAATATTTCATAGTTTTTCGATAAAGTGCATGGTCACGATGAAATGGTAATTAACCGTATATGCTTTGATAGAGTGGAAATGGTGAGATTGGTATAACACCAACTATCACTATGCAAGATTCCTCCCCGCTTATGCCCCACTCCTCAAGCAATTGTTGTAAAAATCATCTCTTTGCTTGCCTCGCAGCAGCACATACTCAACATGTTGTGAAAAGCCACCATTCCGTAGTCTTGAAATCCAACTCACTGTTGTCCCACCTCAATGTAAATATAACTCATATCGTGCTCCTCCCGCCTCGTCTACATCTCCAAATATCATCTACATAACCATGTAAAGTGGTGTTTGATCCACTCACACAAAATTGTCCCCATGGTCCTCTCAACATCAAATGGATCCACTTTACCGCTTTGCCATGCTTTTACCTCGGATCACTCATAAATCTACTCACATGAAACCCACTGCATGGGCAATATTTCGAAAATAGTGCATGATATAGCATACATCAAACTTTAACTCTAATGAGTAAGGTACCTACATCTGCTTTCTCGCTCTGTCATGGGACACTTGAACCTTAACTTGAAATGGCCTACCAAAGGAGTCCCAACCAGTTTAGCATCCCGCATGTTAAACCCGAATACCTTCTTAATGTACTCTTCCCGAGATAAAGTCAACTTCCATTCCTTCCTATCCTGAGTTATCCTCATACCAAGGATTTGTCTAGCTACCCCCAAATCCTTCATATCAAAGGATTCACTTAGCTGTTTCTTGAGTACTTTTATTTCCTACATGTTTTTACCTGCAACCAACATGTCATCAACATACAAACACAGGATAATATAACTTCCATCCTCAAATTTCTTTGTATACACACAATGGTCAGAATGACATCTAATATAACCTTGCTCCATCATGAAGCTATCAAACTTCTTATACCATTGACGTGGATTAGACTACCATAAGCTTTCTTCATTTGCACACCATCTCCTCTTTACCTTTGACTTCATATCCTTCCTCCGCTGCATATATAGCTCCTCCTCCAAATCACCATGGAGAAATGCTCTTTACATCTAATTGTTCTTTGCAAGTCTTCTCTATTCCAAGAACAGCTTCCATGATAGAAGTCATTTTTACTAAGGGGAAAAAAATCTCATCAAAATCTATACCTTGTTTCATGCAAAACCCCTTGACCACCAACCGGCCTTATATCTTTCTTTCCTCCTTCTTCATCTTTAACTCGTACACCCACTTGTTCTACAATGCTCTTTTGCCTTCCTAACAGCTTCCTAAATCCCAAGTCTGGTTCTCCATGAGAGACTTATGCTCCTCATCCATGGCTTATCCCACTTCTTTAGTGCATCTACCTGCATTGCTTCAAAAGCTCTTTCTCCACTATCGGTGAGTAATAAATAATAAAGAGAAGGAGAAAACCATTCGGGTTCTTTTCTTACCCTAAGACCTCCTCACTATAGGAGTTTGGGGTTCTTGATGAGTAGGTTCTGAGGAACCGATTCATGGGTCACTTTCCCATCCGGAAGATCCTCTACCACCGCATATTCTTTCTTGGATTCTTCCATATTTTCCTACGCAATCTGTTGCTTATACATGAATTTCTCATTAAAGACCACATCCCTGACCGAATGATTTTCTTTTCCTTAATACTCCAACATTTAAACCCAAAGTCATTACCACCATAACCAATGAAAGTACATTTTTCTATTTAACCTCTAGCTTAGTCCTATCATCCTTTGTCTATAGTGAACAAACACCTCACATCCAAAGAATCTAAGAAATGAATAATCAACTTTCTTACCATACCAAACCTCCTCGGTATGCCTCCATCCAAGGCACTTGAGGGTCCTCTGTTTATCAAGTACACAAAAACAGTGCTCACCGCTTATGCCCAAAAAAAAGAGGAGTCTTGCATGTAACCTCATGCTCCTAAAGACGCTCCATTATTGTCATGTTCATCCTTTCGATACCCCATTCTCTGCATGGAGTTCCCCGGAACCATTTTTTGCCTACTTATTCCATTCTTAGAATAGTAATCATCAAATTCATTGCTGCAATACTCCCCTCCATTATCTGACTTGAGACATTTTAGCTTAAGACCTGTTTCATTCTCTACCAAGGCTTTCCATTTAACAAAAGTGTCAAATACATCAGATTTGTTTCTAATACAATAAACCCAAACTTTCCTTGTTGCATCATCAATAAAAGTAACATAATAACTTGAACCCCCAAGAGATGATACCTAAGTGGCCCCACACATCATAATGCACCAAAACTTACTCTCTTTTTTGTAGGTCCAACCTTGAGAAACCTTACTGCATACGCTTTCCCATATATGCAGCTTCTCAGAAATCGAAACACTGTTTCAGTATATCCAGCAAATTCTTCTTTATGATGTTCATGCCCTTATGGCTCATATGACCGAGCCTATAGTGCCATAATGTTGTATCTACATCCTCCACAAGATTACAATCAATAGTACTATCGTGGTTAAATACAAGGTTCCAACCTTCTTACCTCTTGCCACCACAAGAGCACCCTTGGTAACCTTCCAAGAGTTTGTTGTAAATATCACAATACAACCATCACTTCCCAACTGCCCTGCCGATATCAAATTTCGTCTTAATGTAGGCACATGTCTGACATCCTTCAATAGCCAAGTATTCCCATTCTACATCTTAACTCGAATGAACTTTTTCCAACTATGGCCTTTGCAAGGCTCATCATCACCAAAAAAACATGCCCAAAATCTCCTTGAACATAATCAACAAAATAATGCCTATGTGGAGAAGCATGGAAAGAAGCCCCTGAATCTAAAACCCAAGATTCAGTAATATTGTGCAAAGAAAGAATCAAAGCATCCTGACATACATTACCCGTTGCCACATTTGCCTCCTTGTTTTCTTCTTGTTGTTTCTTATCCCGAAGCTCCTAACATTGTCCTTCTTTATGCCCAAAGCTTTCCACAATTCCAAAGCATACAATCTTGTTCTTGGATTTTGACCTTTCCCGATCTTTTGATTTTCCACGGTTTCCTCTATTCTTCAGGTTTCCACTGTCAAAGCATTCCTAAGTAAAGATTCCCAGAGCTTTTCTTCGCATTTCCTCGCTTAGAATCACCCCTACAACATCCTCAAACTTCAACTTCGAGTTAGGCTGGAACCGAGTTACTTACCGCCATTACCGGAGCTATTCCAACTCTCGGTAAAGAGCACAAATTAATAAAGCCCTAACTTCTTCATCAAATTCTATTGTAGAATCCGAAGCTAGCATATTCACTACCGTATTGAAATCATTTAAATGATCTCGCTCATCAACTATTCTCGAGACATCTTCATATTAAACAACTTTTTCATTAAAAATATCTTATTAGAGGCGAGGGTTTTCATACAACTTCCCTAATGCATCTATTAGATCTTTTGTAGTCTTTCCTTTGAAACATTAAATAATACCGAAGATGCAAGACTTAGCGATCTTTCCAAGTGCCTTCCGATCCAACAAATCCCATTCCGCATCCTGTCATACTCAAGGGTTTGTTCACCTTCTCGAGAGCAATGGAATATAAAGATCCTTCCGATAAAGGTAATCTTCCATCTGCATCTTCCAAAGACTGAAATTCTGCCTTGAATTTATCAACCCTAGATCTTCCTTCATCTTTCCATAGCTCCCACTTCAAGCTAAAAAAGCTTTCCCTGCGATTCAACACTTCAAAGAAACCAAACCAGTTCGATACCAATTATTAGAAATAAGGGATAAAATATGCGTTTAATCCCTCACAGAATAATGCAGTGAAACTAATATGCCCTTATTACGATCTCAAATAAAATTCAATAAAATAACACAACACAAAGAGATAGTATTTAATGTGGTTCACCCAATTTGGGCTACGTCCACCAAGAATCACTTGCTTTCAGATTTTATTACAAACCACCGCTCTCTCAATACAATACCTGATCCGTTTGGAGCTATGCTCAACAAACTCTACAAATTCACAAACGAATTCAAAACACATCTGCAATATATTTGCTTGCCCTATCATATGCATAAGACCATATAAATAGACAATGCTTAAGCTTTTTACAAAACCGTGGGTATCAAAACCATGGGCAAAACCCATCCCATAAACCTATGGGTCAAAAACTTGCCCATATGAGAAAAGCACGTTTCTCGATATGTCAGGTGCATTTTTCGAGGCCAAAAAATTTTACGCCTAAAACCACTGATTTCTGGCTACGCCCCAAACCCCGGCGAGGATACATGAAAAGTGTACGATGTACTCTTAGTGTCAGTCTTCAACACTTTCACACATGAAAACAGGCTCCACAACCTAACAAAATCCTTGACCTATTTGAGTGCTTCATACTTGAAGTAGGGATTTCCCTAGAAGATGTGCACTAATTTGAGTAGATTTATGAATTCTTTGAGTGTTTTTAGAATTATGTTTGTAATAAGAGCTTGTAAGAATGTCATGTGAGTTATAATATGATAATGAATTTATTTTATAGTCTTTTATAGGTGATATATAGTGATAAGTCTAGTCCTAGAAGATGAAATAACCCAAAGAAAGATTTAGCATTGAAAATAGAGTCAATGATTGAAAAGGGGTAGGATTTTACAAGTCATACATGACCCGGACCCACTCATCCTAATCCGTCCATAAAATTTTGGACATGAGAGAAAAACACCTAAATTGAAAGCAATGTCTTGAATATCATATGTTTTATGTTATTTTGGTTGAATAATATTCCAAATTTTTGATAGTGCATGGTGCAAAGATAAGTAATTTATAGAATAGATAGAGATATGATGAGATTGGATTCCAAATGTTAAAATTCTTCTTAACAAGGATACAAGGTCAAATTTGGCATTGCACAAGGACATGTTATAATATTTTAGTGTCTACATTTCCTCCCTTTAAATGTGTAACGAAAATATCATGTATAAAGAAAAACATACTTAAGTGTGCACACTCACTTTGACTTCACTCAAAGGGACCTTGTGATTTGTTAGTATTGGAATTCTCTATGATGAAACCTATAACACATATTTTAGTCAATGTCTATGATAAAAATTGAACTTTAACTCAAAATGTAGATGATGCTTTTTAACTTTGAACATTGCAAAAAGTACACAAAGGAGATGTAAAACACGAAAAGAATGCACTTTTTTGTTTTGTGGATGGAGGATCTCCTTCTATTTTCATACCTTGAAAGATTTGGAATGTGCCTTGGAGATGTTAGAGGATTGGGGTGATTAGTTCCCAAATTTTAACAATGTCACTTAGAGATATAAAGGAGGAAGGATTAGACTATAAAGAACCCTTTCCATTTCATGCCTTCCCCATTTGAGAATGTGAAGAGAGAGGAAGATAAATCTATGAAGCTTATATCTTTTCTTTTACACTTTCCTTATTTGTGTTGCCAAGTGTTTTTTTCTTGAAAACATGAAAACTTTACCCCGGAGTCAATTTTTTTATTTTAAACCCTCTTGAGAACTCCTTTGGATCAATTCATCCCATGTGTCGAAATCTCAATCCTTTTAGTGCTCATGGTGGTGTGATAAGTTTTTCCAATGGTTCAATATGTAAATAGGATCATGGAATTGTTCTAATTCAATTCTTCTCAAGGTGGATTTTTCAAATTTGAAATGACTATTTTTAGCCTATCCTATCTAAGGCAAGCGGGCATCTCATGGAGAAAATTTGAGGCCTAAAATCATCGAAGTTGTTAAAATGATATAAGATCATATTTCAAGTTATTTAGGGAGTTTTAGGAAATATTTGGAGGTTTAGAACAAGTTCAAATAAAGCAAAAGCCAAGGAGTTTGCAGTTCAAAAGAGCACCTAAGCTTCAAATATGATTCCAAGGGCTCATAATGATTTTGAGGAAAAAAAGATACCATTGGAAATATGATCCAACATGTTTATATTTTCATATTTCTCACAAGACCCATGCATTTCTTTCCACATCTCATTATTGTAAACACACCTTACGATCCCGAGAAAGAAGGCTATTTTTAGATGTGGTTACATGATGAATCGAATTTGAGACCAATACCATTCTTCTAAAAATAATTTTGTGGTAGAATTCATATAAAGAAGTGCCAAAAATTCCTCCTGGAGCTCCAGAACCTCACCTTCAAGCTCTCTCTCGAAGGTACGCTCTCGTGAGCTAGAAACATTTTCTAGTGCCATGTGTCGGATATGAGGATGAGGTGCCTATGAAGATCTCTTCGCAAGTTTTCTAGCCCCCGCCTCATGCAACGCATGTTGGCCACTCGTCACCATGAGGCTAAGGAAAATTTTTGTATCCCTTTTGTACCTTTTATCAAGGGAGACAAAAAAAATGACCTTTCTCCCACATGATTCCTCATGTGACCAAAACTTAGCTCCCGAATGCTAAAAATAAGCTCCTCTCCCTCACCCTTCCACAAATGCATGTATGTCATTTGTCCTTAAGGGATAGGGCACATTTTAATGTCCCCTTAATACCTTTTCCAAGAGGACAAGGGGGAAAAAATGCACCCCTCCCCCCATAAAGCACAAAAACTAGAGAGTTAGTTTTTTGAAGATCTTCCTCCATTTGCTCAAAAATCCCTCGAATGGTGCTGAATTTTCTCCAAAGATCTTGCTTCCATTTTCTTCCTCCCATTTTTATATCCATTCTCTCATTATTGCAGCAGAAAAATACTCACAAATTTGTAATTTTCCAAAGCTCTATGTTCATGTTTTTCCATAATGACTTCATGCCCTAGATCGAAGAAAAGTTCATATCTCACAATTTGGTAAATGGATCGAAGTGAGATTTTTGTAATATTCTTATTTTCAAAACACCTTCAAGGATAAAGTGACAAAGTATAAAAAGATGCCCTATATTTTTAATGGCGAGAAAACCCTCATTTTGTTCCCTAGATTTCATTTATTCAATTCCCATCATTCTGGTAGATGGGTCAAGCTAAAAATTTGAACACATAGTCTAGAAGAAAAACCTATTCTCATGAAGTTGATTTCATCACAATCCAAGGTGGGAAAGAACACTTTCTAAAAATATTAGGGACTCCATTAATGGCTAGCACGACATAACAAAGAAATGGCAACAAGGTACTATAATGTCCTCTCCTTTACTACCCTCTCAATCGTAAATTGGGGTTTGATTCAGTCCTTGGTAAAAGTGAGTTCGTTGTTTTAGTGTCATGCTTATGATATGAAGAATTCATAAAAGGAAAAAAATTAAATGAAGCGTAAAGGAAATAGTACTACATTTTCAATATTTGAATTATTAGATATTGATGAGGGATAAAGGTAATTGTATAGAGACCTATCTTCATATCGCATTGCTCCTTTAAGGTCAAGAGTAAAAATATCTATATTTAAGAAAACACTAAAATGCAAACCTCCGAGATGCTTTATTTTGGTAGGAGACAAGTCTCCATGCAACTCTTTAATACCACCTTCATGGTGTATTTCCACATGAACTGACGGAAGTACATTCATAAATAACAATGTCACTTTATTTGTATAATAGCCTCATTATTTAATTAATGAAAATAATAATACTAATAATATTAAGTGAAAATATGTGAGAAAATTAATAAATAACAAATAAAAATAAAAACGGAAGCTAGTTGGTGGAAAAAGGTAAATGATGATTGATGGAAAGGTAAATGTATGGATTGTGATTCTCATACCTATTCAAAGCCAAGAAGAAATTTGTTCGTAAGAAAGGAGTATTTTCTTAAAAATAGGAAAATTGAATGCTTTATTTGCAAAGGTAACCATTTTAGTAGAAATTTTCCATAGAAAGGAAAGAAAGTAAAAGAAAAGTTTAACTTTTCCCAAGAAATAAATAATGAAGATGAGTATGTACTCATATCTGACAGTGAAATTTGTATTTCAGATATCAAGTATGAAGAGCCAACTATTTCAGCCAATCGAGATGACAAAGTCATCTTCCAAAGAAGAATTTTCAAAACAAATTCAGGATAAGACTCATTGCCTTCTTTCATTTGCAAAGATGAATAAAGTTATTATGAACATCCGTTCATACCACCAAGTTCCATTATTCTCAAACAAAAGTTGGATAATGCTAAACAAGCCTTTGAAGAATGTCCCCATTTCTAGTTCAAAAGGATACCTCTTAACTGATCCTAGAATGGAATCCGAAAATGACCAAGGCACCAAAGAATTAAAAAGGTATGTCAAAATATTTCCCCATGTCTCTTCCAGAAAAGGCTTAAAGATTATTGAAACAGATGCTTCAAAAGAATATTAGGGCAATTCTAAAAGAGAAAATGCCAAAATAAGGGTCAAAATTTTTAGATATGCCTATGTTCTTTCGAGAAAATCAAAATATCATCCATAAGGAAATACTTTCACCTAGAAAGCATTTTGTTTTCTTATTCTTTATCCAAAATGAAAATTTTTTATTAAGAACTCGATCTACAACATTTCAAAGGTCAACTCTACAAAGAAGATCCAACCAATAAGACTACCTATGGTCATCTGCAATGATGGGCATAATGGTTTGATGGCTATGAATTTGATACATAGCATATCTCTTAAGAAAAATTTTCTTGTTGAATTTACAAGTAGAGAACTTCCTACATGCTAAATAAATTTTGTTGAGATATCTACTCATTTTGTAATGCCTCGTTGGAATATGAGAAATTTAGATCCCTTTTTTAGATTACATGACCAGAACAATGAAAGAATGAGCTAGGAAGTTGTTGAATGGTTATCTAACCAAGAAACCATAGATGATGTCAGAAATTATCCCACAACAATTATACATGATACTTTCTCTTATCCAAATAGTCCACTTCCATATCATCGAAGAAGTGATCCACTTATTTCCTACACACTCAATAGCCATGTTGGTGGTCACATGATACAAAACCAAATGGATATCCAGTGGAATGCACAAAGTTTTATCAAATGGTCAGAAATCCTAATACTTTTTGGAAAGTATATTTTGATCTAAATTGGCCTGAACATGATCCATTAGAATTTAATATTTGGGACTCTCCGAGATTTCCAAAATATCTCAAAATATTTCTTGAAAAATATATGCCATCAAAAATATCTGATGATCCACAATTATAGATGTCTCCAACTACTGCAAGGAACATATTAATGCAAAAAAAAAAGATGTGGAGTGTTAAGATAAAATATTTCACAATTAGGTCATCATCAATTCAGCCAGCCCATCCTCAAGGACAATTATGGGAAAAATTTTACAAGGCACATCATATTTCACTATTACCATCGACACCATCACAACGAATATGGATTATCTTCATCGATCTTATCCATGTAACAACAACTCATTCAATGTTATATTGATCATGCCAATAGATAGGTTCTCTATTCATCTTTGGACAAAGAATCGATTGAAGTCAAGACCTTTTGTGTGTCAAAAAAAGTTGTGTAAGAAGGACTTAGGATGCATGTAAAGTTTCATTTTACCATCCGGTGATTGCGACAAGTTCACCGCTCCGATCAGCCATAGGAGTTAAAAGATATCAGTGCATGTCTCTTTCTTTCTTTTGGTCTTTTCACTAAGGATGGTGGGACATCGCAAGATTTCCTTATCGAAGAAAAGCACTACAGGTTGCTATAATGTGCTCCACTATGATGTTTTAGCATGACCATTTTTGTTCATCACTTTTGTTTTGGCAAACACTGTTGTGATAGATTAGAATAATTTTCCATGTCATAAATACTTTGCCATTTTATCGGTTCCTCAAGTTTGTCTAGGTTTTGATATGGTAAACCCATGGAAAATATCATCTCAAATATATAAATAGAGGCGAGGTATTCACTCAATACCATCTGGTTTTGTAGGATCTACAAGTCTTTAGAGGCTTCCAGTAGTTAGAGTCATCTAATGTTGAAGAGACTTTGATTCAATATGTGGCATCCGGGCTCGAATATTACCCCCACCATCGCATTCCTACTTCTTGAGTCTGTAATATTGTTATTGCAAGAATAATATAGTAATGGAGTTCACTCTTACTATATGTGTGTAGTATTATTTAAGTCTATCAATATTAGAAAATTTTATACGTGTCTTCGGAAAATTAGTATCGAGTTGGTTGTTGTAAATTATTTCTTTTCATGTAGTCTACCTGCTCATATTTTTCATATTTATTCTCTACTTATATGAATCCCATAAGATGCGCAAATATGAGTGTGAGCCTTTTTTTTCCCAGGGAAGGGTGTGTTGTGGCTATTAGACTCGAGTAAGATGTAGTGAAGGATAGTTAAGACTCTGCAAAATAGATACAGAAGAATGGGTTACACTACTTCTGAAGCGCATGGAGCTGATAATGACGATGATTTTTGACCTTTAGAGCTCATTGATGTCAACATAGATGATACACAAATTCTGAAGAAAATAACCCCTTACCAGGTTGGAAATTTCCTAAACTCCCATATGATGAAGTCTATAAAAAACTAAATATTTTCATTTAGTTGCATGTACTACTATCGATATAGAGAGTCATGCATTCAAGTTAAAACCTCTAATAAGTTTGAATATGATATCCCTTTAATCAATCCCAATGACATTAAATATCTAAAAAATAGTTTTTTAGTTTTGTTCATATTGAATGTGTTCAAATAGGAATTACCCCTCTGCTTTTAGACAAGGTTTAAATGCTTCTTATTATGTTGTTTATTAGACTCTAGACATGAAAGTTTTAAGGATTGTTTATTAGCTTCCCCGTAAACTAGCTTGAGTAATGGCCCATCCACTTTAATGTATTTCCCAATTATCCAAAGGTCAATATAGACCGATGAACTTTTGAGTAAAGTATTGAAGCTCCATCTCAAAACCACGGCTTACACATGAAACCAAGGTCTTCACCCTTAGCAATTTTTTATAGAATCATCTTTAGATTAACTAATACTACTCATCATGCAATTAAACATGGACCTTCCAAAGGAAGTAGCATTGTCATGCATGCTAGTCTGACCTCCCAAAATATTGAACCAAAAGTTATTTATTGGGATAAAATAAGAGTCCCTAGAGAATGGACCATCTCGACAAAATGTATCTCTGAATCTCCTTCTTATATTTAGTCTACCTCTAAGCTAAATGAGTCCAAAGGAAAGGCTACTATTTCATTCAGAAAATATACTTCCACCAGACCTCGTTTGTCCACATCTTCATCTACATTCCTTTATTTCGAAAACCAAGAAGCCATGATGAAGAACCTCCTCTCTACGTAGTCATCCCTCTTGGTTCATGACCTAGAAACTAACTGTCTATGGTGCGATAGGTGTCAGGTCCTTGTCCAACAAAGATACATTCCAAAAAATGGCCCTCATATTAGCATGAACAGTTGTTCTTTGTCTATTCCATACCATTTAGACCATGCCAAAGCCTTCATACAAAAATCACATATCTCCATGGATACCAAGGAAGCATCCACTTATATTACAATAGAATTTGAAGACTTTCCTCTAGCCAAAGACTTTGAGGTCTATATGGAGGATAAAAAGCAACGCGTCGCCAAGACTAGTACCCATGACAACTAGATTCTAATATGGAACAATATGAAGTTGTTAGGATGCTAAACCGAACAATAAAGATGCTAAGGCCCTAGATAATAGAATTAAATCCAAACAAGAGAAACTAAAAGGTATGTTGGATACCTTAAAGGCCATTGAACTTCACCAGAAGGGTGATATACAAGTTGTTATTCAAGTTTTGAATAAAAGGTAGATAATATCTCTAATATTGTTCGCACCATTGAAAAACTTTGAGGTAGATCCCATATCAGGTTAATAATGGTATTTAAGAAAATATTCAACAAAATTTAAAGATTGTAATAGAAGGATATGAGAAAAAGGTCATTGATAGTATTCAAGTTGTCAATAATAAAGTTAGTAATTTATGTTTTTTTGTTTCTTAATTAGAATAGAGATTTCCTGCTTTGTCTACTACCATGAATAATATTAATACTTCTCAATCGGAAAAATCATTATTTCATCTAGTTCTCAGAGTTCTAACCCAAACGATTGATCAAATCTCTCACATGGGCTTAGGTTGCTGCCATGAAATCTCCCTTAAGCAAGGAGAAAAAGATAGGAGTCACAAGGATTACTACTGGAGAATCTGAAAGTATTCTCATGGAGGAAGAGGTTCATAGCAATAATGAACCCCTGCATAATACAGTAAGAACCCAAAACTTCTAGCCTAACTATTATAAGGTAGAATGTAAAATCCCCGATGAAATAAAAGAAATGATACATGGAATGATAGGGTGGGCTAATACACAAGTTCTACAATTCCATAAACATGACAAAGATATTGTTGGTATTATGAAAACTAGATTTGTAAGTATTTTAAAGGAATGGTGGGATGTCATCCCTACATAACAACAAGACACCATTATAAATGGTGTACATCAAGGAGATGAAAGAGTCGAAGGATGAATGGCTAGTTTAACTACCGCCATTATTGTAGAAATTTCTTAGTATTATTAATGATGAGAAACTCATCAACAAAACCAAGTTTCTACGTGCCCAGCTATGTGATATGACTAAAGTCAATGAATATCAATGTTATATGCAAAATTTGTTCTACAATGTGAGAACACCTTTTTATGTTGCCATGAAGTTTAGGTATGTAGAGTCCTATCCTCCATACTTTGCAATGAATATAAGAAAGTTATGTATGGACTCTCTCCAAAAGACATAACCCTTGGTAGAATAAATCATATTATTAATGAAACAAATAGGTGCCTCTTCCTTGAAAATAAAAATAAGAAAAATCTATGGATGCCTGAAGGCCCTAGGATCAAAATTTTGTAAACAACAAATAACAACAATTTTGGATGCTCCCTTCCAAAACACAAAATATTTAAGAAAAAATCAAATTCAAAAAGAAAGGTAAATGTATGGATTGTGCTTCCCAGACCTATTCAAAGCCAAGAAGAAAAAACTTTTTTAGAAGTAAGAAGTATTTTCCTAAGAATAGGAAATTTAATGCTTTATTTGCAAATGTAACCATTTCAGAGAAATTGTCCACATAAAGTAAAGAAAGCAAAAGAAAAGGTTAACTTTTCCCAAGAAAAACAAATAACTAAAGATGAGTATGTACTCATATCGACATGTATGAACATTGTGTTAATTATATTATTGGTTTTTATAAGAATTTTGTTGTTGATAAACTTCTCTCTGAAGAAAATATCGACACAAAATGCCCGAGAATGGAATCCAGAAATGACCAAGGAAGTCTAGAGAATTAAAAAGGTATGTCAAAATCTTCCCCCATGTCTCTTATAGGAAAAATATTAAATATTATTAAAACAGATGCTTGAAGAATATTAGGAGCAGTTCTAAAAGAGAAAATTCCAAATTATAAGGAAAAATCTATAGATATGCCTCAAGTTCTTTCAGAGGACTAGAATTAAAATATCATTCAATCCATAAGGAAATACTTGCTGCTAAGAAAGTCATTCAAGATTTCTATTCTTTATCCAACATGAAAAGTTTTTATTAAGAACTGATCTACAACATTTCAAAGGTGAATCTACAAAGACAATCCAACCAATAAGACTACCCGATGGTCATCCTCGCAATGATGATGGCACAATGGTTTTATGGCTATGAATTTGATACAAAGCATATCTCTGTAAGAAAAATTTTCTTGTTGACTTTAAAGCAAAGAACTTCTTGCTGCTAAAATAAATTTTGTTAAGGTATCTACTTGGTTTGTAATGCCTCTTTGAATGTGAAAATTTAGATCCCTTTTTCATATTATATGATCATAACAATGAAAGAATGAGCTAAGAAGTTTTTGAATGGTTATCTAAAAAAGAAACCATAGATGATGTCAAAATTATTCCATAACAAGTATGCATGATACTTTCTCTAATCTAGATAGTCCACTTCCATATCATCGAAGAAGTGATCCATTCGGTTTCTCCATAATCAACTCGACCATATGGTGGTCACATGATAAAAAACAAATGGATATCCAATAGAATGCACAATTTTGATCAAATGGTTAGAAAGCCTAATACTTTGTGAAAATTATATTTTGATCTAAATTGGCATGAACATGATCCATTAGAATTTAATCTTTGGGACTCTCCCGATTTCCACAATATCTCAAAATATTTATTGAAAAATATATACCATCAAAAATATATGATGATCCACAATTACAAATGTCTCCAAAGAATCAAGGAATATCTTGATGCAAACAAAGAAAATGTGGAGTGTCAAGATAAAATATTTCATAGTCGGATCATCATCCATTCAACCAGCCATTCTCAAGGACAATTATGCGGAAAAATTTTACAAGGCACATCATATTTCACTATTACCACTAACACCATCACGGAGAATATGGAATTATCTTGCAGATATTTTCCCTATTCATCAAATACAACAACAACTTAGTTGGTGCTATGTTGATCATGTTAATGATGGGTTGTCTATTCATCTTGAGATGAAGAATCTGATTGAAGACATTTTCCATGTGTCAAAAAAGTTGTGTAGGAAGGACTTAGGATGCGTGTAAAGTTTTAACCTTTAATGTATAGTGATTGCGAAAGTTCACCGCATTGATCAAGTTGGCCATAGGATTTAAAATATAGTGGGCATGTCTCTTTATTTTCTATTGGTCTTTTCATTAAAGATGATGGAACAACAGTAAGATTCCTTACTTGAAGAAAAGCACTACAAACTACTATAATGCGTTCTAATATGATTCTTTAGTAGGACCATTTTTGTTCATCACTTTTGTTTTGGCTGACACTGTTGTGATAGATTGGAATCTTTTTCCTATCATCAATACTTATCCTTTTTACCGGTTCCTTAGGTTTGTCTAGGTAATGATCTCGGTGAACCCATGGAAAATCTTATCTCAAATCTATAAATAGAGGCGAGGTATTCACTCACTACCATCGGGTTTTGTAGGATATGCAAGTCTTTAGAGTCTTATGTAGTTAGAGTCATCTAATGTTGAAGAGACTTTGATTCGTGTGTGGCATGGGCTCAGTAATACTGACCCCGATTACTACATTCTTGCTTCTTGGTCTATAATATTTTTATTACAAGAATAATATAGTAATGGAGTTTTCTCTTACTATAGTGTATTATTATTTCATCTATCAATATTAGAAAAAAATCCGTGTCTTCGGAAAAATTGTTAAAACATAAGATATGAGAAAAAGGTCATTGATAGATATACAAGTTGTCAATAATAAAGTTAGCAACTTATGTTTTTCTTTTACGAACTAGAACAAAACTTTTTTGCTTTTTCTATTGTTAAATAATCTTAATACTCAATTAAAAAAGCCAATATTTCATCTAGTTCTCAAAGTTATGACCCAACAGATTGGTCCAAAGCTCTCACATGGGCTCAAGTTTCTGCCATGAAATATCCATTGAGCAAGGAGAAAAGATATGAGTCACAAGGCTCACTGGGAGAATCAAAGTGTTCTCATGGAGGAAGAATTCCATAACAATAGTGAACCTCTGCATAATACAGTAAGAACTTAGAACTTTTAGCCTAATTATTATAAGGTAGATTGTAAAAGCCTTGATGAAATAAAATAAATGATACATGGAATGATAGGATGGGCCAATACACAAATTATACAATTCCATAAACATGACAAAGATGTTGTCAGTATTATCATAAATGGATTTGTAGGTATTTTAAAGGAATGGTGGAATTTCATCCCTACATAATGAAGACACCATTATAAATGGTGCATATCAAGGAGGTGAAAGAGTCGTAGGAGGAATGGCTTAACTACTACCATTATTGCATAATTTCTTGGTATTGTTAATGATGAGAAACTCATCAACAAAACCAAGTTTCGTGTTCCCAACTATGTGATATGACTAAATTCAATGAATATCAATGTTATATGTAGAATTTTTCTACAATGTTGGAAAACGCCTTTTGATGTTACATGAATTTCGGTATGATGAGTCTTATCCTCCTTACTTTGCTGAGATGAATATAAGAAATTATGCATGGACTCTCTGAAGAAGAGATGACCCTTGGTAGAATAAATCATATCATTAATGAAACAAATAGGTGCCTCTGCCTTGCAAAGAAAAATAATAAAAAAGCTATGGATGCCTGTAAGGCCCTAGGAGCAAAATTTTGTAAACAACAAATATAAACAAATTTGGGATGTTCCTACCAAAAGACAAAAGATATAAGAATAAATTCAAATTTAAAAAGAAAATTAAATGTATGGATTGTGCTTCTAAGACCTATTCAAGGCCTAGAATAAAATTCTTTAGAAGAAAGAAGTATTTTCCTAAAAATAGGAAAATTCAATGCTTCATTCTGAAAGGTAACCATTTCAAGTGAAAATTGTCCACAAAGGAAAGAAAGCAAAACCAAAGGTTAAATTTTCCCAAGAAAAACAAATAATCAAGATGAATATTTACTCATATATGATGGTGAAATTTGTATCTCATACATCGAGTATGAAGAGACAACAATTACCGCCAATCAATAGATAGAGTCATCTTCGAGAATAATAATTCTCGAGTCTGAGTCCGAATATGACTCATTGCCTTCTTTCAATTTACGATGAATAAATTTATTATGAACATCCGTTCATACCACCAAGTTCCATTATTCTCAAAAAAATTGGATAATGCCAAGCAAAGCCTTTGAAGAATGTCCCCATTTCTAGTTCAAAATATATCTTTTACACTCCCGGATACATGATCTACAAATCAAATTGCAAGCTAAGATTCAAGATGAGAATGAAGAAGATCGGAGAAAATAACAAGTATCTACTACTACATCATATGGTGATTATTCATGTAATCCTTATTATGCTTTTAGCCCTCCAGGAAGAGGACAAGGACGAGACAGATCCCTGCACTCATGAAGTACCTGGAATTTTCCATTCTTGTTCCCTAAAGAGGAAGAAGATGTAGTAGTACCTTGGTATCCACCTCCTCCTCCAAGATCCAAATCAACATATGTCATTCAAGCATGTTCCTCTACTAGGAACACCTGAAAGAATACTGTGGAGACAACACAAGATTTCCCTGTTAGAAAAATCCATAAAGAAAGCTACAGAGAGTTCCAAGCACTCCTTCAAGAAGAAGAATTTGCTCATGTCCCAGAAATAGAAGAAGAAGAAATAGATCGTCTAATCATGGAAACATCATATGAACAATATGATGAGGAGAAGAATGCAGAGGTAAGTACAGTCAAAACATCATTTAATCCTTTCTGCAAAATTCAATTCTGCATTCCAAATATCAAGCCCTACTTTCTTGATGCCATGATAGACACGGAACAAAAATTATCCTACTCAAAACTAATGTTATCCCTTAAGACTATTGGGAAACGGATCCCTACAAATTATTTTTTATTCTAAGAAAGTATTTTCTTCTTGCTTTCTGCTAATAATTGATTAAACTAGGAAGCATGCAAACAACCTTCAAAGTTCATCAATTTGATTTATTGCATTATGACATGCTTCTAGGTTATGATAATCTCAACAATTGTATGCCATATACCATAAGCCAAGATGAGATTATCTTTCCCCAAGGATCCATTCCTAGGATTAAAAATTTCTAGACCATTATTCCATCAGTCCCTAAGCCTACCAAACTTTCTAATCTTGATTGGATCCATAAATCTATATCCCTCAATGTTTCACCTATTGAGGAGATTCTCAATAAAATCAAGACAAAGTGTACTTATGATAATCCCCATGCATTCATCCATCGGAAGAAACATTTATGTTAATTAGAATTCCAAACCACAACTCCTCCAAAGTTCAAAGCACATCATATAGGTATGCCCTCAGAAGAGAAAGATGAATGTTAGGTAGAAATTAACAACTTGCTTAAATGTGGATTCATACAACCATCCAAGTCCCCATGGACTAGCCCAACTTTCTATGTCAATAAGAGAAGTGTTGGGGTTAATCACACCAATTGTACACACACACACACACACACACACACACACACACACACACACACACACACACACACATATATATATATATATGTATGTATGTATTAGATCTAAGCATACAAGCAATAAATACGGAAATAAACTAGAAGAACAATACATAAGATATAATGTGGTTCACCTAGTGTGGGATATGTCCACCAAGAAACAACCAATATATTATTCAAAGCTTTACAGAGAGGATATACAATGAAGATCTGTAATCTTCCAAACCTCCTGGATGTATAGTACTTTCTTCCTCACAAGATTCTCTTTTCCTCTCTCCAAGAATTCCTTCTTACAATTATGATCAACCTTTCACAATCTAACCTTTCTAACCCTAGCTTTCAAGCTTATATAAGCATATACATACTTAGGGAAACTTAGCTATGCAATTACAACCATTAGATCAAATTTTAATCAAAGGTTAGATCTAATTCCTGTGACTTAAATAAAAGCAATTGCGCACAGTAAATCGATGTCGGTTACTCTAACGATATTGGTTCCTACTTTCTTGACTTATGTCGGTCCTCAGTGACCGGCGACTATCACCCGACTAACTCGGTTATTGTGTATTCTAACAAGTTTTTAAAGTATGCTATTTGTGAAAAAATTAAGCTCCACAACTCAACAATCTCCCACTTGGAGATAAATTTATGCATTATACCATACAACTCCATCCTTGGATCCTTTCCTTGGCCTATTTCTTCCTCTTCAAGTCTCAAACTTAAAGACCAACAAAAGTGGAGTGAAGCTCCAAATTCTCCTTTTCCAACGGATTCCTTAGCATATCCACAGGGTTTTTATTTGTATGAATTTTCTCCAGCTTGGGGTTGCCCATCCTCCAATTCATGTCGTATGAAGTGATATCTCAATTGAATGTGTTTCATTCTTGAATGAAACACTGAGTTCTTTGCTAGATGAATCACACTTTAACTATCACTATACAATCTACAATCCTCTTGCTCCTTTCCCAACTCTTCCATGAACCTGCTCATCCATATCATCTCTTTGCTTAGCCTATGTAGGCTTGACATATTTAGCCTCTGTAGTAGACAAGGCTATAACCTTCTAATCTCAAAATCTAGCTAATCGTCATCCCACCTACTTTGTGAATATATATTCGAGTAGTGCTTCTCCTACCATCCAAATCACTAGCCATATCTCCATAACATAAATACATTTTGGATGTCCCTCTCAAATACATGAGAATCCATTAGACCGATTTCTAATGCTATTTACCTAGATTGGTCATAAATATTCTCACAATTCCCACTACCTCGTGTAATGTTTGATCTGCATACAAACTTTAACATACATAAGACTTCCAACTGCTGAAGTATATGAAACTCGTGCCATGTACTTAACCTCCTCATGTGATGTAGGACACTGATATTTTCTCAATTTGAAGTGTCCAGCCATAGGTGTACTTATAGGTTTTGAATTCTGCATATTAAACCTTTCCAACACCTTATTGATATAATGTTCCTAAGACAAATACAATTTCTTATTCTTCATGTCTCTGTGAATTTGCATGCCAAGGATTTTATTTGCAGCTCCTAAATCCTTCATTGCAAATGTATGAGCTAACTTTTCTTTAAGCTCAACAATGTCATGCATACTAGATCCTGTAATAAGCATATCATCCACATACAATAACAAAATAATATAGCTTTCATTTTCAAGCTTCTTGAAATAAACACAATGTTCGATTCACATCTCATATAACCATGCTCATGCATAAAACTATAAAACCTCATATACCATTTCCTTGGGGCTTGTTTGAGCCCATACAAGCTCTTTTTCAACCTACACACAAGTTTCTCATTACCCTTGACTTCATAACCAAGTGGTTGCTGCATATATATCTCTTCCTCCAAATCACCGTGAAGGAAAGCCGTCTTGACATCAAGTTGCTCTAAATGCAAATCTTCTACTGCAACTAAACTCAATACAATATGAATAGAAGTCATTTTTACTACAGGAGAAAATATCTCACTAAATTCAATACCTGATTTTTGTGAAAATCCTTTTACCACAAGCCTTGCCTTATATCTTTTCTATCCACCCTCTTCTTCCTTGATCTTGTAAACCCATTTTTATACGCAATGTTATTTTACACGTTGGAAAATTAACCAAATCACATGTCTGGGTTATGTTCCAAGAATTTCATCTCCTCATCCATGTCATGCTCTCACTACATGTGGGTATCATCCTACATTGCTTCATCAAAACTCTCTGGTTCACCACTATTAGTCAATAATAAATAAGATAAGGAAGGTAAAAATATTTATGGAGGTCTACTTACCATTTGTGTCCTTCTCACTGAGATATGAGGTGTCAGAGGCTCAATCGTATGTCTTGTACATTAGTGTACACCTCCGATAGTGACCAACATCGATCACCATGGCGATGCGGTTCTGCTAACCGACGTCGTTATTGTTCTTCTCAGAATCGACACCGGCCAAGTGATCGACATCATTCCGGTGTCACCGACACCGATTCTTGTGTGAACTCGTAAGTGTCAATTTTAAATTCGAGAATACATTTTCATCCACAAACTTTCCAACCGGTTCACTTTGGGTACCAAAACTTTATCCTCACACATTCTCTTTTCATTCCATTCAATGTCATGACTCTTAACAATCTTAAAATCTTCTAAATCCCAAAAATGGAATCCAAAATCACCGAGCCATAACTTGATGAAAGGACATCTCTTGGATTTAACATTTAACTTCTTTCTATTTTCTTTATCATCATGCACAAAATATTTTTAACAAAATACTCTAAGAGAATAAAGATCTACCTCTTTTCCAAATTCCAATATTCTTCTCGTATTCCACCATCCAAAGGCACTTAAAGGCCCATAGTTAATTAAATAAATTATCATGTCAACTCCTTCCGCCCAAAACTCGCAAGGGTAATCCATCATGTAGCCTCATGCTTCTTTTACGTTCCATGATTGTCATGTTCCTTCTTTAAGCAAAACCATTCTCCTTAGTGTTCTAGAACTGCTTCTTTCTCTACGTATTGCATTCATTGAAAAATCATCATTGAAATCCTTGCTACAAGATTCACCACCACCATTGTCAAATCTAATGCATTGAACTTTGAATTTGATTCATTTTCCACAAGGATTTCCATATTTTAAAAGTCTTAAAAACATCATATTTACGTTTAATACAATAAACATGTACCTTTCTTGTGGCATCATTGTTAGAATGTGTTGTATTTTTGTATACTTGTATACCCAAGAGTATTGTACACTTCTTCTACGAGTGTTAGAGAAAGATTTAAAATCCCTATTTTTCGAGAGTATAGATATGTTATTTGTATTTATACGTATATATGGGTGGTGTCATTATCCATGAATTATGGGGAACTATCATGGTTTTGGTATCCATTGTATTGTAAACCGCTTTGATGATTTCTTCTACCGTTTTTCTTACAAATAGTTGGAGATGCGTAGGGTAAAGCAAATTGAAGTACATTATCAGTATTGTAAATACTTAAGTTAATGCAATAAGAGAGAAGTTATTGTCTTACATAGGTTTTTTCCCGAAAGGGTTTCAGTTAAATCTTGTGTTTTTTCATTCGTTTTCTTTGATTATCTAGAATATTCGGTTCAAGATAGCTTCTTGTTTATTATTTTATCAGATTTCTTCTCTTCAATCATCAATGAAAGTCACATAATATTGGGATCCTCCATGAAAAGCTACCTGAGACTAGTCCCCACACATCCGAGTGCACAAGCTCCAATTTTTGCTCCTTCTTTGTTTCCCCAACTTTAAGAAATCTCACTCTCTTTTTTTTCCAAATATACAGGTGCTCACATAAATCAATATCTACATCTTTCAAACTGATAACTTACCCTTAGCCTTTAAGATCTACATTCCTTTTGACTCATATGGGCTAGCCGATTATGCAACATGTTTACATCTCTAATCAAGAAGATAGTAGTGAAAAGGAATTAGTAATACAGTAGACAAATACAATGTTCCTACCTTCTTACCTCTTGCTACAACAAGAGATCCCTTGGTAACCTTCCAAGAGTTAGCTATGAATGTAACCATGCAACCAAATTTACGTAGTTGTCCTACGAAATAATATTTCTCCCGAGGCTTGGTACATGCCTCACATCATTTAATATCCATGTATTTCTATTTTGTAATTTTAGATGAACTTCTCCTTTACCAATAATATTGTATGGTTCATCATCTCCTAAATAAACATGCCCAAAATTACCCTGGACATAATTTATGAAATAACCCTTATTAGGGGTAGCATGGAAAGAAGCTCCTGAATCTAAAACCCATGATTCAATTTTACTATCCAAGGAGAGGATAAGGGCATTTTACATTACCTCTAAAGATGCAACATTTTCCTCTTTACCTTTCTCTACTACATTCTTTTTGTTTTCCTTGAACTAGCAATTCTTCTTTGCATGTCTTTTATTTCCACAATTCTAGCAGAAGGTTATTCATTTACCTCTGGATTTGGATATGCCATTATTCTTACTCTTGATATCTCCTTCGCCTTCCTCTACTTTCTACATTCAAAGAATTACCATATGATGATTCTCTTATAATTTTCTGTGTATTTCTTCATTTAGGATTATACTAACCACATCATCAAAATTTAAAATATTAGTAGCAAACATTGTATTACTAACAACCATTACCAAGTTATCCCAACTATCTGGCAAAAGAGCATAAGAATAAAAGTTCTTTCACTTCATCATCAAATGAAATATTAATTGATTTTAATTGATTTACAATAGAATGGAAATCATTCAAATGACTTGATGTAGATTCACCTTCTTGCATCTTTGAATTAAATAATTTCTTCATCAAATAAACTTTATTTGAAGAACTAGGTTTTTCATATAAATTAGCTAAAGATTTCATCAACTCTACCATGGTTGCTTTGCTTGGTAATATTCGGCCACAAATGCTTTATCAGGATAAATCTTATAGATCCCAGAGCCTTTCTATTAAAAAATTTCCTTTCTTCATTAGTCATTTTTGTACATCTTGCCTTCTCATCCAACGATAAGTATAGATCTTTCTGATACATATAATCTTCCACCTGCATCTTCCATAATTGATAATTATGACCGTCAAATTTCTCAACTCTGTATTTTCCATTTTCTTCCATAGTTGTAGCTCCCACTCAATCAAAAATCCATTTGTGAGTAACTTTGTCAACACACAAAACCCTAAAAAAATGCTTTGATACCGCTTTTAGGAGTTAATCACACCAGTTGTATAGATATATATTAGATCTAAGCATATAAGCAATAAATACAGAAATAAACCAAAAGAACAATACATAAGATATAACATGGTTCACCCAGTGTGGGCTACGTCCACCAAGAAACAACCAATATATTATTCAAAGCTTTACAAAGGATATACAATGAAGATTTGCAATCTTCCACACCTTATGGATGTATAGTACTTTCTTCCTCACAAGCTTCTCTTTTCCTCTCTCCAAGAATTCCTTCTTACAATTATGATCAACCTTTCACAATCTAACCTTTCTAACCCTAGCTTTCAAGCTTATATAAGCATATACATACTTAGGTCAACTTAGCTATGCACTTACAACCATTAGATTAACTTTTAATCAAATATTAGATTTGATTCCCATGACTTAAATAAAAGGAATCACGCACAGGTAACTGATGTTGGTTACCCTAACTGATACCGTTCCTATTTTCTTAATCGATGTCGGTCCCTGTGACCAATGACGGTCACCTAACCAACACCTAAGTTAATGTGTATTCTAGCAAGTTCATAAAGCATGTTATTTGTGAAGCAATTAAGCTCCATAACTCAATAAGAAGTGAGATAATATGAGGAAAGAAAAGGTTAGTGCTAAATTATAAACCACTAAACAAATATATACTACGAGTCCAACATCCTATGCCTGGTAAGGATGACTTACTCACTAGAATCAGTGTCAATAAATTTTATAGTAAATTTGATCTCAAGTCCATTTTTTTGGTAGATCTTTTTTTGATGAGAAAGACACTCTACAAGATAGCCTTCACATACCAGAGCTCAATATGAATGGAAGGTACTCCCATTTGGTTTGAAAGCTTGCACCATTTATTTTTCAAAATAAAATGGATCAAATTTTTGGTCATCTTGATAAATTTCTCATAGTTTATATTGATGACATTCTAATATTCTCCAAGAATGTAAAAGAGCATATGGAACATCTGAATCAGTTTCATAAAGTTGTTTTTGAAAATGGTCTTTGTCTCAATCCTACAAAAATGGAAACATTTAAAGACTCCATTCAATTTCTAGGGAGTCACTCTTAAAGATGGCACTGTAACTATGCAAGATCATATTATGTCAAAGATTGTGCTCTTTTCCAGATGAAATCCCTAATAAAACTCAACTCCAAAGGTTTTTGGGTTGTGTCAATTATATTGTTGGCTTTTATACGAATTTTGCATACTTGATAGACTTCTCCTCAATAAAATATTGAATAATAATACCCCAAAATGGAATCCATAAATGACCAAGGTAGTCCAGAGAATTAAAAGGTATGTCAAAATCTTCCCCATGTCTCTTCCAGAAAAAGGATTTAAAGATTATTGAAACAAATGCTTCAGAAGAATATTGGGGAACAGCTTCTAAAAGAGAAAATGTCAAATGATAAGGAAAAATCTATAGATATGCCTCATGTTCTTTCAAAGGACCAGAATTGAAATATCATTCAATTCATAAGGAAATACTATACTGCTAAGAAAGCAATTCAAGCTTTCCTTATCTTTATCTAGCATGAAAAGCTTTTATTAAGAACCGATATGCAACATTTCAAAGGTCAACTCTATAAAGGTGATCCAACCAATAAGACTACTTATGGTCATCTCGCAATGATGGGCACACTGTCGATGGCTATGAATTTGATATAGAGAATATCTATAGTAAGAAAAATGTTCTTGTTAATTTTGCAAGTAGAGAACTTCCTTCCGCTAAAATGATTTTTTTAAGGTATCTACTTAGTTTGTAATGCCTCTTTGGAATATGGGAAATTTAGATCCCTTTTTTATATTAAATGATCAGAACAATGAAAGAATGATCCAGGAAGTTGTTGAATGGTTATCTAACCAAGAAACCATAGATGATGTCAGAAATTATCCCACAACAATTATACATGATACTTTCTTTAATCCAAATAGTCCACTTCCATATCATCGAAGAAGTGATCCAACCAATCTCTACACACTCAACCGGCCATACTAGTGGTTGTGTGATACGTGTAAACAAAATGGATATCTAGTGGAATGTACAAAGTTTGATCAAATGGTCAAAAAGCCTAATACTTTGTGGAAAGTATATTTTGATCTAAATTGGCATGAACATGATCCATTAGAATTTAATCTTTAGGACTCTCCAAGACTTCCACAATATCTCAAAATATTTCTTGAAAAGTATATGCCACAAAAATATCTCGATGATCCACAATTACAAATGTCTCCAACAATCAGAAGGAATATCTTAATGCAAACAAAGAAAACCTAGAGTGTCAAGATAAAAATTTTCACAAACAAATCATCATCCATTCAACTAGCCCATCCTCAAGGATAATTATGGGAAAAATTTTACAAGGCACATCATATTTCACTATTACCACCGACACCACCACAATGAATACAGATTGATCCTTTAGATCTTTTCCTTCTCATCGGATACAACAACAACTTAGTCGATGCTATGTTGATCATGTCATCAAATGGTTTTTCTATTCATCTTTAGACGAAGAATTTGATTAAAGACCTTTTTCACGTGTTAGAAACATTGCGTAGGAAGGACTTAGGACATGTGTAAAGTTCCATCCTTTACCATCTGGTGATCAGAATAAGTTCACCGCTCCGACAGCCGTAGGAGTTAAAAGATAAGGGTCTGCTCTTTTTTATTTTGGTATTTTCACTAAGGATGGTGGGACAACAATAAGATTCCTTACTAGAAAAAGCACTACACGGTGTTAAAATGTGTTCCACTATAATGCTTTAGCATGATCATTTATGTTCATCACTTTTGTTTTGGCCGACATCTGTTGTGACAGATTGAAATATTTTTTCCTGTCATCGGTACTCGCCTTTTTGTTGGTTCCTTATGTTTGTCTAGGTATTAATCTGAGAACCCATGGAAAATATTATCTCAAATCTATATATAGAGGTGAATTATTCACTCACTACCATCGGGTTTTCCAGATTTGTAAGTATTTACGCTTACTTCTGTAGTTAGAGTCATATAATGTTTAAGAGACTTCGATTCGGTATGGCCCGGGCTCTGCACACGCCCTCAGCCATCGCATTCTGCTTCTTGGTTTGTAATATTGTTATTGCAAGAATAATATAGTAATGGAGTTTGTTGTTACTATATGTGTGTAGTATTATTTCAATCTATCAATATTATAAAAATTTCTCGTGTCTTCGAAAAATTGGTATTAGAAGGTCATCATTATGTATTGACACTAGATAATTGGGAAATACATTAAAGTGGATCGGGCCATTACTCAACTGCTTTGCAGGGGAAGCTAATAAACAATCCTTAAAACTTTCATGCCTAGAGTCTATTAAACAACATAATACATAAGCATTTAAACCTTATCTAAGTAGAGGGGTAATTCCAATTTAAACACAACCAATATGAACAAACTTATAAACAAACTATTTTTTTCAGATATTTAAAATCACTAGGATTGATTAAAGGGATATCATATTTAGACATATCGATGTTTTAACTCGAATGCATGACTCTCTAGATCTAATAGTAGTATAGGCAACTAAATGAAAAGCTTTACATTTTTTATAGACTTCATCATAGGGGAGTTTAGGAAGTTTCCAACCTAGTAAGGGGTTATCTTCTTCCATCATTTGTGTATCATCGTTGACAATAATGAGCTTAAAGGTCAACAAATCCATCATCATTGTCACCCATGCGCTTCGTGAGGTAAATGCGCACCCAATCTTTTGTATCCATTTTGCAGAGTCTTAATTTTTCTTCACCACATCTTACTCGAGTCTAATAGCCACAACATGCCCTTCCCCTAGGAAACAAAAGGATCACACTTGTCTTGCCAATCTTATGGGATTTAGACAAGTAGAGAACAAGATGAAAAATATGAACATGTAGACTACATGAAATAGCAAGAATTTAAAACAACCACTTCTCGATACCAATTTTTCCGAAGACATAGAAAAGTTTTTAATATTGATAGACTAAAATAATACTACACACATATAGTAAGAGCTTAACTCCATTACTATATTGTTCTTGCAATAACAATATTATAGACCAAGAAGTAGAAATGTAGTAATTGGGTGTAGTATTACTAAGCCCGTGAGACACACCGAATCAAAGTCTCGCAACATTAGATAACTCTAACTACATAATATTCTAAAGACTTACAAATCCCGCAAAACCTAATGGTAGGGAGTGAATACCCCGCCTCTATATATAGATTTGAGATAAGATTTTCCCCGTGTTCACCGGATCAATACCTAAGCAACCTAAGGAACAAAAAAAGGTGGAATATTGATGACAGGAAAAAGACTCCAATCTTTCATAGTAGTGTCGGCCAAAACAAAAGTGATGAATAGAAATGATCTTTCTAAAGCATCGTAGTGGAACGCACTATAACAACATGTAGAGATTTTCTAAGTAAAGAAGTTCCACCATCCTTAGTTAAAATACCAAAAGAAAAGAAAGAGATAGGAATACTATCTTTTAACTCCTATGGCCTCGATCGGAATGGTGAACTAGTCATAATCACCACGTTGTATAGGTCAAACTTTGCACACATCCTAAGTCCTTCCTACGCAACATTTCCAACGTGATGGAAAAGGTATTCAATGAGATTCTTCATCCGGAGATGAATAGATAACCCATCTCACGGCATGATCAATATAGCATCTGTTGAGTTGTTGTTGTATCCGATAAATAGTAAAAAAGATATACAAGATCAATATGTATTCGCTATGATGGTTTTGGTGGTAATAGTGAAATATGATGTGCCTTGTAAAATTTTCCCATAATTGTGTCAGCTTATGAGTACATACTCATATTCAATTATTTGTTTTTCTTGGGAAAAGTTAACCTTTTCTTTTTCTTTCTTTCCTTTCTCATGACAATTTCTGCTAAATGATTACTTTTGCAAATAAAGCATTCAATTTTCCTATTCTTAGAAAATACTTCTTTCTTCTAAAAAAAATTCTTCTTGGCTTTGAATAGGTCTTAAAAGCACAATCCATACATTTACCTTTCTTTTTTAGAATTTTATTTTTTTCTTAAATCTTTTGTCTTTTGGCAGGGAACATCTAAAATTTGTTTCTATCTCGTTGTTTACAAAATTTTGCTCCTAGTGGTCTTCTAGGCATCCATAGATTTTTTATTATTTTTCTTTTAAAGGAAGAGGCACCTATTTGGTTCATTAATAATCTGATTTATTCTACCAAGGGTCATGTCCTCTTTAGATAGTCCATGCATAGCTTTCTTAAATTCATCTATGGAGTATGGAGGATATGACTCAACATACTTGAACTTCTTGGTAGATCAAAATTTGTTCCGGAATTGTAGAACAAATTTTTCATATAACATTGATATTCATTGACTTTTGTCATATCACATAGTTGGGCACATAGAAACTTGGTTTTTTTGATGATTTTCTCATCATTAACAGTACCAAGAAATTTTGCAATAATGGCAGCAGCTAAACTAGTTGTTCCTCCTCCAACTCTTTTATATTCTTGTTGTACACCATTTATAATGGTTTCTTGATATTGTGTATGGATGGCATCCCACCATTCCTTTAAAATACCTACAAATCCATTTGTGATAATATCGACAACATACTTGTCATGTTTGTGGAATTGTAGAACTTGTGTATTAGCCCACCTTATCATTCCATGTATCATTTCTTTTATTTCATCAAGGATTTTACATTCTACCTTATAATAATTAGGCTGCAAGTTTTGAGTTCTTACTATATTGTGTAGAGGTCCAATATTGTTATGGAATTCTTCCTCTATGAGAACACTTTCAAATTCTCTATCGCAAGCCTTGTGACTCCTATCTTTTCTCCTTGCTTCAATGGAGATTTCATGGAAGCAACTTGAGCTTGTGTGAGAGATTTGGACCAATATTTTGGGTTAGAACTCCAAGAACCATCTAAAATACTAGCTTTTCTCGATTGAAAGTATTAAGATTATTCACAGTAGTAGTACAAAAGTAGGAAAGTTTTTTTCTAATTTAGAAATAGCAAAACATAAGTTACTAACTTTATTATTAACAACTTGTATACTATCAATGACCTTTTTCTCAAATCCTTCTATTACAATATTCAAAGATTGTTGAATATTTTCCTGAATACCATTATTAACCTGATATGGGATGTGCTTCAAAGTTTTTTCAATGGTCTGAACACTATTAGAGATATTATCTACCTTCTATTGAAAACTTGAATTACAACTTTTATATCATCCTTCTGGTGAAGCTCAATGGCCTTTAAGGTATCCAACATACCTTTAAGTTTCTCATGGATGGATTTAATTCTATTATCTAGGGCTTTAACATCTTTATTGTTCTAGTTTAGCATCCTAGCAACTTCAGATTGTTCCAAATTAGAATATAGTTATCACTTTGGTACCAAAGATTTGAAGACTTTTCTTTTTATCCTCTCAGATAGACCTCAAAGTCTTTGGTTAAAGGAAAGTATTTCGATTCTATCAGTAATAGAATTGGATGCTTCTTTGGTATCCATGGAGATTTTTTTGTAGCAAGGTTTTTAATGGGCCAAATTATGGTACAACTAGACAAAGAACAATTATTCATGCCAATATGAGGGCCATTTTTTAGAATGTATTTTTTTGGACAAGTACCTAACACCTATCACACCATAGCCGCTTTCGGCCAGGGTCATGAACCAATGAGGGATGACCGTAGAGAGGACGTTCTAAATCATGGCTTCCTAGTTTTTCTAAAATAAAGGATTGTGTAGATGAAGATGTGGATGATTAGGTCCAGTGGAATTATATTTTCTAAATGAAATAGTAGCCTTTTCTTTGACTCATTTACCTTAGAGGCAGATTGAACAAAAGGAGAGTCGAGATATATTTGGTAAAGATGGTCCACTCTCTAGGACTCTTATTTTACCCCAATAAATAACTTTTGGTTCAATATTTTGGGAGGTCGAATAGCATGCACTACAATGCTACTTCCTTTGGAAGGTTCATGTTTAATTATAGGATGAGCAAGATTAGTTAATCTAAATATGATTCTATAAAAAAATTGTTAAGGGTGAAGACTCGATTTCATGTGTAAGCTCGTGGTTTTGAGATGGAACTTCAATACTTTACTCGAAGGTCATCACCAGTATTGACACTAGATAATTGGGAAATACATTAAAGTGAATCGGGACATTACTCGAGCTATTTTATAGGGCAACTAATAAACAATCCTTAAAATTTTTGTGCTTTAGAGTCTAATAAACAAATAAATACATAATGGGCCAAGCAACCAAAATAATAGTATACATACTCGAATATAATTCTCATTGTTTCTCTTGATAGGGTAACACCACAGGAAGCATGGCTAGGGAAGAATCCATCTATTACACATCTCAAAGTTTTTGGATATAGAGCGAACATGCACATTCCCAAGAAGAATAGAATAAATTTTGTCATGAAAGCTAAGCAATACATCTTCTTAGGGTATGATTAATAATCTCTTGGTTATAGCATGATGTATTTAACTAGAAAGGTGTACACAAATAGGGATGTTGAGTTTTTAGAAGAAAGAAGCATAGGTTCCTTCCACAAGATCACCTAATGATCAAATCACCATGTTATGAAAATAGATGATGATCTTCTCTTTGATGAAGACAATAATGATGGTGATGATTTTACAGACCACCACCCATGAGAAAAACTCATATTATTCCTAAATAATATACTAATGTGATACAAGATTCCAAATTAGATGGTCTTCAAGACACATCCACACCTAGACTAAGGATCGTGATGAGGTAAATTTTTCCTTAATGAGTAAAGGTTTTGAACATGTTAAGGCCTCTATATTTTAGGAAGCCTTACAATCCAAAACTTGGAAAGATGTCATGGATGTTGAATATTAGTCTATGATGAAGAATAACACATAACATCTTGTTGATCTTCCACCTAGAAAGAATCTCATTAGATGTAAATGGATTTTCAAAACAAATAGCCCCTAAGCAAATGTGAATGAGTATGTGTGTGATGAGGTTCATTTATAAATTCCTCTCAACAATTGATAATGAATCGTAGAATAAGAGTGTGTCACTGGGAAATGGTTCAAATGATGTGTATACGAGAAAGATTTGATCAATACAACACATAGCATATAGATTTTATAATGGTGTAATGTGATTTGCAAGAAGAAGATGGAATGAGACACTAGAAAACATTGATTGTGGAGCATGGACCATAGGATGTATAAAGATGTGTGTAAGATGCTAGAAATGATTGGTCATGAAATGATGAAGCATAACATGTAGAAAGATGTGAATGTGTATAATGTATAATGATGCAAGTGTTGTGAGGTTCAAATAAGATTTATACTGATTGTAAGGATGTGTTGTGCATATACCAATAGATGAAAGAATAAAGCACAAAATGTGTAGAATATGTAATAGTAGATATAAGAAAGAGTGTAAAGTGTGTATGAGTCATAATAGTAGATGTGAAAAGAAGATTTCATAAATGCACAAAGTGTGAAATGTGTAGTGTGTGAGGTTCATGTGTATAGTATGCCATAAACAGTCAAGTGTGAACCAAAACATGAGAGTGTGTCATCAAGTGGTGAGTGTATCAAGTGGTTTATAATGATGCGTAGGTCATATTAGACATTTAATAATAATACAGGGGGAATAGGAGTGATGCCCCCAATATTTATGTGATGGAGATCTAGTCGATGACACTAAGTGGATCAATGTAAGGAGTATTTTCCTTGACAAAAGTGATTAGACACTGAGTGGTGAATGATTAGGATCCTCGAGCAACGGAAGTCGAAAGAGTCCAACTAGAGTTTATGTGTCTTGATAGCGAGTGGTGGCTTGTTTGGTAATGTTGTAGAATACCTGATAGGATAAGAAAGAAGGTGGGTTGATTTTGAGAGGTGGTTGCTTAGTTTGACTTGATGATGCCACATATGACTTGAGATGAGGAGGTGTTAGATTGATTTTGAGAGGAATTTGTTTGTGTGGCACATGACTTTCCATAGAAGGAACATTAGAATTGATGGCATAGACGCTCATTAGAGGTAGAAGGAATAAATTTAGGAGCCCATTTGGATGTATCATTTGTAGATGGGTGTGCAACAGAATGTTGTGTAGTGAATGAGAGAAACCCTTGATGCTCAAGATGTTTGATTCTTTGTTGTAAAGCATAGAATTTTTTTCGTTATGTCCATTGATCTTGTGATAATTTCAATAAGCAAGACCCGATATTTTCCAAATCGGTAAGGAGGATAACCTTGAGTAGATGGGAAAGTAATTAATTGATGAAAAAGGAGCTCATGTAAGAATGTCATGTTGTTTAGTATTGAGATTAAACATGAGAGGATCTGATAATGACAAGACTTGAGGCTCACTATGAGCATATGTAGAAGACATATAATGAGAATGAGAAGAAGAACTACCATGAGCATAAGAAACGTTTTAATATGTTGGTTTCAAATTTTAGAGATGCAATCATGGATTCCATAGCCTGAAATTTATCTTGAAATAAATAATGTAAAGCTTGAATTGACTCAAATATGGGTTGATTTGATGGAGGAATAGGATGAATAGACTCATCAGATAGATGATAAAAAATAACACTCACTTGAGCAGGTGGTGTATCTCTAGGGAGATACATGGTGTCTAGGTATTTTTGAAGAACCTCTTTGCAAGGTGCATGCATTTAAAGTAATTGAGACAAAGAGATTTGACAAACCTTAGGAGCCATGATAGAGAAGATGATATGCCAAAGAAGGATCCAAAAGACTGATCACGAGTGGGATTCACCAAATGATTAAACAAATATAGAATTTATAAATTCCTAAATCTAATTGCAATGTAGCAAGTAAATGAATAAGCAATTAAGTACAAAATAGACCCAAGAAAATGAGCAAATAAGATTTAAAACCTTAAGTGCAAACAAGGAGATAAAATGAATTTGTTGTTTCTTTATGATCCCTGAGGTGTACATAACAAAAACTAAAAATATGAAGTGTAGACTATCGTAATAAAACCCGAAAAATGCAAATATGATAGAATATGCTAGAATCGAGCACCTGTGATGTGTCATTGGGCAATCATGGGAATCGTAGACCAGCTATGGGTGCCTATGATCATCAAAAACCCCATAACACCATCTTTTACTAGTCGTAAGGTGTTCATTGTCCTTTGCTTCTTGTCACTAGTATGTCGCATAATGATCATCAATGTTGTTGATAACTCGTAATAAAGATTTATTAAAAAACCCTCAAGAGTGCATCAAATCCCAAAAAGAAAAGAATGCAAATGAGGGGTCGAATGTCCTCAACTATCAAATGAGTGATCTTACGACTAAGCATTGCACTACATTTTAGACCCAATGTAGTTGTGTGTGTGTGTGTGTGTGTGTGTGAAAGATTGTGCCCTTGGTGGCTCTTGTGCACATCGTATTTTAATGATGAGCAATAACTAGAAGTAGAAAAATTAGATAGATGTTTTCATTAAAAATTGAACTTCCTCCTATGAAGTGTATGGAGTCCCTTTCCCTTGTGTGGATGCTAGATCAATTCTTGAATTCTCTTGATAATTCTTTTAGATGCAACCTTAGGTGGGTATAGCTAATGTTTAGTGCTTAGTCCTTCATTATTGCCACATAACTTTATATTTATATGATTCTTTGCTTGAATTTTGTAATTAACCCCGAAAAGGCCAAATACCAAAAATATAAGATGCCTAAATGGCTAGAAAGGACCCAAAAGATGTGATCAAAGTAAAAGAGGTCAGGGCGCCCAAAGGAGATGGGGTGCCTAACATTGGCGTCCTAGCTAGGCGTTGTTGTCCAAAGTGAGAAATGTCGAACTATGAAAAAAACAATTGGGCTAGAAGAAGTGTAAGATCAATAGAGGCAACAAAAAGCAATAAAATGTGGCCAAAGACATGGGTCAATTAATAATTTTCTTACTTAGGAATCATATGAATAGTAGTATGTGATCAAGACTAGATAAATACCCAAAGTGTGTGATTTAGTGTCTACATTTGCCCCCACTTTATGTTGTTGAGAGAATGCTCAATAACATAAAGTAGATAAGAGATGTGTACCTGATAACCATGTAGATCGATGGTGAAAATTGTTTGAGAGACAAGGAAAAGTGTGGAGTGATAAAAATGTGAAGCATGGAAACTAGAGAAGAGGAAGTGAAAATAAGTGATGATAATGAACCTAGGGTGAGAGCATATGTGTAGATGTCATGGTTTTACTTGTTGTTGATGTTGATTGTTGTTGTGATGATGTGTGATGATGTGATGATGATGTGGCAACCGATTCCCATAAGGAGGGATCTATGAAAGAGAAGAATGAACTAGTCAAATACGTGTGTATATGTGTAAAAAGTATGTACAAGTATGTAAAATGTGAAAAGGAACATGTGCACTTAATCCATGATGAATAAAGTGTAAAAAGGATCCTGAAGATAATGTAGAAGAATGTGTTTTTGGGTGATCTCATGTCGGTTACTGGCCATCGCGATTTTTTTGGGTGATCTCACGCCAAGAATGGAATAAGTGTAGGGAGAAAATTTTGGTTTCATCCTCCAACCTTTAACTACTTCCCATAATGTAGAACACCATTGTAGATGGTGTGTAAAAATCTGATCCATTTCAAACAATTCTGATCCAATGCGAAAGTAGAAAAATTATGTAGTACATGCATGCCAAGTGTTAAGGATTGTCTGTCCTATAAAATCTATTGTGTGAAATGCTTTAAAGAAATGTTTTAAAATAAAAAATGTTATGTAACTTCCCCCTAGTCACAGGCATCCAAGAAGGGTCAAGGGCACCTAGGTGCTATTGTCCTAGTCTAGGCGCTAGTGTATGTGCTATGTTGAGGACCCAATTCAGATTATGAGCCTTTTCTCGAGACTAAAATTGTGTTGTACTGGTGCTGAAATGTGACTATAGAACGTTGTATGGGGGTGACTATTTCACCTAATGAGGCCCCCTTGTTTGGGATGCATGCAACGTCACTAAGGAGTATGCGACCCAAAGTAGGACCGACCAGATGAACTGAAATTAATGCCCTACATGAGGAGTTTTCTTGGTAGAAATCAAGGCACACACAAAAACGTGGCTAGCAAAACAAGTGTTAGTGCAAGAAAGATAAAGATGCATGTAAAAATGACATGTAAGTTAAGAAGACAACAAGAAAATGTGTAAGCTGACATGTAAGAAAAAAATATGAAAGAAGAAAATGTAGACCATGAAAAGTGGATTGTAAACATGGGACATCACTCACGATGTCACAAGACACACAAGGTTGATATAGCCAAAAGTAGACAGTGTGCACACAAGACAAAGGGAAAATCTGCAAACAATGGTAGACAATAAAAATAAATTTAACAGATAGCCATGGAAGAAAATACACTGCAAGACAAATTTTACACATGAAGTGCATGTTATCATGTTATAAAGATAGAAAGTATGTCAAAGCGTGTATAATCAAATAATAATGTGTTATGAAAAATGAAACAATAACACCTATAGTGTATAAAAGTGGATGCTCCCAAGAGATGTTATGGGACTAGTAAGAGGTACTTGCTAAGCATCCTTTTTGTGTGTATCAATCTACAAAATATGCAATCACAAGTAGAAACCAAGTGAATGTGCATGTGTGTATGGAAATATAATGACATAAAAATATCCGAATAACATGTGTAAAAATTTTACATGTAAGCTTAAGCAACTAAGAGTAAATGCGACCAAGATATGCAGTATGTTGTGGATGAGATGGAATGGAATGTAATATGAGTGTGATAGAGCAATGTGCCTCCTAAGAAAATGTGAATGAGTATGAATGTGATAAGTTTCATTTATAAATGCCCCTCGTAGTCAAGAATGAACTGTAGAACAAGTGTGTGTCATCGAGAAATGGTTCGAACAATGTGTATGCTAGAAATTTCTGATCAATAGAGTGCGAGCATAGATCGTAGAAGGGTGTAATGTGATTTTCAAGAACAATATATTATAAAGATGGAATGATACCTAGAAAATATTTATCATGTAGCGCAAGCATAGGATGTATAAAGATGTGCATGAGACGCTAGAAAATACCGATCATGAAATGATGAAGCATAGCATGTAGAAATATGTGAATGTGTAGAATGTAGAATGATGCAAGTGTGGTGAGGTTCAATTCAGATTTAGACCCTCAATAGTCGAGTATGAACCATGAGACTAGAGTGCGTTGTCGGGTAATGATGTGTGTGCTAGAAAGATTCAATCATGAAGTGTATATTGTAGAATAGAATAGTATGATTCGCAAGAAGAAGGTGCTAGAAAAGTGTGCAGTGTGTTGTTTGAGAATGTGATGCTAGTAGGATGTACTTTGAATGTGTCAATTGTAAGGATGTGTTGTGTATATAGCAATAGATGAGAGAATAAAGTGTAAAATGTGTAGAATATGTAGTAGTAGATGTAAGAAAGAGTGCAAAGTGTGTATGAGTCGTAATAGTAGATGTGAAAAGAAGATGTCATAAATGCATGAAGTGTGAAATGTGTAGTGTGTGAGGTTCATGTATATAGTATGCCCTCAACAGTCAAGTGTGAACTAAAACATGATAGTGCATCATCGTGGTGGTGAGTGTATCAAGTGGTTTTTAATGATGTGTATGTCATATTAGACATTTAATAACATACAAGGGAGATGAATAGGAGTGATTCCCCCAAGTATGTACATGACGGAGATCTAGCCGATGATGCTAAGTGGATCAATGTAAGGATTATTTTCCTTGAAAAATTTATTGGACGCCATGAAATGGTGAATGCTTAGGAGCCTCGAGTGGCGTGGGTCGAAAGAGGCTAGCTAGAGTTTGCATTTCTTACATAGCGAGTGATTGCTTGTTTGGTAGCGTTGTATAAGACTTGATAGGAGAAGAAGGTAAATTGATTTTGAGAGGTTGTTTCTTAGATTGACTTGATGATGTCACATATGACTTGAGATGAGGAGGTTTTAGATTGATTTTGAGAGGCAATTTCTTGGTCAGCACTTCAATTTATATAGAAGGAACATTATAAGTGATGGAATGATTCTCATTAGACGTAGAAGGAACAGATTTAGAATCCCATTTGGATGTAGCATTTATAGATGGGTGTGCAATAGAATGTTGTGCGGTGAATGAGAGAAAAACTTGACACTCAAGATGCTTGATTTTTCATCAGAAAGCATCGTAATCATTGTCATTATTTCCATTGATTTGATGATAATTTCGATATGGGAGACCTTGATATTTTTCCAAATCGATAAGGAGGGTAGCCTTGAGTAGATAGTAAAGTGATAAATTGTGCGCCAAAGAAAGAATGTCATGTTTCTTAGTATTGTGATTAAACGTGAGAGGCTTCGTTAATGGCAAGACTTGAGGCTCATTGATATGAGCACATGTAGAATACATGAAATGAGAATGAGAAGAAGAACTAGCATGAGCCTGAGAAGCGTCCTTAAGATGTTGGATTTCATATTTTAGAGATGCAATCGTGGATTCCATAGCTTGAAATTTATCTTGAAATAAAGAATGTAAAGCTTGAATTGACTTGAAGATGGGTTGATTGGATGGAAGAATAGGATGAATAGACTCATCATATAGATGATAAAAAATAACACTCACTTGAGTGGGTGGCATATCTCTAGGGAGATACATGGTTTTTAGAGCTTTTGAAGAACCTCTTTACAAGGTGTATGCATTTGAAGTAATTGAGACAAAGAGATTTGATGAACCTTAGGAGCCATGATAGAAGATGATATGCAAAAGAAGGATTTGAAAGATTAATCATGAGTGGGGTTCACCAAATGATTAAGCAAATATATATAATTTATAAATGCCTAAATATAATTGCAATGTAGCAGTAAATGAATAAGTAATTAAGTACAAAATAGACCCAAACAAATAAACAATTAAGATTTAAAACCCTAAGTGCAAATGAGGAGATAAAATGACTTATTTGTTTTTCTATGATCCCGAAGGTGTACATAACTGAAGAACTGGAAAATCCAAAGTGCAAAGTTATCACAATAAAACCCAAAAATGCAAAGATGCCACAATATGATCTATCGAGGTTCCCAGACGGGTCGGGGGCACTGCGGGTGTTGTAGACTAGTTATGGGAACCTATGATGGCCAAAAACCTCATAAAACCATCTTTGAATGGTCGCAAGGTGTCTATTTTCCTTTTCTTCTTGTCTCTAGTATGTCACATAATGATCGTTGATGTCACTAATAACCTATAATAAAGAATTGACCTATAAAACCCTAAAGAGTGCATCAAATCCCAAAAAGAAAAGAATGCAAATGAGGGGTCAAACTGTCCTTAGTTATCAAATGAGTGATCTTACGAGTGAGTGTTGTTATCACCAAATCACATAACCTCTCCGGTTTGTAGAAGTGTATGTGCTTGAGCTCATGGTGTGACTGGTAACATGTGTACTATCTCCAAGTTGTGGAACTTGCTTTACTTGAGATAGACCTCCAGAGAAGGTTGGTTCCTCTTCCTAATCTAGTGAAAGCTAACTCTAATGAAAGGAAACTACTAACTACTCCTAATCTACCACTTCTAAGGACCAGGAGAGAGAAATAGCATGAAATTAAAATAAATCTACACTACATAGGTGATGCACCAAAAGAAGGGTACGAGAATAACTCTTCAATGTGTGAAAATGGAAGCAAAATGCAGACTAGAAAGGGTGATAATAGTTCTCCACAATCTAACAACAACATTCACAACATCATCTCTAAAGGAACACAAGAATAATTAGCCTTACAAGAGCACATGATAGTAAGAATAAACCTGTAATAGAATTGAAGAGGCAATAGGAATACAAACAAATACGGCAAGGGAAGACACATCCACATACTTGTATCTATTGCTTCATTAATATGCACAAATCATTCTATTACAAAATAAATTCCCGGATCACCATGCAAGGAATCCACTATGAAGGTTTGAACACATTAGCTTCACAAAACCAAAATTACATAGTTTTTGTACTAAAATTATCCCCAATCAATGAGAGAAATCCCAATTTATAGAAAAATGAAAGAGAGAGAGAGAGAGAGAGAGAGAGAGAGAGAGAGAGAGAGAGAGTTTGCTTGGAATCTTGGATTTTACTTTCCACTTGCTTGAAAATTAGAAAAATTGGTTGGAAAATATGATTTGTGACCTGCAATAGCCTTCCCATGTTATCCCATAACTTGCAGCAAAGAGAGAGAAATTTCCATCCATGCCCATGAATTACACCTTCAACTACTCCCCAACAACCAATTTTGAATGGGCTCATTTTCAGAAAACTTCACCCTTGAATCTTCATCAATTTCTATATTTCTTAATTTTTGTGTGAAGGTCTCAGAATCACGATTCCAACGAGACCAATTTTGCTTGATTGTGTTAGGGGATGTAAAATTTATGGCTTCCTGAAGTGAACGTAGCTATTTTGGGTTTTCATATGAATCTCTCAGATTCCATGGGCTTCAATTAATTTGGCAAAATGGAATCCATCATTTTAAATTTTTTTATCTCTCTATAAATTTTTGCATATCATTTAAAATTTGTTGGCCCTCTATTGATCTCTTCATTGTTTAATGTGGGAGGGGTTGTTTAGAGTATTAACTATATGAATCTTGGCCATCTTGATCGAGTTGGATATTTTCATTATGTGGCGAATCCTTATTCTATAACCCAACTCCTTATCCTTTTAGCACTAAGTCATCCTCATTTTACGCAGTGAGTTGTATCCCTAAGCACTACCACCCTTATAATTCCCAACTTGTTACTTTCAACACCGACCCCTTTTGTTTTGGATCAACTTGGTGTGAAGTGGAGGCCTCCCACCTACATTGTATTAGATAACATGTTCCATCGACATTGCATTGGCTCTTATTTTTGCATTGGCGTGGCTCTCATCATCATATGTCTCGAACCCTTCACGTGTCAAGCTCTTGCTTTGCATCGAGCTTTGCATGGTGGATTGATGTGTTGACCATTGATCGCCTTTCCATTTCATGTTTGCAATGCACTCACCGCCATGTCCGACATCGAATCACAAACCACCTCATGCCTTATATCTAGGTCAAAGACAAATGTTTTACTGCAAGTTATGTGGCTTGGCGGAGAACATACTACCCTAGGGCATGTACATTATGGACCACATGAACCCGATTTGTTTTGTCGCTTGGGCTTTGGCACCTTTTCGCACCCGTCGGTTCATCGAACCCACCTTTCGACCCTACCATGGGCCTTTGACTGGTCATCCACCCGCACTCTATTCCATTTAGTGATTTCATCTTCATCGGGCAACTTTGTGCTACATGAATGTTCCATGGGCTGCTCGGGTCGCTTAATCTACCTCGCTTTGATTCGGGATCTCCGTGCACCCTATTGACTGTGCCACTGGGATTTTGACCTCCTTCATACCCGCCTCTTTTTTCTCCTCGCAGTGATTTCAGCCTTTTTATGTACATCTCATCCATGGACCACATGGGGTCACCAACTCTGCCTTTTCTACAACAAATGTTTCACAACCATTTCAGGTTTTCCTACACAAATCTCCCAAATGCACGTGACACACGTTCAGACCTAATCCTCTCGATTTTTGAATTCAACACTAGCTCGTCATTCTCGCCAAGGCTTCTCCCATTTTCTTAAGTGCTCAACACATTCTATATTGGATCCAATTTCCAAAGAGTGCGCCCATGACCATCTAAATCAAAACTTGACTCACTTATTGAAGTAAAACCTCCATTGTTTCCATCTTATTGTGAATGACTTATGCTTCTACGTGGCCAACTTGCCTTCCTTATGTCATGCTTCACTAAAATCGAGCAACTCGGCTACCATCTTTCCTCATCTTGAGATGGCCTCATCATGGTGGTTCGATCCAATCATGCCGAATTCCTTCCTAGATTGTCCTAGTAACCAAGTAGCTCTATCTCACCTCCTGCATGAGCCACCATCAATATACCAAAGTTTACTTCGATCTCGATGTATTTGGGAAGCTCGGCTTCTAACCTTGTGGCTTGATAAGACATCGATGACTCATTTTTAGTGTATCATTGAACTCACCAATGCTTATCTCGATACATGCGTTCCCATTGTTGAACCATCAACTTGATTCTATATTTACAGAGCATCTTGGCCATGTTGGAATCAACTACGGCCCATATATTTCCCAACTTTCTAGGTAATTTCACCTATGCAAATTTCTGTGGATTGGGCTGAACCTAGTTCATTGCTCCATAGCTCATTTCCTTTCATGAAGAACTTCGGTGGTGCGGTGTGACTCACCCTTTTTAAATGCAACGTTCATTCTTGCGATGTAGTGCTAGCTTGCCTTCCGATTTATCTTGACAATATGTATCTCACCTTCCATCAATTGACATACCTTTATATAACTCGATTTCTTGACCTAATTAACATAAATCGATATGGCTCGAGATGGAAAACACTTTGGTATTGATTATATGATTTTAGCTCGACCCTTGGTGCATAACTCAATTTATTATAATAATTAAGCTCGATTTTCACTCTAAAAGAACTCAATCCTACATTAAAATAGCTCGAATCACTCTAAGGCATAGGTATCTTGGTCTCTCTCGAGTATATAACTTGATGTACAATCTAAAAGCTTGATGATCAATTATAAGGACTTGGTCCTCCCATGGGATAGCTCGGTGGAGTTTTAAAAATTTTACCCAAATTTCAAGCACTTGGCCTTGCCAATTTTTGGATCTCCTCGGGTGAAGTAGGGGTTGTGTAGAGTGCTAGAGGTGTTTTCCGGTGAATTGTCATTTTCCCATTTCCTCTGTAGGTGAGTCATGTCATAGTTGCTTCATGTAAACTCCTGTGGTCCAATTTCACCTAGGGTTAAAATTATACAACAATTTTGGCAACTCGTGGGGCCATTTTCCTTCTAAATGGGTTGATCAATGACCTAAAGCTAGTCATTGGGCATGAAGTCTACATGATCAACAAGAACAAGTCTAACTTTGAAATTTTGACCCCGTGTGATGTTGAAACACCATTGTTTGGATCTGGATCCGACTCTATCTTGCTTGCTTGCACTCTCAACTTTCATAAGAAAATATTGAAGTTAAAATTTTGTGAGAGTGGAAAATTTTCCTCAAAATTAAATTCCACCTCTTTTCTACAATCGTGATCCCGAGGCCAAATGATGAATACATGTAACCACTACCTTATCATCTCGATTACTTGGCCACTACATCACAAAGTTGAGTCACAGAGTAAAACAACTTTTATTTCGGACATCGTGTAACTCTATTAAAACTTGATTTCTTTTATTCTTCTTCGAATGTTCCATTTCCAACCTCGCTAATTGGAGAACTATTGAAGGTTTCAAGGATTGTTATAAATTCTTGGAGGTATGCACGGAGGCTAGTGCTTTGCTGCTTGAACACCACTTGAAGGCTAAGCGAAGCTTTGAGGACTCCGTCTCTGTTGCAATACCAAAGCTTCCCCAAGACTAATTTTTGACTCGGTGAAGGGAATTAGAAACTCAGGTTGTTGATCTGAAGAAGAAAAAGAATGGAAATTCTAAAATCTACCTCTTGAATCAATTTTAGTTTCTCTGCATTTGAATCTTCTTAAGGATTGTAATTGTTTCCCTGCAACCGTGAGTTTCTTTGTTGCAATTTCTCCTTTAGGAAACAAGATGAAATTTGCAAGAACACAACTGTGAGAAGCGATAGAACATGTGCCTAAGGAACTTAGGGAAAGTGAAAAGCTACTATAACAACAATGCAATGTGCACACACATTTGGAGGAATGAAAATTCTAAACTAATATGTACAAGGGTGAGAAATATTCCTTCTAGTAGCAATGCTTGAGGTAGATTCCATTGACTAGAATTTGTAGTTCTTCACCATCCAACTTATCCAGTCAAAAGGCATTGCTACTTTTTCATTCTGTGATCATGTAGGGACCACTCCATATGACATCAAACTTGGAATGCTTTCCCCATTGGTTTTGCTCAATCAATGTCCCACTTAATTACCAAATCTCCCTCTTGGAATGTCATGCCCTTAGCTTTCTTGTCAAGATTCTTTTGATAAGTGTTCTATCTTTCTTCATGGTTTGCATTACATGCTCTCTTGTTTCTTCCAACTCCATCTAATCCACATACTTGATTTCCATGGGTTAAAACTTAGCTAGTTCCAACTGCTTCATGAGCTCCAATGTTGGCAACTCAAGTGATATGGGTAGCACCGCTTCTTTTCCATATACTAGCTTGTATGGAGAACTGCCCGTTGATCTCTTGGGTGTAATCCTATCAACCCACAAGTTTGATTGAGATTTTTGTGTCAAGTTCTCTGATTATCATCAAGAGTTCTTCTTATGATTCTCGGCATGTTTTTGTTTGTGTATTCTACTCGCCATTACCCCCGGAGGTAATAATTAGAAGAAGTGTTGAGATAAATTTCATTTTTAACAACCCACTCGAGTTATCTTTATGCCAAGAAAATTTAATGCATTGTTTGATATGATAGTGGTAGGGACACAAAATCTCATGACTATCCCTTCATAGAAGTCCAAGATGTTAGATTCATTTGCTTCCTTGAGTGCCACTTTGCTTGGTCCACTTGGTGAAATAGTTCGTTGCGGTGAGAATCCATTTTGACCTTGGCTCAAGTTTGATTGACAACTCCAATAAAGTCCAATCCCCATTGCACAAAAAGGATTGATCTATTGATACTAGATGAAGGGGCAGCGCTGCTATCCTTTCTTTCCCCATGAATAATGCACATTTTTTGCATTTCTTGATCCATGAATAGTAATCACTAAACACCATAGGCCAATAGTAACCAACTTTCATGATCTTAAGAGCTATCACTTGTGGAGAAAAGTGGCCTCTTGCTTCTCCATCATGGAACTCATGCAACACTTTCTCAATCTGATTTTTTGGAACACACCTTAGGACAACTCCATTCATGTCCTTCCCGAACAAAACACCGTTAATAAGAACATATAGAATGAATTGTAATTTGAAGTATCTTCTCTTTTCTTTATTCCATTCTAAAGGGAACCGACCAGCTTTGAGATGATGCACCATATCTTGAGTCCAACATGGAATGGCCACATCATCAACAAAAGTTATTCTTGATCATTTTGCAGCACTAGGACATCCTTTTTTTCCTCATCTAATTCAGCGTGTTGTTTAGAAGCAATCTGCTCACATAGGCCTTTACCAAAAACTGACTTATTCACTTTGATTTCAATGTCATACTCCATCACTCGGGTAATCCAACCTACTCCCTTCTCATTCAAAGCCTTATTAAGAAGGAATTCCTTTACTTCAATATGCGACACTAACAATTGGATCATATTGTTCAAGACCAAGTGTCTGAACTTCCTCAAGCTTCTAATAACAACAAGAACATGCTTTTCAATGAAATAATACCTTACTTCTTAATCTTCAAAGCTTTGACTAAAGAATGCTATAGGCTTCTCTAAATCTTCTTTGTTTAGCTATAACAATATGGCTGAGATTGTATCTCGAACCTCCAAAATCATATAGAATGAAATCCTTAGAAAAATCTAGGTTGATCAAAGTGGGAGGTTGAGATAGAGCATGTTTGATGGCTTCAAAACTCTCCTTGCCTTCTGTTTCCCATTTGAATTTGAGATTCTTATCCAACATCATTGTTAGTGGTTTCACCAAAGTGGCAAAATCAGGCACAAATCTGTGAACAAATTTATCCTCCCCAAGAAGCTCTAGAGAGCCTTCTTGTGTTGTGGTAATGGAAGTGTTCAGATGGCTTGAACTCTCTCAAGATCAACTGTCAATCCATCCTTTAAAATAATGCGGCCTATATATTTTCCTTCATGTGACAAGAATATACACTTTTTCGGATTCAAATACACTCTGAATCTTCTACACCTTAGGAATATTTACTTGAGATGAAAGAGGTGATCTCGCTACATTCTTTGAGAAGATAGTGATATCATCTAGATATACAAGCACTATCTTATTGATTATCCCTTTGAATGCCATATCCATAGCTTGTTGAAATTTTGATCCAACATTTGATAGTCCAAAAGGCATTTTATTGTAGGCGTAGGTACCCCATTTCATAGTGAAAGGCCGTCTTAAACTAATCTTCTTCTTTCACTATTTTTTTTTATAGCCTCGAGTAGCCATCTAGTAATGAAAACCTTTCTGAACCACCTACTACTTGCAATATTTTCTCCATTGATGGGAGTGGATAATGATATTTGAGTGAAGCTCTATTCAAATCATGGAAGTCCACACACAATCTGATCTCTCCATTTCTCTTTTGTCAGATTGGCACCAAATTTGTAACCCAACTTGAATGTTTGATAGGAAAGATGATGCTACCCTATATCAGCTTGTTTAGTTTTTTTCTCATGAGAGGTTCAATGTGAGGATTCATTGGCCTTTGCTTCTACCTGATGAGCTTGGATTCTGGATATAATTCAATAGTATGTTGTGCTAAATTTGGATTGAAGCCTCTTAAATCCTTATAATTCCATGAAAATATGTCGAGAAACTCTTGAAAAAGTTGGATAAATTCAGATTTTTCTTATTGAGTACTCACCTTTCCAATTTGTAGCACCTTTCCTTCTTTAATTGAAATAGAATCTTTGAATCTTCACCCTTGACTTGAATGCTTACTTTTTCCTTCTAAAATTGATCATTTGGATTGAATATTGATTCCAAAGTTACAAGGCCCTTTGGTAGTTTGTTTGTTCTCAGTTGCACCACTTGGTCACCATACTACTACTCCAGCTTGTCTTGGTTTCTAGTGGAGAACTCAACTTCTTCTTGTATTAAATTGATGATTTGTTGATCACTTTCAAAACTCTCCAACTTGTATTGTTATCTGGAACAACTGGTCTTACAATCACTTTGATATGAGGTTGGGTTTGCTCATTTTTTATACTTTCCACAACATCAAACGCTGCCCCAATTACTACAAAGTCTTTCTTACGCTTTGTTCTTCTTCCTTGAATGGAATTGATGTTAAATGTTTAAAAATATTCAATAAGATCCCATACCCAATTCTTGTAGTTCTTGAGAAGATCATTCTTAGTAGCATTTTCCCTCTAACTTGGTTCACAATAAGTTTGCTATCTCCAAAGACCTCGCAAGTACTTAATTCCTCTTTTCATTTCCCAATGCAATCCATGAATCAAAGCTTTGTACTCAGTTGTGTTGTTTGAGCAAGAAAATTGAAAGTGAAAAGATGAATACTATCTTTTACTTTGAGGTGAAACCAGCATAGCTCCTCCTCCAAACTTGCTCGCTCCTTGAGCCATAAAAGAATAATTGTCATACCTCATTGTCATTTTTTTAATCCAGCTTGGTGATGCTCAGGAGAGGTGGATTTTCTTCATGTAAGCAATAAATTCCTAACTCAACTTCTTCCATTTCCTTGTAGGGATCAAATGCATGCCTTTTTTAACCCATTCATCAAGAGTTAAATCTGGAATGCCTCCAACCTTAGTATTTGTCTCTAGAGTACTTGGGAAATATTCTTGATCAAAAGTTGAACAATTTGCATTGATTGGACTTGGCATATGAGGTTCAATGTGGAAATTTGCAATTGGTTCAGACCTGATTGTAGCCTTAGCTCCATACCTTGTTCTAAATAACATGTGTGTCTAGTTAGTAGACAAGTAGCCCCCAATTTTAGCTATGAAGTCTCTTGATAAGCACAATGCAAAGAGTGGTGGCAAGTCAATAACTGAGACATCTTGCAATACTGTAACATTTGGGCATGCATGTAATGTAAGGCTCAAACCCTTGATTACTCCAACAGTTGTCACTGTTGTTCCATCTAATTGCACTACTCCTCTAGAAATGAATTCATACTGAAGGCCCAGTTGATTAGCTATTTGTTTTGGTGGGACTGAACTACTTTCCCCAAATCAATCATGCAATTGTGCACAAGATTGTTCCCAATGATTAGATATATATAAAATGGATGAGGTTTCATGTTTTAACCTTGTTGACCTCCTTCATTTCCTTCCCGCTGAGTTGCATTCGTGAGCACCTTCTCATGATATTTGGATAACATATTTAATGCGAATGAGTTTGCCATGACAACTTACGAGTAGATCTCTTTGGCACGGGATAGATAACAACTCCCACATTGAGATGTTTACATTCATTTTCTTCATTTGCTAGATAATATTAAATGAACAGAACTATCCTTTTGATGTGTGTTATTTGGTATAACCTTGTCTTACACATGATTTGTTACAACTAGTATATGAGTTGGTCTAGAAGGTGGTTTGGGCTGATTTTACACATTCGAAATACACCTTGACCGCCAACTCCTTGTGGGGTGATAGAGTGTTGAGAAGCATTTGGATTAGGTGACTACCCTTCTTAAATTTTTCTCTTCTTAGATCATGTGTTGGCTGCCACACTTTAAGAAGGGGCCTAGTTTATTCCATAGAAATCTTCAAATTTCCAATTGACTAGCGTGGTTTCATTTAGAGGTGCCTCTTAAGTAGCTCCCTGCTATTAATTTTCCTCTTGACTTGCCTCTAAGGCATGCCGATAGTTTGTACTACCAAGGTCTGATTTGATGGATCTTGGAAGTATATTGTTTGATCATAAGGTTGGCCATATGGAGGATACCATTCATATTCTTGTGCCATGTTGTTTTAGACCAGAACAAGAGCCCTTTAATATGATATTGAATTAGGATTATAGTGTGGTGATTATTTAGTAGCAGGAGGTTACCCTTGATTTTGATTAGCAACTTGAATAGGTGGCTTATTTTTTTTGATACGGGGCCTAGCTTTTACCGAGCTTGAGCCTAAAAGGGTCTCAAATTCTGGGCATGTTGCCTCTTGATAACAACTAACTCATTCCCAAAATCTTGTTGCACCTTGACTAGTTCTTGTTTCCCTTTTGCTATTTCTTGCAAATCCTTCTTAAGTTCTTGGTTTTCAAAAGGATCACTAGAATAAGGGGAAGTCTCATTAGAAATATATTTTTAGTGGGCTAGAACAGGGGGCTATTTCGGTGCTTGACCGTAGAGGGTTCCCCAATTCTAGATATAGCAGCATAGGTGGCCTAGGTGTAAGCTTTCCTGCTTGAATTAGATAATCCTCCACTCTAATATTTGTGTTGTAGGCCCCTGACAACGTTATTCCTCCCATTGATTATATCATCATAGATATGATGAAGTTTAAGATCTTTAAGAAGTAGATGAATGTTCCTTCTACAGTTGGACTTATGACAATTGGAATTTGGTCCCATGTTCACTGGAATCAAAAGTTGAAATCTGCCATTTGCTCATTAGGAGCCCTCTTGATGGTTGTCAATTGTTCTAATAAAGACAAATTGTCTGCCCTTTCTCTAAATTGGTTACAAAGGGTTGTGCATATTTGATCCCGTTTTGGATAGACCTTGTTGTTAAACTCCTAAACCACTATAAAGCCTTCCCTTTGAAAGATGAAGCCAATAATTTGATTGCAACATCTACTTCATTGATCTCATGAATGGTATAAATATTTGCAATATCTTTAATATGATCAACGAGAGTTGTGTGGTTTTCCTAGTGAAGTAGGGAATATTTTTAATGCTACAACCGGAATAGGGTTTTGGGCATTGAGGGCAAGTGGACTATTTCCCATGAAGTGGACATAGGGATTTGGTGGACCTTATGGTGGTTGTTGATGTGCCATTATGATTGGTATGAGAACTCTAGTTGATTGAATGAAAGGCCTACCAGGTGGAGGTGTTGATAGTGTTCTATTCGGTGGAGATGGAGACCTTTGAGCTCTTCTTCCCCTTCTTCCTCTGCCTAGAGATAACTGCAAGTATTCAAAAACACCTTCTTCTCTAGTTCTTGACCTTTTTGAATTCTTCTCATAAATTTTACAAGCTTGGACTGCTAATACCACTGAATTCTTCCCTTTGGAGTCACCATATGTGCAATTTCAAATCCTCTTACAGGTTGGAGTTTTACAACAAGTGCACACCAATCTTACTACAATAAAATGGAGACTTCTTGTCCCATCTGGACGTTCCAAAAATATTATCACCAAATCACAAAGACCCTCTAGGTTTGCACAAGTGTACATGCTTGAGCTCACAATGTGACTAGGTAACATGGGTACTAAATCCAAGTTGTGGACTTGCTACTTGAGATAGACCTCCGTGAAGGCATGTTCCTCTTCCTAATCTAGTGCAAGCTAACTATAATGAAAGGAAACTACTGAATAATATTAATCTACCACTTGCAGGGACCCATGAGAGAGACATATCATGAAAGTAAAATAAATCTACACTACAAAGGTGATGTACCAAAAGAAGGGTATGAGAACAACTCTTTAATGTGTGAAAATGGAAGTAAAATGCAGACCAAAAAGGGTGATAACAGTTCTCCACAATCTAACAAAAACATTCACAATCATCATCTCCAAATGAACACAACAATAATGATCCTCGAAGATCACAAGATAGACACAATACACATGCAATAGAATTGAAGAGGCAAGAGAAATGCAAACAAATACAAGAAAGAAAGACACATCCATAAACTTGTATCTTTTGCTTCATTGATATGCACAACTCATTTTATTACAAAAGAAAGGCCTGGATCACCATGTAAGGAGTCCACTATGAAGGCCTACAGCACATTATCTTCACAAAACCAAAATGTCGAGGAGTTTTGCTACTAAAATTATCCCCTCTGAATCAATGAGAGGAATCCCAAATTTATAGAAAAATGAAAGGGAGAGAGAGTTTTCTTGCAATCTCATATTTTTCTTTCCACTTTCTTGCAAAGTACCAAAAGTGGTTATAAAATATGATTTGTGACATGTAATATCATTCCCATACTTTCCCATAACTTTCGTGAGTGGAGAAATTTCCATCCATGCCAATTAATTGCACCTTCAACCACTCCCCAACAACTAATTTGGATTGGGCTCATTTTCATCAAAATTCACCCTCTAATATTCATCAATTTCTAGATTTCAATATTTCTCTACGAAGGTCTCGTAATCGCGATTCCAATGAGACCTATTTTGCTTGATTGTGTTAGGGGATGTAAAATTTATGGCTTCCTAAGTGAATGTAGATATCTTGGGTTTTCACATGAATCTCTTCCATTCCATGGGCTTGTGAATTAATTTGGCAAATTGAATCCATCATTTTACATATTTTGCTCTCTCTCCAAAGTTTTGCATATCATTGAAATTATCTAATCATTTAAAATCGTGGGCCTCTATTGATCTCTTCATTTTTTATGTGGGATGGGTTGTTTAGAGTATTAAATATTGTATCTTGGCTAGCTTTCACCACGCTGACTATTTTTGTTGCATGGCCAACTCCTTATTCTACAACGCAACTCCTTCTCCCCGTTAACGTTGATATGTCCTCCTCAGACGTGGCCAAGTCATCTCCCTAAGTGTCGACCATCCTTATAATTCTAAGATTGTTATTTGCAATGCCGAACCCTTTTGTTTCGAGATCAACTTGGCATGACATGGAGGCCTCCCACCTACATTGCATTAGATAACATGGCCCGCCAACATTGCATTAACTTTCATATTTTGCATTTGTGGGATCTATCAAAGATATTCCCCAACCCCTTCACATGTCAAGCTCTTGGTTTGCATCGGAATTGCATGGTGGATTGATGTGTCGACCACCACCACCTTTCCATTCCATGTTTGCAATGCACTCGCCACCGAGTCCCACGCTGACTCACCAAACCACCTCATACCTTGTCTCTAAGTCTCGACTAATGTTTACATGTTATGTGGCTCGGCAGAGAACATACTATCCTCGGGGCCTATATATTTTGACCACATGAACCTGATTTGTTTTTCCGCTCATGATTTGGTACCTCTCCGCACCATGCGGTTCTTCGAACTCCGCCTTAACCCCACTATGGGCCTTTGACCGCCGTCCACCCATATAATATTCCCTTCATGATTTCAACTTCATCAAGCCCACATGGCAAGAATGTTCCATGGGTTGCTTGGGTCGTTTAATCCCGCCTTGCCCAATTTGAGCTCTCCGTGCACCCCCTGCTGACCGGGCCGCCGGGTTGTTGACCTCCGCTATACCTGCATCCTTTGGTCTATGGTGATTTTCACCTTTTCACGCACAACTCGCCCATGGACCACTTGGGCTCGCTAACTCCGCCTTTGTCGCAACAAATGTTATGTGGCCATTTCAAGTTTTTCTTACATAAACGTCCACCACTGGGACCCGATCCCCGATTTTTCCAACTTCAACACTAGCTCTTCATGCCCGCCAAGTCTTTACCTCGATTTGCTTAAGTGCTCGACCCATTCTATATTGGCTCTAATTTCTAGAAAGCTCACCATGACCATCCGAGTCAAAACTTGACTCATTTATTAAAGCATGGCGATCAATGATGCCATCCTACTACGAATGAATTATGCTTCTATGTGACCAACTCGCCTTCCTTATGCCATGCTTCACCGAAATCGAGCAACTCGGATTCCATCTTTCCTTGGCCCGAGATGGCCCCGCCATGGTTGGTTTTTATGATCCATGCTAAACTCCTTCCTAGACTGTCCCGCAGAACCAAGCGGCTCGATCTCACCTCATGTGTGAGCCACCATCAATATACTAGAGTTTACTTCGAGCTTGATGTATTTGGGAAGCTCAAATAACCTTGTCACTTTATAAGACATATGATGACTCGCTTTACTCTAACGTATTAAACATTACGGTTAATAAGGCCTACAAGTTCTGGACTGCCCCTGGCAATAGGGTTTAAATATACACATGACCATACAAGGACCTCAACAACCAAGAACATATGGTAGTGATCCTAGGGTCCCCAACCAAATGCACCTGAGCTTCTCACATATATTGACACAAGTCTCACATGCACATTGGTTTTCCACACATCGCCATTACCACCTGACATCATATCATAATTAAATGCCCTAAACATCAAAGCCGAAAAATCTTACGATTTCTGGACCGCTCTTACCAATCAATCTAGGTCTTGGAAACCACGCCTCTTTCACTCGTTCCATGACCTTTTCTAGACATATTTACGAGGCCCCCATTGGTTTTCCATGAATTCCACAACTAGTAGAAAGGATCTCCACGAGCTTGATATTGATTGGAGTCTCCATGTTGCTATTCTTTCATATCTGTCATCCATTAGACCCATTTAGGTTAGATATCCCTTCCTTTCCCTTGATGGGAAAATCTCATTATTTCATGTCAAAGACATTGTTTTGCCTTGACAACTTGCCCATCCCATTTACGCCCACTTTCACATCTCACTATCATTTAGCCATCCACATTTCCACATCATATGCCTTGGCATGACCTCGAGGATTCGAAAAGTGCGGTTGAGGTCATGTGTTTATTTTTATCCATACAAGAATCTCTACAACCTAATGTGTTTCATAATTTTACATTTTTGGAAATCATGACAAGAGGAAATCAATAGCTCTTTTAGTTGTAATATTTGTGTTGGTTGATTTTTGGAAGGAATACAAAGATATAGATGCACTCTTTAGGACTATTAAAAGTGAAAATATGATGTTGTCTCGCAATAATAAGTGTTTCATCCAAAAGTTTCCAATTTCATCCACCATATTCAAAATATTATTTTTATTTTTAGGAGTATCGGAGTTTCATGCTTTCATGGATTAGTTTTCATGCTTTCAATAAATGAAAATGACTATTATGAATATTTGTTTCCCATACAAATTACAATAAATGGAAACAACTTAGAGGAATCCTCTAAAGAGTGAATGAGAATAAAGAGTTTACATTTGTTTGATTTTTTTAATTTTGAAATAACTTTAAAAATAATTGTTTATGTGTGAAGTTCATAGATGATTTTTTATTACTGCTAATTATTTTACAAAAGTAACCATACCTAAGAGAGTCACAAGCACTTCAAATACAAATACTTCTACAAGACATGATGAAAGAATGTCTTGACTTATTAATTTTGTGGCAACATTATTATGAAGGTCTAACTAGTTTCCAACCCTCCAACTATTTTAATAATGATAAGAAACAAGATAAAATGAGTTAAATGATAAAAACAATCAAAGTAAAGCTTCTCTTGAAAATAAAATATGAATAGTTTCCTAATGATGTGATTTAAGAAATCTTCATAAAGGTTATGGATGCCTAATTGGTAATGGAGAAAGGCTTTGAGTGTAGCCAATATTGTCTCTTTCAAGGCTATGAACATTTGACTAGAAATAGAGAAATGCTTACAACCTTCATGTAATGAAGTTGCAGGTTTAACAAGTTATTTTTATCATTCAATCTAAGTTTCAAAGAAGGATGGATTGATGCATAGGATCACACAATTCACTCTTTGAAGTATTTTACTAATTGTATCAAAATTAAAATCATAAATTAGTCATTTGAATCTTGATCATAATTTTTTAAACATTTTTCTTGTTATAACACTTTGATATTAACCGAGAAACTTAACATTCTAGATTCTAAATACTTTTAGAGTGTTTTCCTATAGTAGTCACCATTTTTGTGGCCATCACACCCCCATTCTATTTTGGAAAAGAAAATGGAGCCCCCTTTTATTCATGAGTTATAAAATTGTGTATCAAATCCTGAAATATGATTGAAGGGTCTTTGATTTTGCATTCTAATTAAAACCATGAAAATAATAGAGTTAAACTTATTTATGGTTTTAAAAGAGTTTTGAAGGTTCAATTCACGGTGTTCATGGTTTAAGTGTTTTTCTTCATGTTTTAAAATCATTTTTTTTTATCTCAATGAGTTGTTTCATGGTTTTTTAAAGTTAAACATGTGTGTAGGAAAAATATGAAGAAAACCCATAAGTTAGCCATTTTGTAAAGCTAAAAGACTTCAATACGTTCACATGATGGTTTACTTTTCATGTTCTATTGGTTTAAGACCCTCAACTTTAAGTTAATTGTCAAAAATTTATGACAGTTTGCAAATTCACTAATTAAATCCAAGTTTCCCCTAAGAACAAATGTTAGTTATCGACATTTAGTAAAATATTTGGGCAAGCCAAAATTTCTAAGGCATGCAATAAGTGGTAATATTGATTAATGGAAAGTTTCATCCTTTGGTACATGAATTAAAGTCGAAAGGACATAAATAGAGTTGATGGTGGCCACTATTCATAAATCAACATTCAACAAAACCTTCGGTGAGGAGAATCACTAAGTCATGAGATAGTTCCATATATTGATGGGTGAAAATTGACTCTCATCGCTGAAGTAGAGGGTACAAAATTCAATCATGTAGGGTAAGGTTTCGTCGATGATTGATAAGTGTCAAGGATCAAAACACAAGTGTACATAGGTCAAGAAAAAGTTTGGAGATTTTTAAAGAAGTGGTAGCATTAATGGAGGCCATGTGTCTCTCATCGGTTCCTTCCTATGTACGATTCACCAAATTAAAAATCCAAATACCCACAAAAAGAATTGGTGTAGGTCAATGAGATATTAAAGTTTCAAAAGAAGACAAATAGACAGAGTTCACACACATGGAGTTAAATCAAAGGCCCAACCATCAAAATAATTATTAGTTACTATACGCACTCCAAAATCGCATGTGTTACATTGTCAGAAAATGGTTTAAAAGTCCCCAATGATGATTCATGTCCTTTCAGAAGGTGTTCGAGTTCCTAAACCCATTCGCAGTATATATTTATAACCTAGACATCCTTACTTAACTTTTCCACACTTTCTTCCATCTTCCCACTCATTTATGTGCATGTTTTAGCCTTTAGTGTCGAGGATTGCCACCTGTCTAGGTGGCGCTTCAAAACCGCCGCCTGTGTAGAGTAGAGGTCCTGTGACTTCCACCTTGCATAGGGCGGTGATCCTATGCACTTTTTCAAAACTCTTCATGTGTGGTTTTAACACGTGTGATTTCACTTAACTTGACTTCTAAGGCACATTTGTGAACCAAATTACCTAAAAATAGTCTTGATTGCATGGTATTCCTTCCTTCTCTATTTTTAAATAGATTTAATTAGTTTGAACTGCCTCTTCACCCAATGATTTAGCACTCCAAGGTTGTCTTGTGCATGAAGGCACATCCCAACCAATTCCTATATAATCAATGCTTGTATTCAAGCAAATGGCCCGAGAGATTTGTGTATCTTGCATAGTATTGTTGACACAATCCCGCTAGAAATTGTGTAGCCAAGCTCTGTTCACTTATGTTATCCCTCTTCCACCTACATTGCAACCAGACTACCTTTAAGCTTTCATTTCTCAAGCGCCTTCTCCTGTTGTTGCCTTTGTATTCCCAATTCCTTTGACTCATATGGACACACAAAGAAAGAAAGGATAAACCGAGGGGACAAATTACTACACAACTGGATTTACCTCATTCTCAGAATTCTAGGTTGGATTTGTTGTTTGATTTCCTTCATTCCCGCAATTTATCATTGTTACATCACATCAAATATAGTAGAAAATAATCTCCTTTTTTTTACAAGTAATTATTTAATTTCCAAGAGGGTTTAAATCATTAATAACGGCTCCTATTGATGTATCTTCTTCTTCCTATCCCCGTGGATTTGAAGGAGAAAATATCTGCATAGAGGAGGTTGTCTACATATCATAGATCATTTGGAAAAGTTCTTGTTTTAAGTTAGTTTCAATACACTCAAGACAGTGAATAACCACACCGGGTTATCTCACTTTTTAGTTTTAGTGTAGAAATATTTTAATTATTTAGAATAGAAGCAAATTGTTGTTTGTGATTGTAATATTTCAGTTTTTGTGATTTGTTTAGATTAGTTTCCCTTCCAACAGTAGCATAGATTGTTAGTTTCATCTTAGTTAATTTGGACACTTCAAACTAGTTCAACATTGAGATCCAATTAGGCAAACAAACCATAGGGAATTTACACTACCCATTCATAGCCTCTAAATCTCCCCTTTGCCAACTCAACTACCAAGAGATCACACTACTAGATCTTAGTCACCGATCCTCATATAATTAAGCAACACATATTTCCACATCGGTTGCTTGCTCTCGCACGACCTCGGGGTCGAAAAGTGCGGTTGAAGGTTGCATGTCAATTTTCATCCGTATCAGCTTACCTTTTTGACTAATCTAAAGAAATACATGGAAAGAAGACATAAAAAAAAATACGTGGAAGATGAGACAAAGGCATACATGGAAAACAAAGTTACATTCAAAATCATATGTGGAGGAGTTAAATTAATAAATCCAAGTTTATTAAAAACATTAAAATGGTTGAGTTTTAGATATTTGAGTTAAAATAGCGAAGTTGAGAACAGAAAATGGAAAAGAATATTTTAAAGGGAAATTTGTAGCCATTTTTAGAAAAGCAAAGATGGATAAAGATGAGAAATGGCTAAATAAACCCAATTTAGTTTAACTTAAGACCACAATCATCAAATTTGATGCGATGGCACATAATTAAACATAGAGGTGGTTTCATGAGTAAAGACTAATCATGCAAAAGACAAAATGGTTGTTCTTTGAGTGTCTTTGGGAATGTTTTTTCATGCGATTAGAGAACTCACAATTGCGATTAAAATAAAATGGAATGATGATTAATAATTTTAAAGTTCAATTTTGGGGGAATCATTGTAATTTATGGGATCCTATTCCCAAAACATATTTTCGAACTATTATCTTTAGTTGTTTTTTATTTTCCCTCTTTTTAGAATAGGTTGGTTTTCTGTAAGCTCAAATCATGTAGAGTCGAGGCCAAGTCACATGCTCTATAAATACACTCATTTTCATTATAAAAGGACTCTCGCACTGGATTCAATAAAGGGAAGGATTTTGGATCTTTCACATGGTTTTATATGTTGCATTATTATGTTTAATTAATAATCCATGTGCAATGCCTGACAACAAATCTCTTTCAGTTTTTATGTAGAGTTTGCACTTCTAGTTTAATTTTGTAGTGTAAGATATTGAGATTTTTCTAGTCTCATTTCATGAGTTAATGTGTCTTGAATTTATTTTATTGGAAATTTGGATGCACTATGAAATATCATTTATTAAGTGGTTAATATATGTTAGAGAGAATGGATAATTATTATATTGTCTTGTTGAATATGGTTAACTTAAACAATAGTTAAGCTAATTAACATTCTTCATGAACTTGGTGAATGAACAACAATTATTTACTTGGATTGTGTAGAGTTGGGGTTCTTTTTGTTTATTTCCTTTGACTAATTGTTTGAGGTTTATTTAAAATTGAGCTGATGTTATTTTTTTATCTACTCTAGTTTGTGTGTGGTTTGATTGAGATCGTGTGTTTTTTGTGCTTCAAATTGAGAGGAGGGTCTAGTTTCTTTTCTTCCCTAAACTTGCCTCATTTTTAGTTTTTAGATGTGATCTAAATCACTTAGAACCATTGTAAATACCATTAGGATGAGCTTAATTCATATCAATATATTCAAATCTAGAAATCCAAGGTTTAATAGGTGGTTTTCCCAAACACACCGGTCCCTCCATAGATTAGCACTTGTCCATATATTCTCTCAACTAAATCTATATGTCCATATTATTTTGTACCTTGAATCCTATTTCTATCAATGGATATAAAATTATTAGGTTTGATTCCCTATCTTCCTTTGAAGTCTTGTGTGACAAAAGCTTACATCAAAAATTCCCATTATTGAAAATAAACAATGAAAACAAATTACAATATTCACAAATAAAATTTTATGTTGGGGTTTGTTTGTAGAACATTGTTTAGTAAGGAAATTTGGTGGAGAGAAATATAGGTAAAGGAAGAAAATCAAAATGGAAAGAAAGAAGTGTTCAAAATTAACAAATACGGAATTTATTTACTAAGTACAAGAGTATGTTAACCATAAAGAAAAACTCATAACTAAATAATTTTTTTGCACACATAAGAAGTTTCAAGAAATGTATTTATCATAAGATTAAATAATCCATAATAAGATTAAAAACAAAAATCTCTTAAATACTTATATATTTCTTGAATGAGAAAATGAACACAATTTTTCTATTGTCCTTCTCTTTAGCAAAATTCCAATATACAATCAATCAGCCCCTATCACAATGAACAACCCTTGTATTTATACTTGGGGGAATATTTACCTTCTAAATACCTCAAAACTAACTTTAAGTGACTTTTTACTTTTTACATTTTACTTTTCAACTAAATATCCCTTATTGTGATTTTACAATTAAAAATTCATTTTTAATTAAAAAGAACACTTTTATGTATATATAAAATATAGTACAACACTAATCATACATAAAATGTGGGCGGAAAGAGTCTCACCCCAAAACATAATACATATGAAATGAGAAATCAGATAAATGTGGAGGTTATAAGAAAAAGAATACTAGGAAGAAGAACTTGATGAAGAAGTTCATCACTTTATCTTTCCCGACACCTTAATCTTTAACATGAATGTTTTGAATTTGAGATTAGCTTTAGAAACCTGATTCTCTTTGGGGATATGAGTACTTTCCAAAGTATCTATTTGTTGTCATGCAAATGTGCAACAAGAAAATTTCTAATTTTCAAGCATGACAACGATACCCCTGTGTCAAAATTTTCAAATTTTACCTTTCCAAGACACCCCAGGTCTACCCGTCCTTAACACCAAGCCTTACTCAGTCTGTGTAATGGTCCTAAATTTAATTTCCATCCAATTCCCTAAATTATTTTGGAAATAAAATTCAATCTCCCAGTGTGATTTTAGGAGTTTGTGAAGAATGCCAAGTTTTGGGCAATTTTGGGCAAGACTAATGCACCCTCAAGCGAAAAAGAGGAGAAAATTTCAACATGGAGATGAAATAAAGGTATAATAATATCAAGGAAAATATTTTGGAAGATTTAGGAAGATTTGGAAGTTTTGGGGTAGGTTCATCAGAAACGGGTTCTCGTGCCTCAGTAATGCACAAGTTAAAAAACACCCGAGCTTCAAGAAGCAATATCGGAGTTCTATAAGGATTTAGGTTCTAAAAATACATATTTTTAAAGGTAATTTAGAGCTCTAACATATGGTGGAATCATATTTTTCACAACACCTAGGCACAATATGTTTATATCTAGTTTTTCTCATGCTTAGTCATGGAGCCAGAACAAAAATCTGATTTTTCAAGGATAAAATAGAATAATAAATAACTGATACCCCCACCATTATATTTAAAATTCCATTTTCAGTAAAATTAATATAAAATTTCACCTTGAAACTCCATCAGGAACTCCAGATACGGCCTTCACAAGTTCGCTCTCAAGTTCTCATACTTAGCCAATTTTTGAAGTGGACACATGTCACTCTGTGATCCTCGGTACATTTTGATGTCCCTTTCATACCTTAAAATAAGGGACATATGGAATAGTAAAATGTTCCCAGCACTTTTAAGCCCTCCGATCACCCATAGACCCTCTCGCACTTTGCTTTTCCCCATGAGCTTGTCGAGCATATCCTCACACTACATGATGATGATGCCAAGTGTCTCAACCTCGACGGAATGTGTAAATTCATGTCCCTTTAATTCCATTAATCTAAGGGACATAGGGAAAAATAAAATGAACACATCCCTAGCTATGCCTCTTGGTCCTCCATACGCCCAAAATTCAACCCCCAGGTGCTTCTCTCAAGCTCCCTCGCTCAAATACTCAATCGGTCGGATCTTCGCCATGTGTCGCAATTAGGTGCAACGTACAAATTGATGTCCCTTTCATCCCCGTAAGATAAGGGAAAAAAAAATGTGCCCAACCCTCATGATTTCATTTTTCAAAAGTATAAAGGACAACACTTAGCCATTTCGCATCTCTTGTCTTCATCTCCCCACACCTCTATACCTCGCTGATCTCTCGGAAAAATTTCTCCACGCATCCAAACCACCATTGCTGCACTCAACCAGCTCCACCAATTCCTTCTAAGATTGAAACATAGATATTTTAGAGGAAAAGTAGATCAAGTAAATGAAGAAGAGAGAGAAAATGAAATAATTCTTCTCGAAAACTCTTTAGTCGTCACCAAACGAGAAAAATTGATGTAACTTCAAAACCAGTCACGGATCGGAGGAACCATTTTTTTGTTGTCTTAGTAATTTTTAGAAGGTGGTAAAAACCTCACCAAAATATATTTCATATGTAGTGATAATTATTTTCAAAATGAAGAAACTCTCCATTCCGTAAACGAAGACAAAAAGCAAATTTCCCATCAACTAATGATCGGTTTGCGAAAGAAATTTCACCGAGGAACGAGTGAGAAAAAACTATATCAAAAATATAATTTCCATCAAGATATGAGGAGAGGAAGTGAACCTAAAATTTTCAAGCTCCACTAATGGCTGCCATGACACAACAGTGAAAAAATCATGAGCTACCTCTCCACTTCTTAAGGTTACAGTAGGTAGAATCACGTGAAAATTAGTGGAAATGATCCTTGAAAAATCTAGTTTCACGTGAACTACTTTTCGCACCATGAATTCCCTATTTTTAAATGACATATGGGGGTTGTGTATTTTATCAAATTCTACCCTCTTCAAAGAAATTTTCAAATTCCCAAAGATCCAATGGTGAAATCATCTGAAATTCGGGGAAGGGTCTCCAAAAATTTAGTTTCTTTCAAACTAGTTTTTTGCATGATGAAGTTTCCAATATCTCAAGATATGGAGGACTGATTTTTTATCAATATTCTTCCCCCACTTCATGCCCGAAGCTCTTACCAGGCGAAAATTTCATTTTTATTTCTGAATTTCTGGTGAGTGAATCATAACAAAAATTGGAGCACATGATCACGACAAAGAGCCAAACCCAAAAATGTCATTCCCATCAAAAACCAAGGCCATTTTCACTACTTACTAAAAATAGCACATTCTATGCTTCCACGCATGTTAAAGATATTAAGTCCCTTGGGTTGCAAGTTTGATCATCCGGGATAGTCAGAAAAGGTGTAAAATGGAGACAAGATCGAAAATGACAATTTTCCCAAAATAAATGGTCTTGAAAAAGTAACCTACTAAAAATAGAAACACCTTGGCCAAGGAAGAGAATAGAAAATGCCATAATGTTCGAAGGTGAAATTGGAGAAAATATGGTGATATGCCCCAATATGGAAGGTTATGATCTCAAAATAGAAAGTTTCATGTTTGAGAGAGAAAGTTGCAGATGGCCTCACCCTCACTCATCTTTCCACTTTTTGGAATCTTCATGGGGTTGTAAAATTTCATCAGAATCAAGAAGGGGAACGAGAACTTCACAGAGGTCCTAGAAGTATCATCCATAGTTCAATTGTGTTCAAGTGCAAAGCATCATGAGGCGCAATATGTGAATTCATATTCACCACTTGGGGAGTTGGGTGATTCAAAATGAATCAGTTAGGGTGTTTTTAATGAGAATATGAGTTCATCAATCAAGTGTCAAAGATGATTATTGGGATAATTTCCCGTGTTCATTCTTGAAACATTACTCATTCCATAGTCCATGGTTTTCATGTATCATGCAAGAGAAGAGGCTACGATCATCATCTTCAACGAGGGTGCTACTTCATTAGAGATATCCTTCCCCTCTCTTCTACTCTCTTTCTCCCCTCTCCTTTCTCTCTCCTTTCTAATTCTTTATTGAGCACAATCATTGTTTTTCATCTTATTCACTTAAGTGACCTATTTTAAATTTGTAAAAGTATTTTCTCAAAATTATAAGAGAAATACTTAATTCATGGAAAACAAAAGGTCACAAGTGGAATATGGAAATGAAGATTCATATGAGGGAGGTGAAAGGAAAATTTAGATTTTTATAAATTGGGATGGCCTCTCCATTCCAAAGGATTCTGAATTTTGAAGAACTCCTACTATGTAGCATTGTGAATTGTGATAGCTTGGTTGAAGCTTTGTATTCATCACTACACATGGAATAAAAGCTACACTTATTCTATTTCTCTTCCTTATTTTTCCTCTATTTCCCTCTTGTATGCACTTTGTAAGCATGGTGATCAAAGAGAGATTTGAATCTTTGATGAATGAGCCTCATAAAACTTTGTGTTTATGTGGGTTTTGTTTGTCTCACTAACCGCTTCATTGTTGCTTTCTTTTATATTGATGTTGAACTACTCCAGTTATTAGGTGTGAAGCTTTGCAATCTACTCATGGTAGTAATCTTCCTTAACTAGTTTCCCCCTTTCTCCTCAACATTGTAACTTACTCCCTTGTACCTTTCCATAAGCACTTTCCACAGTTCATGTGGAGTTTCCTTGTGTGATCCCCTGCCAAGGTTTCCACCCACAACATTTATATTAGTATTAGGATTACTTCAATTTAATAATGGGAGTTGTACATTACAATACAAAGGGTTATAGCCAGTGAACATTGGTGGAGACACCTGATTCATCCACCCAACAATTTTTCTCACAAACAGTTTTTGGTAACTCTACTGGGGAGATATTTTCCTAAGTGCACCCAAAAAGGAATCTCTTCCCAAAAAAAAAAAAAAGGATATATTAAAAAAATTAAAAAAATTCAAAAATTAAAAATGGAAGAAGTACTTGGATGATCAAAAGCCTCTTTACAATCCTAACTGAGAAATCTGCACTTTTCAAGAGTTGAAGAAGAATTAGTTGAAGTGGAAAAGACCATGGTGGATGAAGAAAGAGAAATACCCTAACCCATTGTTCCATGGGGAAGGAATATGGGTCCACTTTCTCTTGTACCTCCTCTTCATGATATTTCGACGTGTTCCCGCAAGAACCTTCCAAAATTCAAAGGTGACAACACACAACTTCCTGAAGAGCATGTAACAACTTTCATCACTGCATGTGGTGTGTTGGGCGTCAAACACGAAGATGTATTTGTTAGATTTTTCATGGAATCTTTGCAAGAAAAGACATTCAAATGGTTCTATTTCTTACCAGCAAGGTCTATCACTTGTTGGAACGATATAAGAACCAAATTTGAAGCCAAATATAAAAATATAGAAGACTTTCGTGGATTTCTTAGTTCAACTCGCTAGAACTCAAGAAGGAATTTATAGAATCTATGAGAGACTTCATAGCCAGGTATAACTGGACAATCAGAAGGATTCCTGAAGATGTCGTGCCTTCTAAAAATAATCTAAAAAGATTATTTATCAGTGTTATGCAACTAGAAGTTGGGTTCTTCCTGAGAATATCTCAACCTAGAGATTTGAAAGAAGCACAAGATTATGCTATTGAAATAGATGACGATCTAATATTTTCTGGTAAGGTAAAGAATCCCCATGGTAAACAGAAAGGTCAAAGTTTGATTTCAATACCCACTGATCATGTGATTCAAAAAATGGCTAATGATATGTTTTCCATGAAGAAAAACATCTCTCTCGATCACAGGAGCACCCCAAAGGCTCACCTTGGAAGCTCCACCAATGCGATGTATAGGAGCTATGAAGACAAAGAAGAGGAAAGTTTTGAATATGAAGAGGAAGGAGAAAATGAATATGCTAGGATTGGGTTTTGTGAATGCACGCTTGATGATGAGGAACCCACTGATAGTTACTCATATGTAGTATTCACCCAATCCCAAAAGGAGAAAAAGGCTCCTCTTCCACTACCCAAACTAAGAAATTAAATCCTCCAATGGTGACTCTAAGAAAAATAACAACAAAATGAGGATCATCAAAGCCTGCTTCAACAAGGATAGTTGAGAAGAAGCATGAAGCCACCCCAACCAAGAATCCTTCTACCTCTTCAAGTAATTCCTCTTCTACTTCTCTTGGAAAATTAGTTTCTAAAAACATCTATGTTAATGTTGCCATAACCCATGATTTTCCCACCACCTCTTCATCCTTAGATATCATTGACCATTTTAAAAATTCCAAGATCCAAATGTTTGCGTTTAAATACTTAAGAACTCATCCTAAACAATTAGAGAGACTTATTCAACATGTTAAAGGAAGTAGTCATGTTTCTAAAGATACCTCCACTAAAGAACCATCACATGCATCCCAACCCACTCCATCTCTAAATTTCCTCACTCCACACCCTCTACATCCAAGAAGGTTGATCCATTCTACATAGCCTTATTAGTCAATGAGTATAAGCTAAATAATTGCATCATTAATCTGGTGCCTCGGATAACGTCATGCCCACAAAAATTGTTAAAGCTCTTGGTCTCTCCCTTTCCCCTACCTCTGGTAAATGCCTCTCCATGGAGATGAAACAAGTGCCTCTCATTGGACAAGTCAAAGATGTCAGGTAACATTGGCGGACTTCCCTGACAAGAAAATCACAATGAGAATCCTTGTAGTAGACATTCCCGCCACATATGGCATGTTATTGAGACAAATCATTTGTCGAGATGTTGGAGGATATATGCAATTGAATTGGTTACATGCCACCATCCCAGTCAATGGTAAAATAAATAAGCTACTTCCCATTAGAAAATGAAGTATATTGTTCAATGGCCAAATGACCCAATAGAGACATACCATGCCACAATTCCAAACTCTGAAACTTCTTCATGACCTTCAAGGAAGATCTTGAGCTGCCCTTGTTGGTGGAGGAATTTCCAAACATCATAGAGCCATTCAAAGAACACAATGAAGAGTTGATGAAAGCCGAGTTTGAAAGGGTGTACTTTTCATGGGACGAAGGTGTAGACAAATTTCCGCATTGGATGCCAAGGTTGGTAATGAGAACCTTGACTTACAACAAAGAAATCTTGAAGTGATGAGAGATTCGACCAAGAAGAAGGAATGATGCTCAACACCTTCTTAATAGACAACTTCAACATTTTCAATGATTCTCCTGAGGATCAATATGAGTCTTCATGTGATGAATGTTCCAATGAACTTGAAGGATTCTCTTTCTCATTGGAAGAAGATGACAGGAATGCAAGAATGGCAAGCATACCTTCACCTCTCAAACTTGAAATGGAGCATACCCAGAAAATGATGATTTCACTATGAAATGGACCTCTCAATGTTCAGCGATCAAGAACGGGAAGATGAAGATGAAATTTTTAGCTCCAATGTTGTGCTCATTTCTTTTCATGAGGATGGAAACATTCTCAATGAAAAATGAGAGAAACGGATTGTTTCTTGATCCTAAAGTTGATTTTACTCAAAATGGAAACCTTCTCAATAGATTTCAACCTTTCAGTTCTCACCCCGATCAAGAGATGGATTCCCTTGACACAAAGATGGAGGATGAAGCCCAAAATGGACAAGGCAAGGAAGATGACAATTTTCAAGTTAGAGACCTGATTTTGAACTCATTCTCTTTCCAAGAGGGTAATGCAATGAAAGTAACACATTGTATAGGGCAGCGCATGAAAAATATTTGGAGCATGAGAAAGGCCACTTCATGGAATAATTAAAAATCAGAGAAAATCAAGAGGAGGGACATGATGCCAAAATTCATGAGACATATGCTAAGAATCAACCCATGAGAACAAAGGGGTCATGAAGCATATGCATAATGAAGAAAAAATGTCTTGTAGTAAAAATTAAAATGGAAAGTCAAGAACAATCAAGGTATGTCTTCATGACAACAGAAAAAATCAGCAAATGAAAAGAACTCTGAAATACAAGGAGAAATCAAAAAAGGTGTCAAAGTAATAGGTGGAATGTACAAGCAAGCTAGCAATCAATATAGATTTCTCAAGAAGCTGAGAAGAGGTTCATACTTTAGTGAACTTACAATGGAATTTAGGAAAAGAACAACATTCAATGACACCCATTTACGGGTAAGCACTCAATTCAAATTTGCACTTCAGTGAAATCAGGTCATCCCCCCACATGTACATAGGTGATTTAGGTTATTTCCCTTATTTCGTTGTGTGTTTCCTTTCCCTTTATCTTTACCTCGCCGTGTTCATGTGTCTCGTGTGTTTGTGTTCAAAAAAAAGTTGTGTAGCCTATCTTTCTAGTGACTCCATAAAGCCCAATGATAAGGCACTGGTCCATGAAGAAAAATTGAGATTATGGGATTCTCATGTTATGTCCTCACTATGCTCAATCCAAAACATGTCCCCAAGCTAGATCCATTGTTTTCATGAAAATTTGCAACAAGATACCCCCGTGTCAAAATTTTCAAGCATGACAATGATACCCCTATGTCAAAAATTTCAAATTTTACCTTTCCAAGATACCCCAGGTCTACCCATCCTTAACACCAAGCCTTACTCAGTATTTGTAATGTTCCTCAATTAGATGTCCATCTAATTCCCATAGGTTATTTAGGAAAGAAAATTCAATCCCCTAGGTGATTTTAGGAATTTGTGAAGAATGCCAAGTTTTGGGCAGTTTTGGGAAGGGCTACCACCGACCTTATTCGGGACTAATGCACCCCAGCATAACAGAGGAGAAAAATTCAACATGGAGATGCAATAAAGGTCTAAGAATATCAAGGAAATTATTTTGGAAGATTCAGGGAAGATTCAAAAGTTTCATGTGGTAGGTTCATCAAAAATAGGTTCTCAGGCCTAGGTAGAGCATACAATGTTAAAAAATAACTTGAGCTTTGAGAAGCAATTTCAAGAGTTCTATAAGAAGTTAGAGCTAAAAATAAATCTTCAAAAAATAATTCATATCTCTACAAGATTGTGAAATCATATTTTTCAAAACACCTAGGTGAAATATGTTTATATCTAGTTTTTCTCATGCTCAATCACGAGCTAGAGTAAAAATCCTATTTTTCAAAGGGATAAAATGGAAGAATAAAGAACTAGGATCCCTACCATTGGATTTATAAGGCCATTTAAAGTCAAATTCATATAAAATTTCACCTTGAAACTGTTGGGGTTTGCACACCGGTTGTGCAGATAATATATCGATTTAAGCATACGTGCAAATAAAAGTGGATATTCTACTGTAAGAAATATACAAAACAAGAGACATAAATTAACACCCTATTTAACGTGGTTCACCCAAGTGGGATATGTCCACCATGAAACAAGCCAATCTATTATCCAAAGCTTTGACAAGATATACAATGAATATTTACAATCTTCCACACCTCTCGATGTTCAAGACTTTTTATTTGATCAAGCTTTTGCTTATTCACCAAGAATTTTCTCTCATACTTATCTTTGTAATTATGATCCACACTTTTATTTCTAAACCCTATCTTTTATGCTTATATAGTCGTTTATAAACTTAGGGCACTTAGCCATGCAATTACAATTAATAAATCTATTTTAATGCTAAAAATAGATATAATTCCCGAGAGTTAATTAAAACTTCGCCGCACAGTAATCAACACCAGCTTCTACCTAACCATCGCCATTCCTACTTGCTTTGACCAATGCTCGGTCTCTGACTTGACTAATGTCGGTCGCACTTCCACCGATGTCGGTTTTCCCTTAACCGATGTCGCCATCGTAATTTCCAAAGCAAGTTCCATTGCATGCTAAAATGAAGTAATTTAGCTTCACAACTCAACAATCTCTCACTTGGAGTTTAATTACTACACCATATCTATACAATATCATTCTTGATCCTTCCTTGCTTCATTAATTCCTCTTTAAGTCTCAAACTCAAAGACCAATAGAAGTGGAGTGTAGCTCCAACTTCTCCTTTACTAATGGCTTCATTAGCATATCCACAGGGTTCTTGCTCATATGAATCTTTTCCAAATTCAACTGTCCATCCTCCAATACCTATCGTATGAAGTGATACCTCAATTGAATGTGTTTCATTCTCAAATGAAATGTTGAGTTATTTTCCAAATGAATTGCACTCTGACTGTCACTGAACAATTTATAATCACCTTGCTCCTTTCCCAACTCTTCCATTAACCTACTCATCCATATCATCTCCTTGCTATCCTCTGTAGCTGCAACATATTCTACCTCTATAGTAGACAAAGCCACAACCTTCTGTAATCTTGAAATCTAGCTAACTTCCATTCCACCTATTGTGAAAATATATCCAAGTAGTGCTCCTCCTCCTACCATCCAGATCTCACCATATCTCGAATCAACATAGCCACGTAATGAAATATCTAAACCTTCATAGCATTACTACATGCTAGATGTCCCTTTCAAATACCCGAGTATCCATAGATTGCTTTCCAATGCTCTTTACCTGGATTATCCATATATCTACTCACAACTGCCACTCCTTTTGCAATGTTTGGTCTTGTACAAACCATGGCATACATGAGACTTCCAACTGCTAAAGCATATGGCACTCGTGTCATGTATTTGACATCCTCATGTGATGAAGGACATTGATCTTTGCTCAATTTGAATTTTCCAGCCCTAGGTGTGCTAACAGGTTTTGCATTCTACATGTTGAACCTATTCTAACACCTTGTAGTTATAATCCTCCTGAGACAAATACAACTTCTTGTTTTTCTTGTCTCTATGTATTTTCATGCCAATGATTCTTTTTGCAGCTCCTAAATCCTTCATAGCAAATGTGTGAGCTAGCTTTCTCTTAAGCTCACCAATGTCCTACATACTAGATCCTACAATAAGCATATCATCCACATACAATAAAAAAATAATATAGCTCCCATTTTCAAGCTTCTTGAAATAAACACAATGGTCAGATTCACATCTCAAGTAACCATGCTCATGCATAAAACTATCAAACCTCATGTACCATTGCCTTGGAGCTTGCTTGAGCCCATATAGGCTCTTTTTCAACCTGCACACTAATTTCTCCTTACCCTTGACTTCATACCCAAGCGATTGCTGCATATAAATCTCTTCATCCAAATCACCATGAAGGAAAGCCGTCTTCACATCTAGTTGCTCTAAATGCAAATCTTCTACTGCAACTAAACTCAATACAGTACGAATAGAAGTCATCTTAACAACAGGAGAAAATATTTCACCAAAGTCAATACCTACTTTCTATGTAAATCCCTTTACTACAAGCCTTGCCTTGTACCTTTTCTATCCACCCTCTTCTTCTAATCCTATAAATCCATTTGTTCTCGCAATGTTCTCTTACTCATTGGGCAACTTAACCAAATCCCAAGTCTAGTTCTATTCCAAGAGTCCATCTCCTCATTCATGCCATTCTCCCATTGAACGTGAATCTTATCCCTCGTATTTCTTCTTCAAAGCTCTCTCGGTTCACCTCTATCACCAATAATAAATAAAATAGAGAAGGTGTAAATCTTTCTCGAAGTTTACTTACCCTTTGTGACCTTCTCACATGAGTTTGAGGTACCGAGACTTAATCTGGGCCTCCTGACATTAGTATCAACTTCGATAGTGACTAACACCGGTCACCTCTAACCGACGTCGGCTTTCGCTAACCGATGCCGTTTCATCCTCTATAACCATCAATGATTCATCTAACCTATGTCATTTAGGGAATCACCAACCATGGTTACTTCATGTGTATTTCGTATGTGTTTCTTTAAAACCCGAGAGTTTATTGTCATCAATAAACTTCTCAATTTTCTCATCCTTGGGTACCAAAATTTGATCCCTATACATTCTCTTTTCATTCCATTCAATATCACGACTCCTAATAATTTTATAATTCTCTAAATCCCAAAAACGGAAACCAAAATCACTAGATCCATAACAATTAAAAGTGCACCTCATGGATTTTGCATCCAACTTTTTCTATTTTCCCTATCAACATGCATAAAAGCTTCTGAACCAAAAACTTTAAGAAAAGAAAGATCTACCTCTTTTCCACCCAAGCTTCCTATGGTATTCCTCCATCTAGTGAACTTGAAGGGCCATGGTTAATTAAATAAACCATCAGATCAACTCCTTCGCCCAAAAATGCAAGGGTAATCCGAATGTATCCTCATACTTCTAAAGCACATTCCATGATTGTCATGTTCATTCTTTCTAGCAACACCATTCTCTTGTGGTGTTCTTGGAACCGTTCTTTCTCTACATATCCCATTCACTGAACAATAATCATTGAAATCCTTGCTACAGTATTCACCACCATTGTAAGTTCTAAGGCACTTTAACTTAGAATCGATTCATTCTCAACAAGGGATTTCCATATCTTAAAAGTCTTAAAAAATCATATTTACATTTAATACAATAAACCCATACATTTCTTATAGCACCATCAATGAAAGTACATAATACTGGGATCCTCCATGAGAAGCTACCTAAGCTAGTCCCCACACACACATATGTCCTTCTTAGTTGCCCCAAATATGAGAATCTCACTCTCTTTTGCTTTCCAAATACACTATGCTCACGTAAATCAAGATCTAAATCTTTCAAATCGATAACTTACCCTTAGCCTTTAAGATCTACATTCCTTTTCGACTCATATGACCCACCAATTATGCCACATGCATGCATATAAATCAAGTAGATAATACAAAAAAGGAATCAGAATACAGTAGATAAATATAATGTTCCTACCTTCTTACCTCTTGCCACAACAAAAGCACCCTTGGTGACTTTCCAAGAGTCTCCTCGTAAAGTAACCATGCAACTGATTCACGTAGTTGCCCTCTACGAAATAAGATTCCTCCTCGAGGCTTGCACATGCCTCACATCTTTCAATACCCATGTATTTCCATTTTGTAATTTTAGATGAACTTCCCTTTACTAGTAATACCGCAAGGTTCATCATCACCCAAATAAACATGCTCTAAATTACCCCGACATAATTTTTGAAATAACCCTTATTAGGAGTTACATGGAAAGAAGCTCTGAATCTAAAACCCATGATTCAATTCTACTATCTAAAGAAAGAATAAGAGCATCTTGCATTACCTCTGATGCAGCAAGATTCACCTCTTTACCTTTTTGTGGTCGTTGGTTCTCTTTATCCTTTGACCAAAAATCTTTCTTTGCGTATGTCCTTTCTTTCCACATTTCCAACAAGGAATTCCCTTACTTCTAGATTTAGATCTGTTATCCCTTGACTTTGATATCCTATTACTCTTACTCTTGATCTCTCCTTCTTCGCCTCCCTTGCTTTCTACATTCAAAGCATTTCTAGATGATGTTTCCTTTGTACTCTTCCTCTAAATTTCTTCATTCAAGATTATACTAACTACATTATCAAACATCAAAATATTATTAGCAGATGTTGTATTACTAACAACCATTACCAAGTTGTCCCAACTATCAGGAAAATAACATAAGAATAAAAGTGCTTTTACTTCATCATCAAATGGTATTGCAACTGATTTTAACTGATTTACAATAGATCAGAAATCATTCAAATGACTAGAGGCAGATTCACCTTCATGCATCTTATAACTAAATAGTTTCTTCATCAAATAAACTTTATTTGAAGCACTAGGTTTTTCATATAAATTAGCAAGAGATTAGTCTATCGTAGAAGTCGCCTTGTAATATTGGAATCCACGGATGCTACCAAGCTCGACATTATAGATCCCAAATCCTTTCTATCAATAATCTTCCATTCTTCATCAGTCATCTTCATAGGTCTATACTTCTCATCCAACGGTAAGTAAAATCTCTTTGATACAGATATAAACCTCAATTTGCATCTTCCATAATTGATAATTTCGGTCGTCAAATTTCTCTACCTTGTATTTATTATCTTCTCGCCATTGATGTAGCTCCCACTCAACCAAAAACCCTCTGTGAGTAAATCACAACACACAAAACCCTTAAACAAAGCTCGATACCAGCTTGTTGGGGTTTGCACACCATTGCATGCATAATATATCAGATCTAAGCATACATGCAAATAAAAGTGGATATTCTACCAGAAGAAATATACAAAACAAGAGACATAAATCAACACCAGATTTAATGTGGTTCACCCAATGTGGGCTACATCCACCAAGAAACAAGCCAATATATTATCCAAAGCTTTGACAAGATATACAATGAATATTTACAATCTTCCACACCTCTCATATGTTCAATACTTTCTTTCATCAAGCTTTTTTCTTCACCAAGAATTCTCTCTCTCATAATTATCTTGTAATTATGATCCACACTTTTTTTCTAAACCCTAGCTTTTATGCTTATATAGTCATTTATAGACTTAGGGCACTTAGCCATGTAATTACAATTAATAAATCTATTTTAATGCTAAAAATAGATATAATTCCTGAGAGTTAATTAAAACTTCGTTGCGCAGTGTAATCGACGCCGGTTCTCGCTTAACCTACTGTCGTCATTCCTACTTGCCCTTGACCAATGTCGGTCTCGCCCTAACCGATGCGGTCTAACCTTAATCGATGTCATTCTTCGTATTTTCTAGCAAGTTCTAATTACATGCTAAAATGAAGTAATTTAGCTTCACAACTCAATAGAAAATCCATAGGAAACTCCAGATACGACCTTCACAAGTTCGCTCTCAAGTTCTCATACTTAGCCAATTTTGAAGTGGACACATGTCAACTCCAAGAGCCTGGCACATTTTGATGTCCCTTTCATTCCTTTAGCTAAGGGACATAGGGGACAGTAAAATGGGCCCAGCCATTTTTATCCCTCTAATTACCCATAGAACCCTCTGCATCGCCAGTTTAGCCCCCAGGAGCTTGTCAGAGCCTATCCTTACACTACATAGATGATTGCCAAGTGTTGCAACCTGACGCGATGTGTAAATTGATGTCCCTTTTGTCCCTTTGAGATAAGGGACATAAGGGATAGTATAATTTTCCCAGCCCCATCTATGTCTCTTGGTCCTCCGTGATGCCCAAAATTCAGCCCCTGGGTACTTCTCTCAAGCTCCCTCGCTCAAATGCTTAGTCGATCAGATCTTGCCAAGTGTCACGATTAGGCACGATGTGTAAATTGATGTCCCTTTTGTCCCTTTAATCTAAGGGACATCTCCCTCATGCTTTCATTTTTCAGAAGTATAAAACACAACACTTAGCCATTTCTGCATCTTTGGTTCATCTCCCCACACCTTCATACCTTATCTGAGCTCTTGCGAATTTTCTCCAGTGCATCCAAACCACCATTGCTAAACTCAACCAGATCAATAAATTCCTTATAACATTAAAACATATATATTTCAAAGGAAAATTAGATCAAAGAAACGAAGAATGGAGGAGAAACAATACAAATCTTCAAAACTCTCAGTAGCCGTCGGATGAGAAAATTGATGTAACTTACAAACCAAGGCACGGATCAAAGAACCATTTTTTGTTGTCTTTGTAATTTTCAAAGGCCATAAAACCATCACCAATGGATCTCTCATATGCAGTGATAGTTATTTTTAGTGAATAAACTCTCCATTCTGCAGCAACGAAGACAAAAAGCAAATTTCCCGCTAAACCAAAGTGATCGGTTTGCAAAGAAATTTCACCTGAGGAATGAGCGAGAAAACCCATATCAAAAATACAATTTCCATCAAGATCCAATGAAATAAATTGATCCTATAATTTTCAATCTCTATTAATGGTTATTATGACATAGCAATGAAAAAATCAATGAGCTACCTCTCCACTTCTCAAGGTTCCAATGGATAGAATCACGCGAAAATCGGTGGAAACGATCCTTGAAAAATATAGTTTTGCATGAACTAGTATTTGTGCCATGAAGTCCCTGTTTTTAGGGACATGGAGATCTATGTTTTTATTAGCATTCTGCCCTCTTTGAAGAAATTTTCAAATTCCCAAATATCCTGGCGGGTGAAATCATTTGAAATTTGGGGGGAAGGGTTTTCGAAAAATCTAGTTTCCTTCTAAATATTTTTTTGCACGATGAAGTTGTTAATCTCTCAAGATATGGAGGAATAATTTTTTATCAATATTATACCCCCACTCCATGCTCAAAGCTCTTACTAGGTGAAAATTTCATTTTTATTTCTGAACTTCCTAGTGAGTGAATCACAACAAAAATTGGAGCACGTGATCGCGACGAAGAGCCAAACCCAAAAATGTCATTCCCATCGCAAACCAAGGCCATTTTCACTACTTAATAAAAATAACACATTCTATGCTTCCACACATGTTAAAGATAGTAATTCCCTCAGGTTGCAAGTTTGATCATCTAGGGACAGTCAGAAAAGGTGTAAAATGGAGACAAAGAGAAATGACAATTTTCCCAAAATAAAAGGTCCTAAAAAGCAACCTGCTAAAAATAGAAATGTTCTAAAAATAGAAACACCTTGGCCATGGAAGAGAATAGAAAATTCTAGAATGTTTAGAAGGTGAAATTGGAGAAAATATGGTGATATGCCCAAAATGGAAGGTTATGATCTCATATTCTAAAAATAGAAAGTTTTAGTGTTGAGAGCAGAAAGTTGCATAGATGGCCTCACCCTCACTCATCTTTCCACTTTTTGGAATCTTCACGGGGTTGTAAAATTGCATTATAGCTCAAGCGGAGGGACGAGAACTTCACAAAGGTCTTGTAAGTATCATCCATAGTTAAATTGTGTTCAAGTGCAAAGCATCATGAGGCACAACATGTGAATTCATCTTCACCACTCGGGGCTGGGTGATTCAAAATGAATCAGTTAGGGTGTGTTCAATGAGAATAGGAGTTCATCAATCAAGTGCCAAGGATGATCATTGGGATCATTTCCTATGTTCATTCTTGAAATAGTACTCATTCCATAGTCCAGGGTGTTCGTGCATCATGCAAGGGAAGAGGCTACGATCATCGTCTTCAACTTCTTCAACGTGAGGGTGTTACTTCATCAGAGATATCCTTCCCCTCTCTTCTATTCTCTTTCTCCCCCTCTCCTTTATCTCTCCTTTCTAATTCTTCGTTGAGCACAATCATTTTTTCATCTTATTCACTTAAGTGACCTATTTTAAATTTGTAAAAGTATTTTCTCAAAATTATAAGAGAAATACTTAATTCATGGAAAACGAAAGGTCACAAGTGGAATATGGAAATGAAGAGTCATATGAGGGAGGTGAAAGGACAATTCAAATTGCTATAAATTGGGATGGCCTCTCCATTCCAAAAGAGATTCCGAATTTTGAAGAACTTCTACTATGTAGCATTGTGAATTGTGATAGCTTGGTTGAAGCTTTGTATTCATCACTACACATGGAATAAAAGATACACTTATTCTATTTCTCTTCCTTGGTTTTCCTTTATTTCCCTCTTATATGCACTTTGTAAGCATGGTGATCAAAGAGAGATTTGAATCTTCGATGAATGAGCCTCAGAAAACTTTGTGTTTATGTGGGTTTTGTTTGTCTCACTAACCGCTTCATTGTTGCTTTCTTCTATATTGGATGTTGAACTACTCCAGTTACTAGGTGTGAAGCTCTACAATCTACTCATGGCAATAATCTTCCTTAACTAGTTTCCCCCCTTTCTCCTCAACATTGTAACTTACTCCCTTGTACCCCTTGTACAAGCACTTTGCCATAGGTTCAGTGGAGTGTCCTTGTGTGATCCCGAACAATTTGGCCACCCACAACATTTAGATTAGGATTAGGATTAGTTACATTCAATAATGGGAGTTGTACCATTCAATGCAGAGGGTGTAGCCCCGTGAACATTAGTGGAGACACCGATAAATTTTCTTATGAATATTATCCATGAATTTATGGCCTCTAGCATCCCTCAATACTAATTAATATATTGGGCACATTTCTCTCATCTTTGATATTTACATTGAAATATTTGAGATCTTAACAACGAATCCCACACCAAAATTATTTGAATCAAAGAGTTATCCCTTAAGAATTGTTTTCCTTTTTTACTTTTTTCTATTGGTCTTAGGTCGGTGCTTTTTTAAGCATTTCACATTGAAGATCAATCATATCAACATAAATTTAATATTTGAGAGTGTCACCTTTCTAAATATGAGAAAAGATATCTTTCGGATCTTATTTTAGTGTCTTTAGTCTTCATTAATTATATCTACACCATTTCAAAGAGAGATTGTCCTTATCATAACTAAAAAAATTGATTACAAATGAGAATTTTCTCATTTGTGGCTACTATATTGCACAAATTTCTTGAATAAATCCTCCCCAAAATGAAGTTTCATCCTTTATTATTTTCACAGTACCATTGGTTTTGATATAAACCCTATCAATCAACTCACATACCTTTCTACCCTCATCGATTATTTGTAACCTTTGAAAATAATACCCTCAACATAAGGTTTAGTTACTTTCCTCATGGATTGAATCTTTGAATGTCCTAGATAGCATTTTGATCTTGTTAATAGGCATGAGTTCTTTTGATGAGTAAATTGAGACTCCATTTAGGTCCAATAAGGTATTGATATATGAGAAGAGGGTGTATAATTTCTCTTCCTTCTATTCTTTCATTTTCCCCTTTTTTAGTTCTCTAAATTATCCTTATTACATAATATTTGAAGTTATATATCACCTTTATGGGTAGGATCTCCAAAAAAATCCTAGTAAGATTTTAATCAAACAAATTCACATATGCTTCATATTTTTCAACCAAACGTTGTGTAATTTCCACAAATTACACTGATCGGAATTAGAGGTAAACCTCGAAGTAGTATTAGCCTTTTTAGTGGTCATCTACAAAAATATAGGTTTCTAAGGTGCTAGCGAACTTGAAATGAATGTTTAGTCCTAATGATCAATACATGGGAGAGAAAATCAACATGGTAATCAAAGACAGGATTATCAAGAAATAAAAAATAGTAAATGACATGTTTCTCAAAATGGGAAAGGTATGTAGTTGAGACTAACATGAAATTTTTATCAATAAATACAAATAATAGGATGGTGTTTTTATGGACTTACAATGACCTTAAAGGATATTATCAAGATATCATCTAAAACATCATAGAGCTTACACTTGATGCCAAATTATAGAAGAAAATTCCAATCAACCCCAAAATTTACCCTATGATGAGAAAGGAACTAACCAAGTTGATCAAATCTAACATTTTATTTCTCATTAAGCATTCTAATTGGGTGACCAATCTAATTATTTTGAGGAATCATATTAGTGAGATACACTTAACCATAGATTTCGAATATCCCAATAGAGCATCCTCAAAGATAACTATCCCCTTCTATCCATGGATCAAATACTTTATATAATGTATAGAGCTAAGAGTTCTACACTTCCTACTGATTTCTCATATTAAAATCATTTCATGGTCAAGGAAGAAGATCAATACAAGACCATCTTTACCACTAAGTGAGGGACATTCAAATATAAAACTATGCCCTTTGGATTATAGAACGTTGCAAATACATTTCAAAGGGTGGTAGACATGCCCTTAAGAGGCATCATCAACAAAATAATATTAAGTTACTTTGATGATATCAATATTTTTCAAATAAGCGGAAGACAATGTGGGTCATCTATATTATATTTTCAAAATATGTAAATAATTTGGTATTTCTCTCAATCCCAAAAATATTTTCTTTACAATCCACAAAGGAAATATCTTGGGTCACATTGTGTCAAAATTTGGTCTAGCCATGGATATGGAGAAAGTATTGGGTCTAAATGAATTTAATTATTCATGAGTAAGAAATAACATCAACATACTTATTGAGGATAGAAATAGATTTTATTTTCTTATCTAGAGAACAAAATTTCCCAATATTCACTAGCCTTGGTTTCTCTTCACATACATGTTTACCTTCTAAAATTATGTTGAATATTAAGATCTATCTTGCTTATTTCTCTTTAAAAATATTTCATGTGTATTAAATATATTTCCAAAGAAACTAACCCCTTTGGTATTTTTTTTTACCCTTCAACTTGATCATACCATCTTCATCGGTATCACATTTTATTCACTTTTCATGATGATTCTAAAAGAGGACTCCCTGCGGGATGTACTATTACCTTTAAAATAAATATTTATGAATTTATCTCTTTACTCCATGTGATTAAATGATCCTCATTATTGAATACTTTCCAACTTTCTAAATTATCGGAACATTGATATAGAACACCATTTTGATGGGTCAAGAGAGTTGCATATACTACTAACGTATTTTTCTATTATTATTTTCTCTCAAAACAACATCAATAAAAAAGAATAAAAATTCTCAATACACTCACATACTCTATTTTTGTAATGCCTTAGTTTGTCATTCTTCACTTGAAACAAAATTCTTACCTATTTGACGATGATGTCAATGTTTCCTTGTACATTCATTTTTTTTATTCATTGTATCTTCAACCACTTTGAGACCAAGAAGAAATGCCTCATATTCGACAATATTATTTTAATTTGGAAAATGTAACTTATATGAAAAAGGGTCAATTTATCCATGAGTGGATATAATCATGACTCCTACTCTATAACCAATAGAAGAATAGTTCCCATTAAACTCTAATATTGTTGGGCCCCTAATATTGGCCAAGTACAAGAAGGTGCATGGACGCGCAAGGCCTATTTGAAAACGGACGCATAAGGAGAAAGCATGCAAGGTAGAGAAAAGGTTTTGGGACTTAGCCATATTTGGTGTATCAGACAGAACATGAGAAAAGTGTGACCCGACTGCACATGTGGAATGGATAAGGTGTCATCCTAGCAGCTTGGTGCCCACGGAAGGAATATACCTTGCAATGGAAGATTCTAGAAGGCCATCATTGCAAAGAGTGGAGAGCTCGAGCCTAAAGCATGCTCCCATGGAGGACCACCTTGGACACTTGGAAATGGATCTACAACCCCATGGAGGCTTGAAGATATTGAAAAAGGCTATAAATACAAGCACCCGCCAATGGAAAAAAAGGAAGGAGGAGAAATATAAAGAGGCGAAGCCATGCAGGAATACTATGAGAGCTCCATAGGTTGGGTTTAGAGGATCTGTAGGAATATGTTGTACTAAGGGGATGGTTTTGAACATTTTTCTTTGTACTATGAAGGGCCTAAATCCAATTCTGATGCATGATATTGATCTGCATTATCATATGAATATGTGATTACTCCGAGTTATTGTAATATGGTTATAAACATGCTTAATATGAATATATGTGTGGTTCCAGTTCTACTACATGGTTATATGTGTATTTCATATGAGTGGGTGTAAACCCCTGTGCATTTATTTTCTGTTATGATTCATATCTATGTTCTGTAATGCTTTCCTTATATGAATGAACACATTGGTCTCGAATGCATTACAGCTCTAAGATGAATGTATGGTTCCTTTCAATCTGTTCACTTAAGTTTCTATCAGTAAATAATGTATTATCACATGACTTGCATAAAGGAAGGACTTGCACCCACGCGTGCCTCGGTGAGCACCTAGTGCTTCTGGGTGATAGGCCAACACGCATGGGATTTCCTTGTTCTTTGAGAAGGGCTTAAAAATGACTACATCTTGGTTCCATTGTTAGGACCTCTTTTTTAAGTTATTGTGAGAAATGGCATACATTTTTGTCTTTTTGATGTGTAATGACAGAATGCATGACTTTAGAAAGTGTTGAAATGTGGTTCAAGAGCACGGAGGACGAGTTTGCTCAAATATTCAGACACTAGGCCTGAGTTTAGTACGTGTGGATGGGTAGAAGAGAACCTATACAATGAGTTGATGAGACATTCTTTTGTTGTTTCCCGAGATCTATATGAGTGGCTCTCAACATACACATCCAGATCAAACTAGTTCAGTAGATGCGTGCATGGACCCAAGATGACTATCAGAGGCTATAGGATGCAGATCGCGACGCAGACACATGCTATTGATCACCTTTGGTGGAAGAGGGTGTTGACTAGTTATACTTTGGAATATATCATTTTGACGTATTCTTTTCCTAGAGATCATTGAGTTCGAGTTTCTGAGGGAGCCTAGAGGATCATTTTTGCATGTTATTCCTCTGGCTATGAAGATCTTGGTCATTACTTTGAGTTTAGAAGCATTCCCCATGGCCGGCTAAGCTCTCTGAGCATTGGGAAAGGAAGCTAGGGTGGAGGAAGATGGAGGATGTTGGATGAAAAGGAAAGGGAGGAGAGACGACTCAAGTATAATGAATCTTGTGAAAGGGAGATGACTAGACAATGTGAGGTAGCAAGTGTGATGGATCTATGGAGGCAGACATTGCAAGAGGGTGTTGAAGTTCACGCGGAGGACATGGAGCCTAAGAAGTCTGTGCTACCCCATCTTGGCAAGCGCGTAAGAGAAGCCCCTTCAACTTCGATGAGATTTTGTCATGTGGAGAAAGAAGAGTTTTCGCACGCATTTGAACCCACTCGGCGACCATCCCTAGTGCTTGGTTTTCCGATCAAGGGAAGAGTATTGTTAACCCAGTTGGTATCGGTGGAAGTGACCGATCTGCGCACCTAGGAGATATAATTTCTCGTTTGGGACTTATATGGCTGCACATACCATTCCAGTGTTTGGAGGGATTTTCAAGAAAAGTACGGATACACAAGCCTCCGCCTCGCATCCGGGAGTGGCACGGTGTATACTATTAGTATTAGGACATTATCACAGACCATCAACACGTAGTTCAGTGGAACGTTGGGAACCCTTGGTGTGACCACTATAGGACCTGGTGGATCTAGTGGGTCAGGAGGAACAAGACCTAGTGGACCCAGTGGATCTGGTGGAGGGAACAATGGAGGAAACACCGGAGGAAACCAAGGCTCTAGCTTAGGAGGACAAGGACCCACCACCCCCAAAGTGATTTTTGAAATGTCTTTGCACTTACCAGACTATAGGGTATTGAAGATGTTGTAGAACACATGCACAAGTGTGAGTTACTATGGCGCGCAAAGGGGATCACTAGCCTAGAGCGGAAGGCAAGCTAGTTTACAACTACATTACAAGGGCGCATGCATAGATGGTATAGGAAGTATGACCCCCATCAAACGGTGGTAGATTATACAGCGTTGAAAAACACTTTCCTCATAGAGTTTTATATTCAAGAGTTCAAGTAGAAGAGCATCGGCGCTCAAGAAGATCCAAAAGGAATGGCAAAGAGTGCGGGAGTATGATGCATGTTTCAAAACTCTCTTGTCCAAACTGTCATATGACATCCACCCTCACAGCATGCTTAATGGTTTTTTGGAGGGTTGATCACTCCATTTGTTGGGAGTGTGGATACTAGTGTTAGCTCATTTTTGGAGGCCCAAATCACCACAATGGCCAAACAATTGGAGAAGTTATCAGAAAACTCAGCGTATGAGGTTTGTATTAGGCTTTGGTGTACAGACTGCGAAGTGGAGGGTCATGCAAAGGATAGTTTCCCTTGGAAGTCGGTGCACGCTATGACGGTAGACTATGAGATCTACCATGGGGATCATGATGCAAGTAGATGCCCTCTACTCCAACGTGTAATCCACAAGAATGTTTCTTGCTACTACAAGATATGTACCTCTATAACCCATGACACCAAGGACTACAAGACGATTGATCAGATCCATGATGTTATTGATCTGGGTGTACACCAGACTAGCCTTGTTGGTAATTCTAAAGATGATGACCAATGTTATGAAGGGTGCGTAGATGGAGGGGCACATGGAAGAGGTTTTCACAGAGGAGTTTGTGGTCGCAGTAACCACAACGGAGGAAGAAGTGAGTTCCCATGGGAACATGTTATAATTGTGGATCTACAGAGCATTATAAATGTGAGTGTCCTAATCTATTACAATGCTCGTGGTGCGGGAAGAAGCACAAGTACGAAGAGTGTCTAGAACTCTATGAGCATATGAACCAGCAGCACCGAAAAGATAAGGGCGCTACTATGGTGAGCGTCAAAAAGGCCGATTCACAATGGATTCCAAGAGTGGTGCATGAGTTAGAACTAGAACCTATACTGGTGACTATGCGTGCAGAGGCCGGGTGTGCTCCAAGGAGATGCCAAGACCAAGGAAATTAGTCTCCAAAGAGGAGGTGCTACATGGAAAGTACCCAGATCCTACCCATCAGAAAGAAGTATACCAGGAGACTATGGACATGATTCGAGTTTACAAGGGGAGATACAATGTCTCAAGGAGAAATCAAGGTAGGTAGGGCAGCGGAAGGATAACGAGGTTCCAAGGAGTGACCTAGATGAGGTCAAAGAAGTATGTAAAATGTTACAAAGAAGAGAATAGTATTCCCTTCGGAAGAATGATTGAGGAGAAGGTACCATGTGCCGAGTGGAGTGCGAGAGGCAGGTCTTGCATGCAAACCTTTCTCCACAGAGCCTCGATAATGACAAAGAGATTACTCTGAATGTGGTTGTTGATGGATGGCTTCTAAGTAATATCCTCATCAACACGAGAGCAGAGGTGAATGTTCTTACCTTATATTCCTGACATCAAATGGGAAGGCCCATGTTGCAGACCATATCTTTAAATGGGATGTATATGGTGAACAAGACTAAGGCAATTCCCATATGGAGTCCTAAAGGATGCGATTATCACCATTCAAGGGCCAAGTTCACCGGAGACAACTTTCCAAAGGTGTTGTCTTGGGTGCCCATGGTGTTACAAGAATAATGTTGACATAAGGTTTAACAAAGGATATATCAGTTTCGAAAACAAGGAAGAACGGGTGGTCATCCCTTTGACAGATGGGAATTTGGCACCCTACATAGAGTCATTGGGAGAAGAAGTCCTTGATAGAATCTATGTGCGCTCCATCAGAGATCCTAAGGTAATTCACCCCATGGAGGGGGTCATCTAGTTTGAAGACACTCAGTCCATGAGTGATACCACTAGCGTGGCATGTGACAATTGGGCACACGGACCTATGAGTTAATTGGGTGATAATTAAAAGAACCAGTAACAAGGGTGACAAAGGCATGCTCAGTCAAGTGCCTAGGAGGAAAGAAGTTGCCTAGCTACTCGGGAGGATCATTTCTTGAGATTTTCCTACAGAAATGGAAGCTTAGTGGAGAAATGAGGACGAAAGAAGAAGAATGCTCAGCTATAACCTACTCAGGATTGCAACACGTTGGTGGGCTACACATCGGAGAACCTCTTAGAGTGGCATAAGGTAAGAATCATACTCTCTGTAAGGTTTTCAAGAAGCAACGCACCCACAACTATACAAGACTACCATGGGAAAGAAACTGCTTGCTTCATATCCAAGCATGCGAGGAATCCGGATGGGAAGCGTGGAAGCATTACCACCTTTGTTGTGGGTACACAAGTTGTATTCCACCTTGCAAGGTTGTGCACATGCATGGTACATTCATTCGGAGATGCATCGTTAAACAGGTAATTGGCAAGAGTTGGTGGCTGACCTCATTCAAGCATTTGAGTATAGAAGCACCAAACCATCAGTGGATAAGGCATTGCAAACAATCAAGTGCCTTACAATGGGAGATAGTGCCATGGTTGAGGATAGGCTATTGGAATTACTAGAAAATCCTGATGTGGAGACATGCCTCTATGAGGAAGAATCAGAGGAAGTACATTTTGAGCACGTGTGTATGGAAAAAGAAAAAGAAAATTGGTCTATGTCATAGACGGGGAAGAGATGGAGACATTGGATGTTGATCATTCAGAGGGTACACGTGAGGTCATTGACAACGCTGATGAGCAAGCACGTGCCTACCATGAGCCCTTAAAGACAAATAAGGTTAACATTGGGACAGAGGCCGAACCTAAGGAGGCTATCATCGGTGACTATTGGTCAGAAAAGGAAGTTTTGAAGATCATTGATCTGTTGTGCAAATTCCAAGATTTGTTCCTCAGGTACCATGAACTCAAAGGCATCCACCATTCCTTAGGAGAAATGAAGATCAAGTTAAAAGAAGGTGCACACCCAATTCGAAGAGACCTTATTGGATGAATCCAAATTTGTGCATACGGGTTAAGGAAGAGATAGACAAGATGATAGCGTTGGGTATCATTGAAGCGGTTGAAGAGTCAGAATGGATAAGGCCAATGGTCATCAGCATCAAGATCTGTGTTGACTATAGGGACTTGAATGCAGTATGTGTCATTAATCATTTCCCTACCCCGTTTACTGAAGAAATATTAGAGGGAGTGGCCGGGCACGAAACCTACTCCTTCACGGATGGGTTCTCAGGGTACCACCAGTGCATGATTATAAAGGAAGACTAGAGAAAGACAACTTTCACCACTGAATGGGGAATTTTTGCCTACACGGTCATGCCTTTTGGGTTAAAGAATGTGCTTGTTATGTTCTCACGCATTATAGTGCAAGCCTTCCAGGACTTCATCCACAAATTTCTTCAAGTCTATTTGGATGATTGGACTGTATATGGTCTCGTCAAGGACCATTGTGATAACTTGAGACTAATGTTTGAAAGGTGTCGACAGTTGAGGATATCCCTCAACATCAAGAAGTGTGTCTTTGCTACCCCATTTGGAACCTTATTAGGGCATATCATATGCAAAGAAGGCTTACTAGTAGATCCCGCCAAAGTTGCAGTCATTGTGGGTTTGGGGGAGCCTACTAGCCAAATTATCGTATGTGGATTCCTTGGACACACAGATATTACAGGGAAGTTCATTAAGGGGTATGCCAAAATCTCCACGCCTTAGAAGAATTGTTGAAACATAAAAGTGCCTTTCATTGGGGAGAGGCGCAACAGAAGGCATTTGACACTTTAAAGGAAAGGCTCAGTAATAATGGCGCATATTACATTTCCCTTCTTGGGATAAGCCTTTCCATGTGCACATGGATGCCTCAGGGACAACAATGGGGGCAATACTAGCACAACCTGGTGAAGGGATTGTTGATCATCCCTTGAGCTTTGCAAGTAGGAAATTGACACTAGCATAGAGCAGAATTACACAACTACTGAGCACAAAGCATTGTCAATGATCTACGTGCTACATAAGTTCAGGAAGTATCTGCTGGAAACACCCTTCATATTCTACATAGATCACATGGCATTAAAATACTTAGTCAACAAACCCATTCTACAAGGGTGCATATGTCGTTGGGTCCTCCTATTTCAGGAATTTGAATTTACTGACGGTGGTAAAGCCAGAAAGAATAATTTAGGGCCTGATCACTTGTCAAGGATTGATTTAGAGAGGACACACAAAGCATTAAGGAGACCATGCCAAATGCACAACTATTTAGATTACGACGCGCACCCTCAAACTTGGAAGATATCACGTGTTCTTAAATACAAGTGTGGTGCCGAGAGGATGAGGGCCATGGAAAGAAAGCGCTTAGATATACACAAAGACACCCTACATGCTTATTAGCATAGATTTATACAAATTAGGCCATGATGAGGTTTTGCGCGCAATGCATGCTAGAACATGATTCCATTGCAATTATGGAAGAAGTGCATGGTGGGATCGCAAGAGGACACTATACGGGAAATGCAACCGTATGGAAGATTCCGCTCGCAAGACTTTGGAGGGAAACCATCTATCGAGATTGTATTGAGTTTTGAAGGCCTATGACCATTTCCAAGACTTTAGAAAACCTAGAAAGAGGGATGAAATGCCCTTACGACCGATAGCCAACGTGGAACCATTTAATAAATGGGCTATCAATGCTGTGAGACTAATCTCACCAAATGCGCCAAGGACTAGTTCAACGTATATCATCACTTGCACTGATTATTTAACATGGTGGGTAGAGGCAGCACCCACAAGGGATTACACCACAGCGACAAATTAGTAGATTCTTATGGGAAAATATAATAAGTAGATATGGTTGCCCTTTAAGTTTAACAAGTGATAGGGGTACCCACTTCCTCAATGAAATAGTCAGGATCCTGTTGGCAGAATTTATGGTGGTCCATCACAAGATTACCCCATATCACCCTCAAGAAAATGGGACTTTTGAGGCATTTAACAAAATACTAAGTCATACGTTAACTAAGATCTGTGACGTCGAAGACAGGATTGGGATGACAAGGTATCAACCGTCCTATGGGCATACATAACAACCTATAAAAGGTTGAACAAGGCCACACCGTTTCAATTGGTGTTTGGCGCGGAGGCTATTTTACTAGTTGAATTCATGTTACCTTCATTGCATATAGCACGCATAAGTGGTTTAGCTGATGAGCAAGTGTTGGAAGAAAGAATTGATAAATTAATGCAATTGGATGAAAGGCGATCACTTGCTAGGTGGAGTCAAAAGATAGAAAAAACAAGACAAAAATCATGGCATGATCGTCATATCAAGAACAAGAAGTTTGAGGTCAGGAAGTTGGTATTGTTGTATGATTCCAAGTATCTGCACCATCCTAGAAAATTGAAAGTCCATTGGTTGGGACCTTACCTCATATTGTACATTCTAGATTTAGACTCTTTCCGATTCTACAAGTGTTGGATGGGACAAGATTACTAGGTCACTTCAATGGGAGTAGGCTGAAGCCCTACTATAAATAAGTCTTCTTGGGGTTTGTCAATAAGGTTGTGTCACCAGTTAGTTTAGGTTTCCCTTTATGCAATTTCCTTTTCTGTGTTTCCCTTTCTAGTCGCTTGTTATGTTATTTGTTTTGTGCCTTAGGCACTGTAACAACTTTACTTTTTGAAGTTTGTGCATGCGCAGAGGACCGCACATCTGTTTTAGTGTGGGGTAGAGTGATGTGAAGTATGTGCATGTACAAGTGTGTGTTGGTAGTAGAAGTTGAGGTGAATTGCTGATTAAATAACTAAAGGTGCGTAAAGGTAATAGGCACATGAAGAAGAGATGGACATAAATGGTCAGTGTCAAGAAATCCTTGAAGAAACCATGTACAAGGAAGAGCGCAGGAACAACATGAGGTAGGCAAGGGAAAAAATATGGAAAAGGATAGAAGTTCCTTTGGCGCCAGGAGCGCGCATAGAAGAAGATTCGGCCGGGTTGGATTTTTGCACACCATAAGGTTGTAAAGGGGTTTGCACACAAGATGTGGCGCGTGGGAAAAAGTGCTTAAGATGAGCTTAGTGGAAAAATCCGCATTTAAGGTCAAAGTATGATGGTAGGTGAGAGAGCATTTAATGTTGGGAAAAGAGAAAAACTATAAATAAAGGGTCGAGCACTTCATTATTTGCATTGCGTTTATGAAGAAAAAGAAGCTCTCATGAACTAGGGCATCCAAAGCAATATCTTTACGTTGAAGGAAGTATTTGAGAGATCTAAAGTGCATAGCTAGGGTAAAATCACAAACTAGTAGGAAAGGAGTACACGGGCGTGGAGAAGTTGAGTAGGCAAGCACCGTCTGGTGGAAGGGTTTTTCCAGTTAGGGTTTGGTGACTAGGGCACAAAATTAGAAGGAGCTTTCTGCAAAGATCAAGCTTGGGGCTGGATAGAGTGGTAGATTAGAGCAAGGAAAAGATGCTTGAAGTGATAACCTAACCAAAAGAATGGCACCAAAGAAAGAAACCATCTCACCAAAGAAGCAGAAGGGCAAGGGTAAGGGGAAGCAAACAAATACAAACGCAAGCACAAATGAAAATGGTATGCAAAAATGCAAGACCCATACGGGTTATTGCTAGGAAAATAATGGGAATCACACCTAAGAAAGATGACTGTGTGTGACTATAATCACCGCACCAACACAACAGAGAAGGAGATGGCTTTGGAGTTGGTATGCCCAACCAACAAGAGAACGCCAGAAGGTATGCCCATTTACAGTGACGAGGTAAAGGTTAAGTTGGAGAAGGCAGGGTTGTTGTAACTTTATGAACTGCCATACTTCAGAAAACCTAAGCGCCTCTACCAATGGCTAATGACATGCATTCACGAAGACCACTTTTATTTCATAGGGCACAAGATGTGCATAACCCCCCTAATTTCCAAGTTCATGGGCCTTATCTGTGAAGGGGACAACATTGATGATGACCTAAGCGACAAGGAGGCCATCAAGGAAACAGTTGTTATATTTGACTATAAGAAAGGATCGCGATACTTTGACATCACTGAGATCCAAGACCCCATGATGAGGATGTTCTTGCGCTTGGTAACAAGGCATGGTGGAATGTGTGCCGTAAAATATCTCGAAGGGACCATTTACAACTTGTCTGCTTTCATCATAAATAAAAGCATCAAGAGCACACAAGAATGTGAGAAGATACTATTTGGAAATGTTATCCTCACAATTGTCTTCTCAAAAATTGGAGTGCCCGATGGGCCGAAAGGTTTGTTTGGGAGTACCCGTGAAGAGGATCCTCGCCCACGAAGCGAAGCTCGAAAATATACTTGTGAAACAATGACAACCACTCACAAGGCATGTTTAGAGAAATGGTACAAGTGCATGAGGGATGCGTTCGGGCAAGTGAGAATGGAGGATTCCAGTAGAACAGCTACCTACACTTGTAAAAGGAGAAGTAGAATTCACTTGTAAATCAAAACTTCGAATTGGCATTTTAGTTTAACAGATGAAAACATGGGCCCCTGGTGCAAGCTTCCTTTCTCCTTCACCGCATAATATTTCCAAGCAAGGGTGAATAGGTTTAAAGAGGCCAAAATACTAAGGTTTGACCTTAGTGAAGTAGATCAAGACCACAAAGAGCTACACAGAAAGTTGGTTTACCCCAAGAAGCATGCATACGTGGAGAGATATGTCTCCCATGAGGTACAGATGATGAAACCAGTGACTTTTCCAATCACTGGAAGGGCTGCAGCAAGAATATACCTTCGCATCAGGCCAAAATTTGAGAAGGGCATGTACTTAGAAAATGATGTATCCATCCCTAAGGAACCCACAGGTAGAAAGAATCCCACGCCAAAGAATAGGGGAGAGAAGAGGTGCAGAAAGCACCAAGTGTTTAGGATATGCAAGTGGTAAGTGTGCTAGAGACAAATGCTAAGCCCATTACTTACACGCGTAAAAAGAATTCCCTAGTTAAGGAAAAGACTCTAGAGGAAGAAGCGTTAGAGCACGATGAACCCTTCACCCAGGAGAAGTCACTAGAGGAGGAGGAGAAGGAAGTAGAATCTCCTGCTAGGAAGAAGCATAAGGTGACAGAGAAAAATGACTCAGAGGACACAGAGAGCTTAGAGGCCTATATAGGCGAGAGAGATGATGATGATGAGGATGAACCAGAAGGTGAGGACCATCCTATCTATGAGGTTCATGACTCAGAGGAGGAAGGAGAGGAAGAAGAAAATGAATACATATTTTCCAAGAGGAGGATAACAAATAGGGATAAGGTACTCAAGACTAGGGGATAAGTGAGGAAGTTACAAAAGAACAAAGAACCCCAAGCCTCACTAAGGAACAGATAAATGAGGCCATGGAGCAAGAAGTAGCCAAAATCATTGAAGACCTAGTAGAGTAGGAAATGGAGCGCAATGATGGACCTAGTTATAAAGGAAACAGAGGAGGAAAGCATAGAAAAGGAATATGGCAGCATGATAGGGGATCCCAGTTTGGTTGTAAGCTTTCCTAAGGCCGTGTGCACAGGAGAAAAAACGTAGAGACTTCACAGGTTCAGAGGATGGGATATATTGATGATCCAAACAAGGTGTTGCATGCACATTTTCAAAGCACCATGCCAACGGAGAAACTCTTGGCTATGGAATCATTTGATGAGGAGGGTGCATACCCTTGGACAAGGAAGATGCTTTCTTGGGAATTTGAGTCCCACATCGATGTTATACATGCCCGAATGTATTTTTACACTTTCCCAAAGCTCTTTTTTTTACACTTGCCCGAAGATATTTTTACAAAAATAAGTTCCAATGGGCATTAATGAAGTTACCAAAATCAAAAGGTGGCAACCCTTGGTAAACACTCAATGGCTATTTGAGAAGAAAATCTATAATGCGTTGCATTGAACAAAGTTTCGGTGGAAGTAGAAGCCAGACTCTTCGGGAGAAACCACAGAGTGAAGTTCCTAGAAGTAGAGCTGGAGAAGAAGGAAGAGGATCTAGAGAAGAGAACGAAGGAGTTAAAACATGAGGAGCTAGTCAAAGGCACGCTAAGGTGTGAATTAAAAGAAGAGAAGGCAAGGGTGCGTGAAGTCTACAAGAAAGTAGAGATGATCACAGTGTCATTTTCTTATAGCACCCGTATCTAACACCACTTATGCAGAAGTATGGATCCACCTTGGAATTCCTAGAGGACTTGACCCACGTCCTCACAATGGAAAGATGACCACTGGCCTTGGAGTCTGCAGAGGAGGCATCGACACAAGGAAAAGGAGGACAAGATGAAGGTTGTGGCCATTATGGCCCAGTATAAGAAATTCCTCGTGGATGTGAAATCCATCGCCCAAGTCGTGAGGCCACCTATGACAAACTACACCGATAGAGATAGAGTGGTGAGCATTTTGGTCGCCACCCATGAAGTGGAGCTCAAGGAATTCCAGGAGAAAAACAAGGGGAATAGAGTGGAATGTGAAAAAATTATAGCCAAGGTTGAGAAAAATTTAGAGGCTATTGAGACCTTGTGGGGCTCAATTAAGAACCGGTTGAAGGAGGTGTATCCCCAGATCACTCGTAGGATGGACACGCTCGAGGATTTGGGCAAACAGTTGGAGGGGATCGTGGAAACAATGAATACCAAAGGAGAAGGGCTAAGCTTTGAAGAGGTGAGTGCCCTAGTCAGCGACCTTTGTCACCAGGAACAAAGAGAGGTCGATACCTGGAATAAGTTAGAGGCCAAATTAATGAAATATTTCCCTCTCCTCTTGCAAAAATAATCATTGTTCCTCATTCTTTCTTTCTTCCCCAAGATTCTTCATTCCTTTATTCTTTCCCCAAACCATTCAAGGAATGGTCATTCTTTATTCTTTGGGAAAATGTTCCCATAGATGGAGAACATGCGTAGTGTGGGGTAATGTTGGGCCCCTAATATTGGCCAAGTACAAGAAGGCGTGTGGGTGTGCAAGGCCTATTTGAAGACGGGTGCGCAAGGAGAAAGTGCGCAAGGTAGAGCAAAGGTTTTGGGACTTAGCCATATTTGGCATATTAGATAGAACATGAGAAAAGTGTGACCCGACTGCACATGCGGAATGGATAAGGTGCCAGCCTGACAGCTTGGTGCCCATGGAAGGAATATACCTTGTGATGGAAGATTCTAGAAGGCCATCATTGCAAAGAGTGGAGAGCTCGAGCTTGAAGAAGCATGCTCCCATGGAGGACCACCTTGGACACTTGGAAACGGATCTACAAATCCCATGAGGCAAGATATTGAAAACGGCTATAAATACAAGCACCCGCCAAAGGAAAAAAGGAAGGAGGAGAAATAAAAATAGGTGAATCCATGCAGGAATATTGTGAGAGCTCCATAGGTTGGGTTTAGAGGATCTGTAGGAATACGTTGTACTAAGGGGATGGGTTTTGAACATTTTTCTTTGTACTATGAAGGGCCTAAATCTAGTTCTGATGCATGATATTGATCTGCATTATCATATGAATATGTGATTACTTGAGTTATTGTAATATGGTTATAAACATGCTTAATATGAATATATGTGTGGTTCCAGTTCTACTACATGGTTATATGTATATTTCATATGAGTGGGTGTAAACCCTTGTGTGTTTCTTTTTTGTTATGATTCATATCTATGTTCTATAATGCTTATCTTATATGAATGAACACATTGGTCTAGAAGTCGTTATGAGCTCTAAGATGAATGTATGGTTCCTTTCCAATCTGTTCACTTAAGTTTCTATTGTAAATAATGCATTCTCACACAACTTGCATAAAGGAGGGACTCGGTGCCCGCGCATGCCTTGGGTGAGTGCCCAGTGCCCACTGGGTGATAGGTGGCATGCATGGGATTTCCTTGTTCTTGAGAAGGGCTTAAAAATGACTACAAATATCCAAATGTCATCGGGATATTCTTCAAAAGTGTGGGAAGATCATTGATAACTTCTAAAATTATTATGTAATTAACATGGACAACATATTGGTAGAGGATATTAGCCATGGATCGTCTAATTTATGAGTCATGTGTACTTAGCTTGTGATTTTAGTATAAGATTATTTTTACACATTTATTTTAATCATACCATGAGACAATTCCGTTTTAATTTCCCCTCCAATATCTCTTTATAAACTTGTACTCAATAACATTATGTAGAAGGCTACTATTGAAGCCACTAGGATGATACTTTTCACTCTTGTGTTAGGGAAGGTAGCAAAGGAAACTTGGGAATATTTAATGTGATCGAATATGGGGACTTGCTTTGTTTACATTTAATAGTAGTGGCCAAGTCTTTGGGTAAGGGTAAGACCAAGAACTTGGGTAATTTGGGCAAGCACGACATTGTTAGAGGTAGTCAATTATACAATTGCATAGTTTACATCCTCCAATCAACACTAACACATACAATGGTTCCACTTTTCTAGAAGTGGATGGGGATGAGGAAAATAGGATATTATATGTGGAGGTCTTTAGATTAGGTAATATTCATTTGGAAGGAGTGGAAATTTGAACGATATTGGAAGCATTACCTTTGATAAACTCAATCAATTTGTCAAATTGGTTTGGATGGGTGTCAGATACTCTACTTCGAAATATGAACTTTGGACCTTTTGACATGGTTAATTATATAAAAGGTGTAAGGACTAGTGGATTATAAATTCATAATTATTAAATATTTACCAATATATCTTTTAGAAATATAACTATCTTCAAAAATTGTGGTACTAGAATATGAAGACGAAATACTCACTTTCTTGTCGACATGATTTGAAAGTGTTGGAAGAGGGGATCCTCTACTAATGATAGTATGTATTAGATCCACATTTGGAGGATATTTTTCTTAATCTTTTATATCAATTATTTTCACTTCATATTTATTCTTTTGATATCTAGTGAAGATAAAACAAGAGTAACTATATGTAACTTCAATCAATTCATCGTAATAATCTTCGAAAGACTCATACTCTAGGTATATAATATTTGAGTCTTGATTAGGTTCTTCAACTTCTACCCTTCATCTCCTTATTCATATTATTTTTCCACAATTTCCTCTTCTACTTATTCTTCTTATATCTCACAAATAAAGTTAACATGTACATTAATAGGAGGATATTTTATGGCCATCCTTAATTAAGGAGCAGAGTAAATAATATTGTTGAATTCCTCCTTGAACATATTTGTATATGTTTTTGGTATATTATGTGACCCTTATTTATTCAGATCTAGAATAACCTTAACCATTTTCACTAATAGGTCCATAGAATTTTTCCTAGAAGTGTGTCCTCTACTCGAGCTAGTTCTTTCTTAAATTTTCCATACATAAGAAGACCATCTTCTACTTTTATGTCTAACTAAAGAGCAACATCAATATTTTCTAGTTGATATCTTCTCAAAATAAAACCCACTTTAGGGGTTGGGAATTCATGAAGAAACATTTATAATTTTTTAGTGTTAGTAGAGAATTTTTGGATATCTTATGTAAAATCCTATTGAAACATGTACTTGCTTCTAAGAATGTTTTGAGTATCTTGAACGTGCATGAAGATGTGGCTTGCAGGTTGTTTTCATTTACTTTAAAAGACCCACGAATGTGAATGTTTTTAAGGCCAACCCCTGTTTCAATTTCCATCTAGAAAGAATTAGAAGATTCATTCATTTTACACTTTATCCAACTCATAGATCTATTCAAAATCATTAATCGATAATTACACTCAAAAGACAACCTCAAGATTCACTTAGAGATTTTAATATCAAGTTTCAAGAGATCCTTAATTTCATTCCAAGAAGCCATATACGAAGAGGCACCACTTGTAGAAATTTACATCCATGATTTATATCCACTCTTACTCACATTTATGAAAACTTCTAGAGTATAATCGTAGTCTTAGCTTATACGAAATAACTCACACTACACATACGAGTTGTCTTCTTATGGAACCAACATTGATCCATTTTCAAATGTTCTCCCAAGAGGCAATAATTTCCAATGAGATCAAAATCCTCTCTTGGTTCCTCATTTATAGCATAGCTTCATGCATATTCCCATTGTTAAATCAAGAACAAATTCATATGTTTCCTTTATTTATTTATTTTTGTTTCCTTTCTTCTCTTTTAGTAATAATGTTACCTTGTTATAATGACTATATGGCTTGATGGATAAAACAAAGTGTCTACGAAACTTGAGATTTTGGAATTTAAGATACGTCTTATTTTTATTTAAATCAATTTACATCCAAACCATTGTCATTTCCATATCCTAGAAATAATCAGCTATTTTCATACAAAAACACCCATTTTCAAAACTTCCCAATTCTAGTGACTAGAGTCGATCTTGTCCAAAAATAAAATTTTGACTACAAACACTTGTAAAAATGTGATTTTTCAAGTTTAATTTTCTAAGTATCATCCTTCTATGACCTTATTGCTCTATTGAATCTATCCCATAACTAATGAAGAAATTCATTTGTTCCATGTTGGTAGTGAAGATTTGACCGAGATAAAGGACCTTGTTAAAAAAACTAAGTGTTTTCTTTTTCTTCAAAATTGGCACACTGTGTTATTTGTAGAATTAAGGAAATATTATAAAGTTATTGTGACCAATAAGAGACTATAAAAATATCAATTTAATTAAATGATATGTCCGGATTCAATGTTTTTATTAGTTTGCATGGACAACATTTTGATGGGTTGATCAAAGAGCTTCTTGACATTATTTCTATAGTGCAAGTTATAATAATGGAAATAAAAGTTGTTTGTGTCTCTAATTTCAATTGATCAATTGTAAACACTATCTCTAGTACCAAATGCTTTGTCAACCCTCAAATTGCTAAAACTTCTCCACTTCGCAAGTGGATTACCTCTTATGGATAATCCCCGTTAACACCATCTATCACAAAAAAATGATGGGTCCTCCAAAAACTTGACCTCCATTGTAAAAATATCACCGATTATTCAAATGGGAAACTCTGAAAAAAATGAATGGGTCACAATTATAGCTAAAGTCACAAACATCATCACGGATAATTTATTTTACTTGGAATTCCCTCTTATAAAAGGTAATAGAAAATGTAATTTAAAAGTGTTAGAAAAGGAAAATGGCATGTTGTTTTGCATAAATTGTAAGGTATATGTTGTAGAATGTAATTATAGATATGCACTCCAAATTGATTTGAAGGATGTCATCCGGAACTATTTTCAATTACAACATTTTATGGAACAATCAAATCAATCATGGGTATCATAGCTAGGGACCTCCATTTGTTGTCCGTAGATGACGAAGTGACAAGCAAGATTGCAAGGCCATGAATTCATTTTCAATATTTCCCTCAAGAAAGAAACATATCGTGGAAATAAACAATTGAAATGTGTCATTTTGAATTCAAAGAAAGAATAATCTTGCACTATTCCTCCCTAGCCTTTGTTGCCAAGAAAATTGTTAATGTTGCCCTTACAACGGTTTTTCCCCTCCCCTAGAATCATGTTATTTCTAGAGGGGGTTGTTTTTACTTGTTTTTATATGCAACTCTTAATTTCTATTTTTGCAAACTTAACTTAACTCAACAAATGTTTTCATCCCTTTGTACTTTGTGGGTTCCTCTGCCTTTCTTTCACTAGAAAGGACCTCCTTTTATGTCCTCCTCGTCTATGTAAGGAAAATTGTAATGTTTTAGAATAACAATAGTGATTTGATTTTACAACATATTGAGAATGTGGTCAACACCATTAGTCATTTTTCAAGAAAAACTACAGCGTATAAATTTTTCCTCGTGGTTCTACATATCTCCAATAGTTTACAAAAAAACATATTTACCACTTGTATAGAATTTTTGAAGTAAACAATAACAATATACATTATCACTAAAAAGTAAAATAATATTTGTTCTCATAATTTTGTTTATTTTTATGCATGCAAATCTCTTAACAACTCATTATTTCCTAACCTTGGGCACTTGCTTGTAATGTTTAATACATGTCATTCTCTACATGGCATTACCTTCTTCTTGATGTCAAATCATGAGAAACAAGCCTAAAGGTGAGAATACTATGTTGTCCCACATTAATTAAACATAATGGTAGCATTACCACACCCAAAAACAAATGACTGGCAGCAGTGCCCACCAATTTCCACTTCGCCACCTTACTCGGCCTTCCTTACCTTGCTTGGTGTCTACTTCAGACATTGTATAGTTTCCAAACATCATTGAATGGGCAGCCTACATGGAGGCCGAATTTCAAAACCCCAGTACATTCCTTCCTTCCTTCAACATCATTGGCTTCACAGCTTTACAAATGTTCTCCGAAAAAGCATGGTCTCGTGAACCCCACGTAGATCAGAGAAACTATTATGGGTGCATCCTTGCAAACATCCTCCTCCATAATGTGTTCCTCTACTTCCACACATAGCCTTCACCCAACATCCAATCTCACCCACGTTCCTCATACACAAAATGTGCATTTCCTTTATCTTGGTATTTCCTTTCCTCTTTTCTAAACAACACACCTTCATGCCGAGAATACACCTCCACATGGAAATTCCACAAACACAACCTCATCATCCTCTTCAAAATTTCAATGTATGTTCCAAAAAGGATAGATTTATTTTCCAAGATCCACACCTGTTATTTTTGTTTAGAAAACTATCCTGAAATGAAAACAAGCTTGTTTGAAGGCTTACCTACTTGCAAGAAATGCAAATCGGGAAAAAAATGGGCATGGCTTCTCCTTCTTCGGATCAATATGGCCCCGGAATATCAACCTAGCATTCTAAATTCCTTAGCACAAGTGGAAGAAATGCTAATTTCACTAGTAAATCCAATCTTGTAATTTATCCATGTGTGTGGGAAACTACAAATACACTGGGCACACCATAATTTTCCCACAAAACATTTCCTCCATAGTCAAATACCTTCCACACCATCTTGGAGATTTGGACATTGTACTTATACTAAGGACAAGGTCCCAACTAACAAAGTTAGACTCCTATGTTAGTAGATTATGTGTTTGGGAATCCCTACAATTTAAAATTACTCATGATCCATACTACAGAGCCATTTTGATCAATGGTGATGGGATCTAGAAAAGCTCTCCAAGTATGCATTAACATCCCGTATGTCCCTCTTATTGGTTTTCTTTTCCTCTTTTCCTTTGTGTTTTGTTCTTCGCTAAATGGGATGGTCTCTATAAATAGCGGTCCTTCACGCATTTTCGAGATACTCTTTTAACGTGCTCACGTAAAAATTCAAATTTACCCTTTTTTCAAATTTGCCTCCCGTAATAGTGTTTTCATTTCAATAGTTTAGCCAAATTGGTTTTCATTTTGGGATTTAGGCTTGATTCATAGTTTTTTTCATTTGTTTAGATGTTTAGGATTAGCATTGTTTAGCATTGTTTAGTTGTCGAAAGCCACATATTCTCCTTATGCAAAGTGTTGTTGTCATTTCATCCAAATCAATTGGAGTAGGATAGTTTGATTTCAATAGGAATCCATTAAAGTTGTAGGTTTTGTTCATCAAACATGATAGTTTCAGGTTCTGGACGTTTTATGTTGCATGACTCACAATAAATCCCACTAGGAATTACATAAGCCAAGCTCTATACTCTTGCGCTATCCCTCTCCTACTCGCATTGTATTCAGTCTGCATCCTAAGCTACCTTTGTTCCAATATCTACTTTTGTTGATGCTAGCATTACACACTTTTCTGGATCCACGTGAGCACGAAGGAACAAGAGGAGATCACACTGAGGGGACAAGGTCACACACCATCGGATTCGCCACTATTCTGTAGAATCCAGGTTCTAGCTTTCAAAGTTCTAGTTAAAAGCATATCAAATAAAGTAGTCAATCATTCCATTTCAGTTAATTTCACTTTCGATATTTCCAGGGAAGCTATGGGGATTGATAGTTTCTGAGAAACTATGATTCACTCCTCACTTCTGAGGTAGGATCGAGAGTCTTTCAAATAGAGTAGATCAGTGATCATGGTTATTTAGGATAAATCTATAAACTACACAGACAAGTAGCTACACTCGGTTGCTTTGTTTGTTTTAATTGCGTTATTAGTTTAGTTGTCAATTTTAGATATATTAGATAATTCCCCTTTAAAATTCTATTCAATAGTTTATCAATAAATAATAGACTTAGAAATATACGTAGATATATCTTGCATATTTAGTTTATTCTGTCATTAGTTAGCTTTATATCGTTTTCTTTTGTATGAAAATCACGGGACCTAGAGAGCCCAGAGAATACGTATTCGAGCCAATCATGCCTCAACCCAATCTCATCACAGAAATAACTGATATAGATCAGAATCTTAGGATCCAAGTCTTCCGAACAATAGCAGACTTGCAACAAATCAGCTCACAGTTAAGCAAGTTAAACATAGAAGACGACCAAGCGTACACGTTTTGGTCAAATCAGCCAAACTACAGATTACCCTAGATAAATATCCACATGACTGTAGAAGGGCTTGAAAGAGAGAAAACGTTCGGTTGTGATCCTTTGGTCCCATAGCCAGACGCAGGAGACACTCTCACAGACATAGATACTAGCTTAAGGATTCAGGTTGCAAGAACGCCTATAAGATACTCAGAAAAGATTACACAACTATTAATTCTGAACGTAGAGGCCAAAAAGGCATATGACTATTGGATACTAGGGATTAGGGACTGATTCCGCACATGACCATAAAGAGTCCATAAAGAACCAAATCACAATCTACGGTTGTGACCCACAAATCCCACAACCCAACGAATCCACAGGTGAATCAGACATAGATGCTGGCTTACGCACATTAGTATTCAGATCTACTCCACTTCCACCTATCATCATCGCACAGTTATCCTTGTTAGACGTAGAATCTAACAAAGCTAAGGATTTCTGACTAGACCAGAGAATCACCCATAAGAGCCAACTATATCCATCATCTATCTTATGACCCTATCTGGAGACATACACGAAACAATCCCAAGTCATTTTCCACGTATCCCACAACCCATAGATCGAATCACACCAGAGCTCGATATTGATTGGAGCCTTCAAGTAGTCATCCTCACCGATCGATCTATGCACCCCAGTCCAGTTAGAAGGGCCTTCTTTGCCTTAGATTCACAGATTCCACTGGTGCGTGTCAAAGACATAAGATTTCCTAACTAGTTTGTCTGCATCCCACGCATATTCCTTCCCCACCAGGCTTGTCTCGGCATGACCTCGGGAGGTCGGGTGCGAGGAAAAGGTACTTGTAGATTCTCATGCTCACTTGTCACTTTTCCATCGTACAAAATTGGTGAACCCAACGTGAAACAAACAACTGTTTCACCTTCTAATACCTCATTAAGCCTTCACATCAGCTTCATAAAAATAACTGCTTTCACCTTCTAATACCTCATTAAGCCTTCACATCAACCAAAAAATTGGTGAACCCAATGGTGAAACAACAATGTTTCAACATTAAGCCTTACTTTCACTCTCGACTTTTTTTCTTTTAGTGTTTCATCTTCTTTCATCCACCTTCACTCCTTCCCATTATTCTAGGTATTCATATACCCCCGAATATGTCGGGATTCGATGCATATGGCAGACCTCTCCTAGGTCTTGAGGCATACTACGCTCAACTGAATAGATAGTCATCACCCTCACTCTCAGTATGGGGTGACAATTATTCAAATAACCGGTTATCAACACAAACTCCACCTCCAAGGATTAGATATAGCTCATCTTTCCAAACAGAGGAGTTGGATCAACTCGCTCAAACACAACAAACAGAGCCTTCAGGCTCGAACAATATGACGTTCACAGGAGAATCTGGTTCATCTCCTCAGGTGCTGCTTAGACCACAAATTAGTAGACAATCAGACCCATACCTAGTTTTAGATGATGAACATTCAGTGTGTTACGCTAGGAATGAACAACGCTCTCAGAGTATGTACCCACCCATAGGAAGTTTACAAACACAACCCGAGGTCTCTTTTCAAGAAAATACCTCCATGCCACTACATATAGGAAATGCCCTCGGGAAACTTGGCAGGAAATGATCAGTTCATAGCAGGGTATCACATGCCTATACAATATCAGGATATACAACAAACGCCACTAAGGCAAAATACCATGACTTCACCAAATGAAGTCATTTCAACTTTAGTAGAAAAAGTTAGGGGGTTAGAACTTGCTCAAGCAAATCAAAATTCCCAATTCATGCAGGCAGGAAGTTCCAATCCTCCACACCATCCTAGCCAAGTAGACCTCCTCATAGGAATGGGCACATTGGGCATGCCTCCTCAGTATTCACAACAAACGCCAACTAGAACCGCCATTTCTAACACCATTCCGATACCTCCCGGTCTAGTACAAAATAATCCATTCCTAGACAATACCCCTTCATACTTAAACATATACTCCAAATCACCACAAGGGGATATGTTCTCCTCTCCCATGTTTTCTCAACCACAGGGGTTTCCTTATGCCCCTACCAATGCATACGCTATGCCATATCAACAACCCATTCCACCACCACCCCTCAGCAGAGCACCATCAATGGTCGAAACCTACGCGATAGGGACTTATTCAGAATATTTGAAAGAGCCCTTAGACTTCACCATACGAAGCGTCATGCTTCCAAGACCTCTTCCCGATTTTCCCAAATACAAAGGGGAGGGAGATCCAAATGCACATATCAAGGCCTATGCCACAGCCATTCGAGAACTACTCCCTTGGGATGGGGTTGTTGCCAAAATATTTCCCAAAACGTTAGAAGGCATCGCCCTCGATTGGTATTACAGAATACCTGAAGCCTCCATCCATTCATTTAAACAACTCATTTCTGAGTTCATCAAGGCATTTGATATGAACAAACTATTGAGAACAAGAATCAGGGAATTCTTGCACATTAAGCAGGAACACAATGAATCATTGCTCATTTCATTCAAAGATGGCGTATAGTCCTCTATTCTTCGGCAAGTGCTCCAAATATGGATCAGATGGAACTATGTGATTTATTCCTTCATTCCCTCAGTAGAGAGGTGAAGGAAGAAGTCCAAAAGTTCCCACTAAGGACTTACGATGAAGTACTTGAGAGCGCCCTCCGAATAGATCAAGCTGCAATAGATAGCGGTCGCAAGACATATGGAACAAACGGGAGGTTAATCACCTCCAACCAGAATACTACGACTTATCCTACTACCACAAATGTCAATCAAGGACCTAAAATCCTTAATAAAAATCACAGGAGTGACAACAGATGGAGTAACTGATCAGGTTAAGAAGGTAAATGTTGTGAATACTCCACCACTAATGAACAATCAACGAAACAACAACTTTACCCCAACAATTAATGCAGTGGATTTTAATCATCCACAACAACAACAACAACAATGGTGAAACCCTACACAGGGTCTAAACCAAAACTCAATTGGATATCAGAACCAAAACCAAAACCAAAAAATGTAAAACTTTAATCCTAATAGGCAACGGTTCGATCAGAGTTTTGGGCCACAATATGCACCAAACCAACAAACTAGGAATTACAATCCTAACTCATATTGTGGTTTCCACAAAATTCGAGGCCATGACACTAGAACGTGCCATGACTACAATAAATTCATGCAACGTTTGCCAGAGGAACAAAGACAACTTTTCATAGATATGTTCTTGGCAGATCCTGCATCACCAGCACCAAATACTTTTACAGGGGCAATTTCCCCTCAAAATGCTCCCCTCAAGATCTTCAATGATCCACTCCCAAATCACAATAACAATAACAAATTAAATCCAAATGGGACAAATAAGGGCATAATGACAGAGATAATGATCATGAAGCCTCGACTTCACTAAATCCATTAGTTTCACCACAATTAGGAAGTCAGCCACGACCCAAGATAGTCGGTTTAGTGGAGTTAGACACTGAACTACCCATGGAAGCTGTAACAAGGACACGAGAGTATTCCTCTCAGCCAAGTCCAAGTTACCCACCAGAGACAGATAACAACCAACAAATATTAGTAAAACCGTAGGTGCCTATGATTTAATTAGTGATCTAACAAAAACCTTCTCGCACATTTCTTTTTTGGACTTACTGAAGAACTCTCCTACCCATAGGGCTGCTCTTTTAGAGGCATTAGGTTTAGGTCATTTAATTAACATCACTCCACCTCCCGAAACACAAGTAAACCATATAGACTTTGATATCCACCCTCCTGGGCAGCTGGATAGGGATACCGAGTTTGTATTCGAAATAAAAAAAATGCCAACAGACACTGAGATTGCACGCAGAGGTGATCCGGCCCTACATTTGCAAGTTTGGGTTTATAACAATTACGTTAAATGCACGCGATGGTTGATGATGGAGCAGCAGTTAACATAGTCCCCTTCTCTTTCCTTCAAAAGCTAGGGTATGGAGAAACAAATTGTTCCACGACTCGAAATACATTAAGAGGCTATGATAGCCTTAAAGCCACGTCGATTGGAACTATAATACTACCGGTCACCTTAGGACCCAAAACAATCCTGACTGAGTTTTATATTATAGATCGGGAAACCAACTATAATATGATCCTTGGCCAACCATGGATACACCGTATGAAGGCAATCCCTCTACATTATTTCAAGAAGTAAGATTCTTGCATTTAGGAAAGGTGTTCATAGCCAAAGGTGATCCAAAACCATTCGATGTACACCTAGCTGACTTAAAGAAAAGACCAGTGTTCACTCGAGTTTGAACTCCCAACAAACCAACTTAATAAACCCATCGACGCAAAACCGGAGGAAAAGTTGGTACCTACAACAGATCTTGAGACTATGAGCCTAGTCAAGACTATCCCAGCCCTCAAGGATGAGGCTAACATTGTAGAAATAGTATCGTTAGGAACTACTACAAAAATTGTCAAATTATTAGAACAGATCTACCGATGTTCCTACCATTTGATTCTGTAGGCATGGGATATACCCTAGGTGTTGGTTCTCTTCCAGTAGAGATCTCTACATGGTGGAAGTAGAAGATGTTAACACAACAAATATCCCAACGTCCATATTCCCAGCTAAATATTGGACTCTCCATTTCGATGGAGCTAGATGTCATTATGGAGTTGGGGTAGGTGTAATTTTTACTTCTCCCGAGGGAAAGATCCTACCATTTTCCTTTAAACTAAATTTCAAATGTACGAACAATGGCACTGAGTATGAAGCCCTCCTCCTTGGCCTCATCTTAGCTAAGAGGATCGGTGTTAATAACATCAGGGTGTTAGGAGACTCACAATTGGTAGCAAACCAAGTCTCTGAGGTATATGAAACTAGAGCTGAGCACTTACAGCTCTACAAAATAGCTGTATTGGATTTAAGCAAGGAGTTTGACTTCATATCAATTGAAGCAATCCCGCGAGAACAAAATCTTCTCACCGATTCTATAGCAACCTCGGCGTCACGCTTCACCCCAAACAGTGAGTTGGAAGATACTCATTTCATGGTATCCCTTCGTACTGAACCATTGGTGAAAAAAATGTCAAACCCTCTTTTAACAAATAGAGATGAGAACAAATCTACTATCCTAGACCACATTGATAGTGATAGAGCCACTCTGAATTACTTAAATACCTATGCAACGTTACATCTCACCCATCACGTGATAGATTTGTCCTTAATCCCACATTCATCTTCCTACTTCGAAATCCCATGATAGAGCTTCCCCCACGAAAAGACCTCAACATATACACAGTAGAAAATGGAGACGATCTGGAATTACCTCCAGCCCCCCGAGTTTGAAGAAGGTAACACTTCTTTAATCGAAGAAACAATTGATATTAACATCGGAACGGAGGATGAGCCAAGGATATTGAAATTAGGATCCTCGTTAACTCCATCAGAAGTAGAAATACACACTCAAATCCTCAAGGAACATCAGAAGGCTTTTGCATTTAATTATAAAGAAATGACAGGGGTTGCACCACACATTGTGGTACATAACCTCGTCACTAAATCAGATGCAAAACCGATTAAACAAAAATCAAGACCAATGAAACCCAAGGTAGCTCTCATGGTGAAAGAAGAGGTAATAAAACTCCTCCAAGTAGGATTCATCAAACCAGTTGACTACTCTCAGTGGGTATCTAATATCGTTCCCGTTCTCAAAAAGAATGGGAAAATACGCATCTGCATAGACTTCCGAGACATTAACAAGGCATGTCCTAAGGATGACTTCCCATTACCATCCATAGACATCATTGTTGACGCAACAACCAGATTTGAGCTTTTGTCTCTCATGGATGGATTCTCAGGATACAATCAAATCAGAATATCCAAACAAGACCAAGCTAAAACCACATTTATAACTCCTTGGGGAACCTATTGCTACGCTGTTATGCCATTCGGTCTCAAGAATGCACTGCGCTACTACATACCAACGGGCTATGACATATATATTTCATGATCTTATTCATAAAATTGTGGAATCCTACGTAGATGACTTGTTGGCCAAAGCCAGGAGGCGTTGTGATCACCCGGAAGTACTCCATCATTCTTTCACGTCTAATAGAATACAGAGTCACGCTAAATCCAGAAAAATGCGTCTTTGGTGTGACAGGAGGGAAACTCCTAGGTTACATTATATCATCACGAGGGATCGATGTTGACCCAACCAAAATTCAGGTTGTTCTCGAAATGGTCCCACCTTCGGATGAATCTGGAATCAGGTCATTTCTCGAAAACTTGGTGCAATCCGAGATTCATCCCAGATTTAAGCTTTGCCATTCATCCAATCAACAATCTACTCAAGAAAGATTATAGTATTGATTGACCAAAGATTGCAATGAAGCTTTCAACACAGTTAAGCGTTTTCTTGTTATCACCACCTACGCTAATGCCACCTAAGCCAGACCACCCATTAATCTTGTATTCGTGAGCTACCAATGTCTCGCTAGCCTATATGCTGGCTCAAGAAGACGATGACAAGAGAGAATGCGTGATCTATTTCATTAGCTAAATGTTGCTCGACTATGAAACACGTTATACACAGGTAGAATGAGAATGCCTTGCCATAATCTTCGCAACCAAACGCTTAAGACATTATATGCTAAATCAAGAAACAAGGGTCATTGTAAAAATAGACCATTTATGAACTTTCCTCACACAAGGGTCCTTGTCTAAGAAGGTTGGACATTTTATGACCTTAATGGGGGAATTCAAATTAACATTTGTAAATCAGAAATCCATTAAAGGACAAATCATTGGATTGGTTAGCTAATAACCCACTAGATGGAGGCAATCTAGTAGATCTGGACTTTCCCGATGAATGCATATACTACATCGAAACCAGACCTCCTATCTCTGAGTGTCCTTGGTATACTGATATTATTAATTATATCATGGACCATACGTATCCAGAAGGTGCTACACCACAACAAAGAAGGTGGTTACACATTATCGTAGCTAAATATGTTATTATAGAACAGTGCTCTATCGAAAAGCGTTCGATGGAATGCTTCTAAGATGTGTCGACACAGAAGAATCCAAGAAGATCCTCTACCAATCCCATAGTGGAATATGTGGAGGCCACTTTGGTGGTCATGCCACCACCCGTAAAATACATCGGATGGGTTATTTCTGGCCTACTCTAGAACACGACGCAGTAGAGTTTGTGCGAAGGTGTCATAAGTGCCAAGAATTCTCCCACGAGATTCACATACCAGCACAAGCTCTACAACCAATCGCTACTCCATGGCCCTTTTCTACGTGGGGCCTAGATTTGATAGGGAAATTCTCTCCCTCATCTACAGATGGCCATAATTTCATAATCACGGCCACCGAGTATTTTACCAAGTGGGTAGAGGCTATGCCGCTTACTACTATACCGGGTTCCATAATCGCCAAGTTCATTTTGAACCAAATCATTTGTAGGTACGGTGTCCCAAAGTCATTATCTCAGATAATGGGACTTCTTTTAAGAATGACGAAGTTCATGAATTGTGTAATAAATTTAAAATAAGCCATCATACAGCCTCCCTATATTACCCTCAAGCCAATGGACAGGCTGAAGCAACAAACAAAACATTAAAAGCCATTCTTCTTAAAACGGTGAAAGAAAACAAACGAGATTGGCATTTGAAGTTATATCCAGCCTTGTGGGCCCACCAAACCTCAATAAGAACACCAACAAGAGTGACTCCTTTCTCGCTAGTATTCGGGGCAGAAGCAGTTCTCCCACTTGAGGTTGAAATACCCAGTCTCCGTATCTCATTACAAGGGATTCTAGATGAAGATGCTTACAGAGAAGCACGTCTCTCCCAACTAGAAAGCCTAGATGAAGCTAGGTTAGATGCTGAACAATGGCACAGAATCTATGCTGACCGGATGTGCCGGCAATATAACAAGAAGGTCTATGAACGAGACATATATGAAGGTGATCTGGTTCTAAGGCTAGACAACCGATCGATAAAAAGACCGGCGAAGGAAGGAAGTTCCGGCCCAAATGGTTGGGCCCATACCAAGTCACGAAGGACTATGGAAATGGTGCATATCTCTTATGTACACTAGAGGGTGAGGAATTTGGTGAAACAATCAATTCCCTACACCTTAAACGATTCTACGCATAAGCGGCCAACACTATTTGTATAAATATATCTACATTGCATCTTCATATAGTTAGGTTCATTTTGTCCACTTGTTTCAGTACAATTTTGTGATCAAGGAACTCATTCTCAAAGCAATTCATTACAAACTTCTGATGGTATTGGCATAAACACTCTAATCATACTTCTTCATTTTATAACGTCATCACCTGTTTTGAATCATTTCATCAAATAAAGCTAGATATGACAAAGCCTTGATGGTAACCATACCAAGATCTGCGGGCTTGTTCTCACTTTTGGTTTCTTCCTAGGATAGGTGTCTTGCCCATGGTCTGTTCTAGAAGCTTCATCGTGTCACATCTATCCCGTATGTATATCTCTTTGGAAGTAAGAACATACTGACATTTTGCTCAAATAAACAAGTCAAATATAGATCAAACAGAAAATTTTAATTTTACACATTTCCTTGCCCCACCAACCTTTGGTGATGAGCTTGCATCTCTTACTAGTGACGTAGGGTTGGGAAAGGATGGAAATGCCCTTACTCACCTATGCCTTGCCCATGGTGATAAGCCCATACTTCTTACTAGTAGCATGGGGCAAGGTATAGGGGGTCCTCTTGACAATAAACGTTGAAGGTAGTCAGCAACCAAATTCAAATGAACCTTTGAAATCTTGAGTCAAAAACAAATGAATCAGATGTCCAAAATTCCAAAAGAGTTCAAAACCCTGAAACCCAGATTTTGTCTACCATGTGGCCATCTACGGATCTAAGTCTAGATAAACCGCAAAGCAAGTTACATCCCAAACTATGGAGTCACTCGAGTAGAGTAGGCTTGTAGCATCCTAATTCGGTTCCACCAAGGCTTTGTCTATCTCTCATCACTATCATTTCAACACATTTCATAACTTGTGCCCTTTCTAGCTCTCGGTGAAGCCCTCGCATCTTACTAGTTGCGTGGAGTTAGGAGTGGGGCAAGTTTATCTACTCATCGTACCGGTTTATCATCACACTTTGTCAAAACAAATATGAAGTACCAAAAATTGCTTATAGAAACTAAAGTTCAAAGTCACATTGTGTCTACATTTTCATATATCAGCATCACGAAATACAAAAAGAAAGTAAACATTTGTATCATTTGTTCTCCATTGCATACATTCTGAGAAGCACATAAAAACACCATTATAATTTACATGCGTAATCAAATCATAAGAACATTAATGCCAAGCATCTGATCCAAGAAAATATATATATATATATATATATATATGGTCAAGTTTCCTATACAATGCCATCATGCGCTAAGCATGGTCAAAATGCTCAAAGAGCCCGGAGATACAAAATACATCATAAAATAGTCCAAGAGAGCCAAGTGGCTTCTCAACCCCTATGAGATCCCTCTGAGGGTGCACACCCCCATCTAGGACTCCGGCTACCCGGCGCTCTGAGTGCACGGAGGGCTCACGATCCCGAGGAGCAGCTGCGGTCTCGCCATGAGAATGACTCCTCATCAGCGCTCTGCTATCCTGTACCCTGCCAGCTCGATACGGAGGGTAGACACCATCCTGGCCACATGCCAACATAGGGGCAAAGACATCGGTATGCCTACCAGCTGACTGAAGGCTCCCCTACATCCACGGATAGCTCTGCACGGGTCTTCTCCATAGGGATCATCAGGGTATCGGTGCATACCCGGTGAATCAGGTCTCGCCACTCATCGGCAGTCTCTGCAAGCAAAGGAGAAAAGCCAATTAGAAATAATCAAGAGATAAAAGAAAACGTAAACAAAAGGAGAGGTAACAACTAAGGCAATCATAACTAGAAACAAACGTTAAAAGGAAGGATGATAACTCACTCGATCACCGGGCCTCCAAGATGGATCTCTAGGATCGGCACCTACCATAGATGCCGCCGCTGACTGGTGCACTCCTCCTGTGGCCGGGGCAACATATCATCCTACTACGGACTCATCCTCCCCACCAAGGCCCTGAGAGAGTGGCTCCTCTGAAACCAGAGTCACCCTCTCCGCACTCTGCTCTCGCCCTCTCTACCTATAAATATCCTGAGTGTCATGCCACTCAGGATCGCTGTCCTCCTCTCCACCCGACTCACTGACCTCAGCCTCGGTCTCCTCCTCCTCTCCCCCTATGAACTCCTCGGACTCAGAGTCTATGTCAATGGGGTCGTCACTGCTGTGGGGGACCGGCGGCAATCTGAAGTAAGGGTGCCTGAGGAGCACCGGCTCTCCCTCGAGCTCGTACTACCCACCTAGCTGCAATGGGGACACCAGGAGTAACAACTATCCAACCCCGGCCTCTAGGACCTCCCCTGGCCTCTCGAACTGATCTATATACTGGCACCACCGGGGAAGCATACCCACGTAAGGCAAGCCAAACTACTGCTGAGGCACTCGACCAAAAGGGTGTATCTCCACCCTCCCCACCCTGTCAACAAGCTGCCCTGTGGTGGAGTAGAAATCAAAGTAAGAGCCTCCTCGCCCCATAAACCTGCCATGGCCTGATAAGGTGTGGCCTCCATGTCATCAGTGGTCAGGGAGGTGACTGGCTGGTGAGGTGCTCTGAGCACCGACATGTCTATCCATCTAGCTGCCCTCACAGCTCCGGGATCTGCCACCTCTACACCTCTCCCATAAGGGATGAAACGCTCGTAGACCCAGCTCATAACCAGGGTCGGATGGCTCAATGACTACCCCTGTAAATGGACCACCCAGTACAAATCATGGTAGGTAGTCCCAAGTATGTCGGCTCCCCAGGCATAAATCCGACCATGTCCCTCAATCTGTGCAATAATGGGGGACCAACAATAGAGTAGAGTGTCTCCTCCCTTGTCCCCGATCAATCTCGAGGCAAGGATCCCCATAATGGCCTAGACGAATCAAGGGGATAGGCAGGCTAGGAATAGATCGACCCTCACCCCCTTCTTCAACCAATGGAGATAATTGCATCTCCCATGTATGAGGCCCACTATGCTATCTGAGCCCGTGAACCTGCTGTCTCAAGAGTGAGTCATCTCCCGATGATCGGACCCCCAAGATATGGTAAACATCCTCCAAAGTAATGGTCCACTCACCTCGGACCCCTGGTAATCGGAAAGTGTTCCGATCAAGCATCCCAATATGAAAATAAGTCACAGAGTATGTGACTAGATGGTGCAACATGCGGAACCCGTGATATACGCAGTATACCGGCCCTCTAAAGAGTGTCCTACTCATCCTGAGAAAGGGCATCTAATACTACTTGGGAGCCAATCACACTCTCTCTCTCTCGCTCCATCGAATATACTCCTCCCTCACCTGCATACACCCAAAAACACACAAAACAGAGCAAGTTAGTATCCAAATGACATTAGAAAAATCATGAAAGCAGGTAAGGATGCTAAAAATGCAAAAACAAATTCAAATAAGTGATGTTTATGCATTCTGTGTAGGACCACCACCCTGAGCAGGGTGGTGGTTCCATAATCACCACCTTAAAGACGGTGGTCTTGTAACCGCCACCCTGATCAGGGAGGCGGTCATGTAACCGCCGCCCTGCCCAGGGCGGCGGCGTCGTCCCAATTTCGTACGGGTCACATGCCCTAAATAACACCTAAAAACACTAAATAAAGACTATTTTGACTAAAACAAAGCCTACCCAGTAGGCGCCCCCCGATAGACCTATTAAAACTAACATTTTCAAAAATTATCCCCCCATGACAAAGTTTTCATCATTTTAACATTTTAGGGATAAAAATGGTAAATTGAGAAAAACTAACCTGTGATCTCGCGGGTCGGTGTTCCACTCATGGAGGCATGATCACAATCTCATCCCAAACATTTTGACTATACTTTCATCAGAAACCGTCACCGTGGGTCCCAGAGCTCAAAATCAACCAAATCAACACGCACAAATGAATAGGAAAATGGGCCCACTTTTACATATATAGCAACCTGACTTGTTTTGAATGCCCCTTTCCATAGGTTTGGAGCACCGACGGAGGTAAGTTCTTATCCCCACACAAATGGTACATCCTCATTTCATGATATTTTAGTATTTATTTTTCGATCTATTTTGTCTATCTGCACTTGAGTTCTCTTTTCATTTTGCAGGTAGCGGGAATTTTGGATAGCGTCATTTCGACACACGGATGTACCAGGTATAACTCCTAACTTCCCATTTCAGGACCGCCATACTCGACCCACCGTTTTACACCTCTTCATGGCTAAAATGATTCTCCGAGGGGGCAATATGTACGTACCCAAAATTATAGGGTACTGCACCACCGAATAACGTAACACGTACCCCAATGATGATACAGGTCTCCTCACAAGGTGTTCGGGATCCGAAAAGCTCTCCAAGTATGCGTTAACATCCCGCATGTCCCACTTAGCCCCTGCGTGCTTTGTTGTTCTCTTTTCCCCTCTTTTCCTTTGCATTTTGTTCTTCAGTTATGAAACCGCCGCCTTGCCTGGGTGGTGGTCTCGTGACCGCCACCCAAAAAGGGCGGCGGTCCTCAGAACCGCCACCTTGCTCAGGTGGCGGTCCTTCACGCATTTTCCAATGCTCTTTTAACGTGACTCACGTAAAAATTCAACGTTTACCAACTTTTTTTCACCACCTTTGCTTGTATTTATGATTCTGGTTCCCTGGAATAGTGTTTTGGCATTGTTTATGGTTTAAGAGATCAAATTGGTTTTCACCTTTGGGTAAATGGGATTCTATAAATAGCTGGCTTGTGCTCAAGCAAATGGCCCCTCAAATTTGCCTCTGAATTTCTCATTTCAATAGTTTAGCCTTTCATTTTGTTTAGGATTCATAGTTTCATTTGTTAGATGCATAGTTAGCATTGTTTAGCTGTCAGAAAGCCACATATTCTCCTTGTGCAAAGTGTTGTTGTCATTTCATCCAAATCAATTGGAGTAGGATAGTTTGATTTCAATAGGAAGCCATTAAAGTTGCAGGTTTTTTCATCAAACAAGATAGTTTCAGGTGCTTGGACGTTTTATGTTGCATGACTCATAATAAATCCCACTAGGAATTGCATAAGCCAAGCTCTGTACTCTTGCGCTATCCCTCTCCTACTCGCATTGTATTCAGTCTGCTACATCCTAAGCTGCCTTTGTTCCAATATCTACTTTTGTTGATGCTAGCATTACACACTTTTCTGGATCCACGTGAGCACGAAGGAATGAGGAGATCACACTGAGGGGACAAGGTCACACACCATCGGATTCGCCACTGTTTTGCAGAATCCAGGTTCTAGCTTTCAAAGTTCTAGTTAAAAGCATATCAAATAAAGTAGTCAATCATTCCATTTCAGTTAATTTCACTTTCGATATTGCCAGGGAAGCTATGGGGATTGATAGTTTCTGAGAAACTATGATTCACTCCTCACTTCTGAGGTAGGATCGAGAGTCTTTCAAATAGAGTAGATCAGTGATCAGGTTATTTAGGATAAATCTATAAACTACACAGACAAGTAGCTACACTCGGTTGCTTTGTTTGTTTTAATTGCGTTATTAGTTTAGTTGTTCAATTTTAGATATATTAGATAATTCCCCTTTAAAATTATGTTTAGTAGTTTATCAATAAATAATAGACTTAGAAATATACGTAGATATATCTTGCATATTTAGTTTATTCTGTCATTAGTTAGCTTTATATCGTTTTCTTTTATATGACAATCACGGACCTAGAGAGCCCAGAGAATACGTATTCGAGCCAATCATGCCTCAACCCAATCTTATCACAGCAATAACTGATATAGATCAGAATCTTAGGATCCAAGTCTTCCGAACAACAACAAACTTGCAACAGATCAGCTCACAGTTAAGCAGGTTAAACATAGAAGATGACCAAGCGTACACATTTTGGTCAAATCAGCCAAACTACAGATTACCCTAGATAAATATCCGCATGACTATAGAAGGGCTTGAAAGAGAGAAAACGTTTGGTTGTGATCCTTTGGTCCCACAACCAGATGCAGGAGACACTCTCATAGACATAGATACTAGCTTAAGGATTCAGGTTGCAAGAACGCCTATAAGATACTCAGAAAAGATTACACAACTATTAATTCTAAACGTAGAGGCCGAAAAGGCATACGACTATTGGATACTAGGGATTAGGGACTGATTCCACACATGACCATAGTAGGTCCACAACGCAACCACGAATCTATGGTTATGACCCACAAATCCCACAACCCAACGAATCCATAGGTGAATCAGACATAGATGTTGGCTTACGCACATTAGTATTCAGATCTACTCCACTTCCACCTATCATCATCACACAGTTATCCTTGTTAGACGTAGAATCTAACAAAGCTAAGGATTTCTAGACTAGACCAGAGAATCACCCATAAGAGCCAACTATATCCATCATCTATCTTATGACAAAACAATCCTGTGTCATTTTCCACGTATCCCCCATAGATCGAATCACGCCGAGCTCGATATTGATTGGAGCCTTGCAAGCAGTCATCCTCGCCAATCACGCCACCCAGGTTAGAAAGGGCCTTCTTTGCCTTAGATTAACGATTCCACTTGTGTGTGTTAAAGACATAAGATTTTCTAACTAGTTTTTCTCGCATCCCACGCATATTCCTTCCCACCGGCTATCTCGGCATGACCTCGGGAGGTCGGGTGCGAGAAAAGGTACTTGTAGATTCTCATGCTCGCTTGTCACTTTTCGATCATACGTAACCATGATTCTTCTAACTCACCTAAACCAATGACCTAATCATCATCGTTTGTGTTGTCAATTCCAAATAAAAAAATAAAAGAAGAGGAAATTTAGTAGTTCTTTTCATGCATGATCATGAATCTTCCTTCACTTTTCTGGCTAAAACTTGGCCTTTCACCAATAAATGAATAAAACACAAAAGGCATGTTCTTCGTGGATTTTCCAAATTTGTTTCCGACAAAGGAAATCCATGTTTAAAAAACCATGCATGAAAGAAGTCCATTGAATGAATGTGCTCTACATTTGATGTGCTACTAGGATGGACAATTTGGATCACATACGTGGTTTGGATACATTCTACTCAACCTTATAATGTGTCATAGGAGCCAAGAAACTACATAATATTCATGAGGCAAAATCTCGAGCATGGTATCCTAACAATTATAGGATATCTCTGCGAAAAAACTTCAGGACTTCCCAACGATGATCTCCTAGATAGTATGATGTGTTTCGGGACCAACCTTGAGCTACATGCTCATTTTGGATAAAAAACAAAAGTAATATTTTAGACATGATTGAGAAATTGAGCCCACAAACTTTTTTTACTCTACTTACAACATACACAAAATGGTTAAGCCTCCATAGTGACATGGCTAGTGATTCCCACATAGATGTCCATGTTACACAGCGATGGAGGACCCTTAACATTGTTTCAAACCATCATCATGTTTCTATGTACTTGCACCATAGATTTGCAATCTTATATAAATAATTTTTGGAGAGACACATTGGCACATGAGACTATTGGTATAGGTGATAGAATTCCCTCCTCTCCTACTTTTTTTCAAACTTTATGGATTTTATTTAAGCTCCTTATTTTTCAGAGGTATGAATGGTAGCATAGAGGTTCTGCACATGTGCATGGTTTCTTATGGCTTGAAAATGCACCCAATGTTGATAAATTGACTGGGAGACCCAAAGATTTGTAGAGGCCACTAGAAAATACTTAAATAAATGCATGTCTACTAAAACCCTTAGGACACCTACAATCGACTGAATTTGTTTGTCGATCAATCCAAGATGATCCATGCTTGTTGGACACAACAAAAATATTATCTTCTTCTCCACTCATAGACCTGGAAGAACTACTTAATCGTGTTTAACACCACACTAAATGTTCATAACACACATGCTTGTAGAAAAAGAAAAGCTCGGCTCTAATGTTGTTACAATGAACTATGGGAGAATCATCCACATTCAACCATGCCCACCGAGGAAGATGGAAAAATTAAGTACCTCCCTTCAAGAAATGATGATAGGTTGAACATCCACAACTTGATGATGCTATCAATATGGAGATCCAACATTAGCTATCACCTCGTGCTTTCTCACCATGTGGTTCTAAAATTCATTGTGAAATATTCTTTGAAGGTGGAGCAACATTTTGAAACCTACCACCATATGCTTTTCAATTTTTCAAAATATGTTGAGCCATATTTTCTAGCGCAAATTTCCATTAATAAAATGCTTACAGAGACTTTTATTGAGCACAATATTAGTTCACAAGAAACTTGCAACATGTTACATAAATTACCACTTATTATATGAAATCGTTCTTTCATTTTGTTGAATGTTGGGAAGAAGGTCTTAAGGCGAGTCACCGAATCAAAGTCTCAAATATAGGAAACAACTCTCTTCCTTGACACTTATAAGGAACACCCTATAACTATAGAGCCAATTTCTCTTATTTAAACTGATTGAGACCTGAACTTACAATAAATACCATACATGGGATAAATGGAAGCTTCTTGCCTCTCTATCAATTGTTTGTGTCTCCCAATATATTTCAATTCCCATGCAAAAATCAGCATCTTTTGAACTTTTTGGAGTGAACTCTTTTTATACAAGCCTTTTCACATTATTTCTTCTAATATTGGCATCACCCCTAAGGAAATCATTTCTAATTGGAACTTGTTCAAGAACAATTACCAACCCTGACATGTTAACCACTCCAACTCAACCCCATGAACAATCTTCAAGTGATGAATTTTTCTCTAAAGATGAGAGCATGAATGCTCATGCTCATTTCAATGAATGGCAAGTTTTTTCATAGCTCCATCCTAGAAACAACAAGGGTCTTGACAGTCTATATATGTTAGGTAAAAAGAGTTTGATATCGGCACAATTGGAGCAATCAAGATGTTCCCCATTCTTTACATGAGTTTGGTCCATCTTTCATAGAGGCGAATAATGCCACAAGCAATATCACTCACATTCAAGCTCCCTCCACAACACCTATTTCTCCTTTGTCATTAAAGCAACAATTGGCTTTCGATACTATTCTTCACCACTTCTCACACAAAACCCATCTACCTCCATTAAAATTAATAATTCAAGGTATCGTAGGACAATTAAATCATATCTCATAAATACTATCATATCAACAATCACATCTCAGTAGCTCTGCAAATAAATAGCTCCTCCTTCTACTTGCCCCTATTGGTGTTATGGTATTCCACATTTCTGCATCCATGATACATGCTTGCCTCTACATACCTATCAAAGAACTCAAACCCTTAAAATGATAAGCATTTCATCTTTTCAAGACTCCCTAAAGCATGTTGAAGTATATTCTTATTGATGAAATGAGCTTCATTAGACCAAAATTACTTAAAGTAAGGTCGAATTTTGGCCCCTTGAAGCTTTTCCCATTTCAAGACATACTTCGAATTTGGATGCAACGTATCTAGCATCCTCGTTGGTGACCTAGGAAATTTTCCACTATCATAGACACTCCATTATATATGAGCCACTCATATGGTGTCATTCTTTAGAGGGGATTTCATACATTTGTCTCCTTGCAGAGATGATTTCGGCAACAGGGTTCCACCCACACATGGGTTTCCTTTCGACTACTTCTTCAACATTCGCAATGCAATTCCTCGATTCGAGGATTGGGAATTTCATACATTTGTCTCCTTGTAGACAATATTCAGCAATAAGGTTCCACCCACACATGGGTTTCCTTTTGCCACTACTTCTCAACATTTGTGATGTAATTCCTCGATTCAAGAGGATTGGGAACTCCTTATGTCTCGTACTAATTCACACCTCTCTCAATAGGAAATTCATAGCTTTAATTATTCACCCCATTTGTTTGCAAAAATTGACCAAGTCAACCTCAATATGTTGAAAGCATTGAACCTTCATGTCACCCATTTTATTGAACAAACTACCATACGAGTTCAATTTCAGGATCCCGATGTTGATCAATTGGGACACAAAATTCTTCTTTGCAAAAACTAGAAAGTCATGTTGATAACTAATTTTGGGTTGATATTGGCCTTGTAAATGGTGTTATAGGCACAATCGTCGACATTGTTTATGACATTTCCATAGGGCCACCTCATATACCACTTTTTGTTGTCATCAAATTCGATAGATATATCGAGCCATGTTGGGATCCCAACAACCTAGTCGCATATTCCGTTGCCGCCAATTTTAAGAGGGAATCGCAGACAATTGCCAATTAAAATGGCTTGGGCTTTAACTATCCATAAGTCTCGGGTCTTACTTTGCAAAAGACCACTTTGTTGACATTGGTAACACCAAGAGATAGGGCCTTGCGTTCACTTCTTTCTCTAGACTCCCTCCCTTATAGATCTTCACAGATTTGCCTCCTTTTTCCTTTTCAAGTAGTACTTCAAAATGGTTCATGGCCATTTACTTCAAGTGTGAAAAAATGAAGAAATGTGCCTAAGTTCTCTCGACCATTTTCCACCCTTTAAAAAGAAATTCCTCCCCTTCCTCCCTCCCCCGTAACAACACACACTTTGTAGTTCTCGATGCATCAATTCCCAAATGTTATTTCAGCAAGGATGTAGCCCTTCCACCTTTCCCTTCTTCGCCCATGCCTTCTTCATATGGGTTACGTGCATACTTCATCACTTTTAATTAATACTCATGTTTGTTGCGGATTTCATCTCTCGCCTTCCTCTATAAAATAAAAACTCTTGCTAGTTTTCTCCACTTGTAATTCCACACTATACTCATCATGCTTTCCTCGCTTTTAAACTCGGGTGATCTTTCATTTGTTCTTCACATCATATGGCATCCTTTACATAAATCCCAACTAAAATTTCCACATTGTTTTATTGCTTGTTTGCAATCACATTTGAACTATGTTGTTATCAACTTTCCACTATGGTTTCCCTTCTCGAGAGATTAATGCACATCGCCACCACCCATCAAACCAACTTTTACTACAAATCCAATTTCACTAACTTCACATTAACAACAATTTGTATATCTTTGCCAATACAACTCCACTTCTCGCTTTACTTCTCCACTCCACAATTCACTCGTCCTCCACTTCCTTTCAACAATCACATTACACTACTTGATTGCTAGTTATTCTAAATCAAATATTCCACCAAACCAAAACTCCTCCATATCAATAAATACTACTCCAAGAATATACAATTAAATTTGAATTCATTATTTTAAAATTTGTTACATTTTGATGCATCATTTTCCCATAAAAGAGAAAGGTATTAAATTATAGACATCCAAATTCTTAATGATTTTGTTTCTCTTTGTTGGCAAGTTTCCTCCGAATGGTCTCTTAAAAAAACACACAATGTTGACCAAATCTGAAGTATCACCACTGGACCTCATGAATTATTCATATTATTGCTTTGTTCTTAACCAAAGCTATATGATTTGCACATTTTCCATTTTTTCATGGCATTTGTCATAGAGCTGAACCATACTCATATACTCACAATTATGTTCTCATTTTTCATATCATTTGTCATCAAGAGGAACTAGACACGTACACATCCAAGATGCTTGTATTGTCACGTTATTATATTTGATTGATGTATATGCCATGTGAGCCTTTGCCTTTCTTCTTACTTTTCATTCCATATATTATCAAATGTTTAGTGTTTGAGGTGAGTGCTTACAATGATGGCATAGTAGAGAATAAAATATATATCTTAAACTAATACCCTCATAATTATAATTCAACTTCTTGAAACCTAGAACCAAAACTATTATTACATTCTGAAAATAAAACGCCATCAAATTGGATGAATTTTTCTCTATATATTTTTCTTTTAATTTGAAGTGACCACAATTTGAGTGATGTTTTGGTTTCCAAGTAATCATTTATGCGGTGAATGATTCCATTCCTCTTATAAAAATTTATAAGATACTTATTGGAACTTGAATCCATGACTTCACTGTGAGTTCAGATTTCAGTAAAAGTGTAAATCAATTGAACTATACTCGACACTTATTAAGGTAATGACGTTAATATCCACAACAGATAAGGTTAAATTTGGTCCTTGATTAGAAAAGTACAATGTAAAATACAGAATATAGAGAATGTAAAAGAAACACATCGCTTGGATAAAATATGTAAAGAATAAATCATATTCTCGTACGGTATTTTTTTGCAAAGGAATGAGAATTTTAAGAAATATATTATTGAAAGTAATTTTAATTGAAAACTAGGAAACATGTGTATGGTTTGTGAATTTTAAGGAAAAAAAAACTATTAAAACATAGATATAATTTGGGGAATTTGACTATTTTATGTATATTTTATAGGAATATCTGGTGAATCATTTTTCTAAAATTGATTGATTGGCGAATCTAAAATTTCGAAAATATCAAAAAATTAGTTTATCGATAAAAATTAAACGTTAAAAATTATTATGATTTTTCAAATATCCGGTATATATTATTTTATCAATAAGTCTATCTTGAGGAAACTTCCTACTCAATCTTTAAGAAGAAATAAGGTGAATAACAAAAACAATCCTTTAGGTGCATAGCATTACGGAAACAAAATCTCTAGTTATATATTAGTGACGATCAAACATCTCACGAAAGAAAGAGCCAAACATTTTTATCCTCACAAATTATTAAGGTCTAAAGAAAGAGATGAACCTTTAAAAAGACAAAAAAATTAACATTAATCTTATAATAAAGAGAACATCTAAATATAAAATGATTCTCAATTCCAAATTCCATAGAATAAATACAATGTACATAAAAGAAATAATGATTTATCTCTACACAAAAATAATGCAAACAAAGTTTGAATTTAAATTATAAAATTTCAAATTGCAAGATAATTGAAGTATAATATATACTAGTATAATATATATACATGCACCTAATAGAGGATATAGTATAATATATGAAATGGATAAAGCGGATTTGGGTGGAGCTAAAAAGGCAATAGAACCTTTCGTAGGATTGAAGTGAACGTGTTTAATTTAACATTAAAATATGAGGTAGTGACAAAGGAATGGGGAGAAAGGATAGAACTTTAAAGATTCCAAGTATTTTCTAAGATTTGAAGGAGATTAAAAAAATAGAACTTTAAAGATTCTTTGCAAATGGAGGAAAGAACAAATGGGGACATTTCATGTCCATAGGAAACAAAACAGAATATACAAAGTACAAGAATTAATTATGTGATATAAATAGTATTAGTAATTGAGGCACCGAAAGAGATGTATTCAAGAATTAAACTGGAAGGATTGTTAAATATTGAAGAGAATAATACCATTTGGTACTAACAATTGAGAAAGTTAGTTTTTGCATTTGGAGCGGAAGTAAGTAGACATGTGATAGGAATGATGAGATATGAATATTCTATTTAAGGCGTGATTTGATGCTTCAATTTTAAAGGTGAGAGTTGTTCTTGGCATATGAAGTGTTGAAGACTAGGATCTAAAGTGAATTGCAATTGCGCAGGGGATAAAGGTCTTGTAGCTAGAAAGGAAGATGAACAAGAGTTGGCATTCGTCAATATGAACAACGTGAGTGGATTCATAGGGGATAGAACATGCGAAGCCATACCATGTAAACACATAAGTGCAACATTTTAATTGTAATCAATGCATAATCTTTAGAAACTTACGGGAAGAAATACAATTGTGTTTGAACAGACAACTTGTCATTGCATTTTTATTCATTTCTCAATCAATCACTTGCATTTTTCACCTTCCTTCAAGGTAGGCTTGTTATAAATGAACTTAAACCACCACCGAGAGATAGAACAATAACATGATTTTGAAGAAAGATTTACAATATTGTTTGGTTTAAAGAGTGCAATGGAAAAGCAAAAAAGTATGGCGAGACATGTGAAGCAATTTATTACAACGTTGAAAAATGATGCAAAGAAGCAAGATGGACCTCTTGAACTTTTCTAATTTTAAGAGAGAGGGCATGCGAGACATTTTAGGGCAATGAAGAAAAGAGAATGGAGGTGAAATGTGAAGGTCCTTAAGTGAGGGGACTCGGAGATAGTAGTGAATGTCGGGGCCTATTGTTCGGTGCTTCCGATATTAATAGTGGCCTTGTGCATGTCGGACGTTGGAAGTTGTGGATTGTCAAAGCCCAACCCATATTTAGAAACAGATTCTTTGCTGTTGCCTTTCAAAATCCGTGACAAGAGAACATGCAACGAGTTGTTAGCATCTCGGCCACAGTCGATGTACTGTCAAATTTGACCACAATAAAGAGGGGGAGATCCGAAGGTGATATAAAATTGTTGTAGATGATGTTGATGACTATGACAATTGCACCATTTACAAGTCATATTTCAACCCACAAAATAGTTCTAAGCATTACTTTATGTTTGTAAATAAGTATTTTGTGTTGTTATTAATCATCATTAGGTTCCCCAAAGCATAGCAATCAATGCAATACAACGAACCACAAGAAGGTTCAATAATTTTAACATATTCATATTGTGGTGGTTTGAAAGTTTGTTTGTTGTGCACAAATGGGGGAGGAGCGAAAAACATCTAGTTCTTTCTTTGAAAGCATTATTTTTTATGTTTGTAAAGAAGTATTGTGTTACAATTAATAATCGTCGAGATCTCATGGAATCCACAGTAATATGTACTATACAATGGCCACAAAAATGTTCAATGATTTTAACATATTCGGGTTGTGGCAATCCAAAAGTTTGTTTATTGTGGGTAAATGGGGGTAGGAGCATAAAACACCAAGTTATTACTCACGAAAGGTGCATCAGCGTGAGACAAGACTTTTTTTAATCATTGGTATGGGAATTCCATATCGAATGTTAAGTAAGAATTGCGAAAAGAAACATGTATTTGGTCAAAAACATGTACTTAGTCACATTGTTTGTAATGTGACTATTGTACCTGTAATTAAAAAATTGTAATTTGTCACACTAAACTGCTTAACTATATTTCAAAGTTATAAATAATTTCAAAAAATTTATAAAAATTAATGTGACTTATAGCAACATTAAAACATTCCACATAGATAATAATTCTTGATCACTTCTAAACCAAAAATTTTCATAATCATTATTTTGTATATAATACAAATTTGATTGAGAAAATTAGTGAAAGACTGTGAACATGTTATATGAAAACCTAGAGTAGAATGTTCCAGATAGATAATAATTCTTGATCACTTCTATATAATCATTATTTTGTGGTTCGATGAACATGTTATTTGATTCTCGATCCATGTTAAAATTATTAATGCCCTAGTTAATTTAACGTTGATATTTTCAACGTCTAATCATCCTCTTATGTGAAACAATATAGGACATCAAGATGGAAACTATGTCAAACAAGATACCATAAATAAAAGAAGCAAAAAAAAATGAATGCATGTAGTTTGTGCCTTAACATACATCAAAGTGAAATAGTTTAGACTTTCAAACACCAATTTTAGCTATAGTTCAAAATACAAAGCTTCTACTTGAAATAGTTTCAAATCGTGTGTATTGAGAGGTTGATATTAGCGAGATGTTAGTCTCGCATGCATGTGAAATGACAACTAAAATAAGGGGAATCCATCTAGAAGAAAATAGAAAAAAATTGGAATTGTTTAACCAAAATAGGTGAATTCCACCCAAAAAAATTGGAATTGTTCACTAATATGTTCATTTAAATAGGTGAATTTCACTCCAAAAAAAAAGGAATTGTTTAATAAAAATGTCCATTTAAATAGGTGAACACGCCTAAGGCAAAGATAAAGTCGGTTTAAATACGAGAGTATGACGGTGATCACATTTTAGTGTGGTATAACAAATGTGGTGACTAAAAATCATAGGTTTAAGATTCAACATCCCTAAGACACGGTTTAAATTTAAGACATGAAACTGACAATTTTTATAAAAATCATAGTTTTAAGATTCTAATATCCACCCATATTTTCTATCTCTTCTAACCACGGTTTAAATTTAACATCTGTTTACACATATATTGTGATTTTAGCACTATATCTTTAGACACTCTTATAGGAGCCTATTACAAACTTTATAAAAAAAAAACAAATGTTTTGCGGTGGTAGGAAGTATTAAATCTAGAAAGTTGGTTTTCATTTTGAGCCCATTTGAAACCTAGATAGAGAAATTATTATCTGTCTTCGCTAACCTTTAGTGTTTTCTTACTAGACAATTACATAGAACATTCAGGAAGCAAACACCAGGATTTAGGGAAAAACACTTTTTTTATAGTTTGGAAAAAATCCATTTTGTAGGCCTTCGGTCCTACAATTTGAGGGGAGATCAAGAACTAGGTGTAGGCTGGAGTAATTTAATGTTTCAAACTTGTCACTCCGAAAAACTTGTCGCCATTTGAAAATGGTTTTCTAGTTCTCGATCCATCGACTCTAATGAATTCTCCTTATATAGGGAACTTGTAGAATGAAGTTTCTCGTTGCATATGATTGGACCCCCTGTTATAGCGTTCATCCATCGAATGTCAATTTTAGGCGTGGTTTTATGAGCCCATTTCTCGAGCTAACTTTTTTAGTTCATTTGCAATTAATATCATTTTTAAATATTAGGGACAATTACGACCAGGTGGCCCCTCATTGCAGGTGAAAAAAATTCTAGCATGCCAAACGTAAACCATTCGCGGTTCCAAATTCTCTTCTGCAAGTCGAGTTCTTTATGAACTCTTGGTATATAAGTGGACACGTATAAATTTAATTGTGGTGTGTTTCCTCACACAATCTCCAACGACAAGGTGATTTAGAAAAAATTCATACCTAACTTCAGATCACTACAATATTATTTTATCGACAAGATGAAACTAATTCCCGTGAAGTAATAATGTTGACCATCTACTTGGAAGACCACGTTTGAAAGTGGTTTCTTAGCCTACAAAAAAAACTTTTTTATAGTTTGGCAAAGCTATTTTGAGGCCTCATTTTGAACATTTTTGTAGTTAGCGAAAAAAATGTCAAAATAGAAAGTTGTGGGACCCTCATTGTATGTGGGACCCTCATCGGGTTGTCAAACCACCGTGGAAACTTTTGACACATGTAAATAAAAGTTGTGGGATCTCGTCGTTTAAAAAAACTCTATAGTGTAACTTGTTGTTTGAAATAAAACTTTGGACAAAATGGTGTTTTCTCTCTCTTCCCTTCTCTTTCTCTCTCTGTGTTATGAAATGAAGTGAAATGAAATGTAATGAATACATGTCTCTCAAAACCTTTTCTTTCGATTGCGAATTGTAATTATTATTATATGTAAATGGGAAACTGAAAAAAATGTTAATTATGTTATATTAGGGTGGATGTCATGCCAACGGTTTATCATTGATTTCATGCTCACGTGGTTTTGCAGGATGCAAGAATGATGGCAAAAGGCGATGTGTAATTCATTAATTATCATTGTAATTTATATAGTTCATTGTTAAATGAATATATGTATAATGTAGTCTCATGTTACAAAAGGTTATATTTGATAATTTGCTAATATGTATGAGATGCTAGTTTGTAGGGATATCTAGGAAATGTGTATTTAATCATAGGTTCAATTTGATTCATAGTACATATGGAAAATATATATATATATATATAAGGTAAATGAATTTGAAGTAATATCTTGTAGTGCATATTTAGTGTTTAATAAATGATTAATGAATCATCTTGTGCATTCTTACTTTGTAAATGTAATAAAGAGATTTAATCGAAACACTCAACCCTTGTATAATATCGGAACATAACATGTCTTCTTGTGTGATACTTTTACCGTAGAAGACATTGGAAACCGTAGAATGAACTTAAACTCTGCACTCGATGGAACCTCCTAGTTTAGGTAAATAAAACCCCTAGTTGGAGTTTACCATCATAGTCGTCATGTTTAGCGACCTTATCACTCGAACCCATATTCTAGAAATGACATGGTCGACTTTATCCAAAGTATGTGGTTTCCTTCTAGTGTTGGTAACCGCAAGGATAATGTCCTCTCTTCAATTCTGACACCGTGTTTGAGTGGTGGAGACCGCCTTGGAAGTCATCGTATGAGTCCTTGTTCAAAGCAATGACTATTCAATGTAACCTTACCATCTGTGGGGTAAGTAGAGCTAGTACTCCCTTAGTATCCTTTTGGATTGTCAGGTCTTGCGAGATAAGATCTATAAATTAACTTCATCGGTGAATGAAATCCCTGTTGGATCCAGATGACATAGATGGAGGTTGTGAATTAGTTGTTCTAGGTCTTAAAATCTTGTTAATGAACTCCTTAGCTCCGCTCAGCTAAATGTGTTACCTTGGTTTCTATCAACATAACACCTTGGTCTTTTCTTGAAGGTGGTTTAGCATAAATATGTCCTCTCGCCTTAAACTCATATATAGTTGAGGGGTAGATCCTTAGGTGAAATTGGAATTAATCTAAACCTCAGTTGATTTGGATGTTAACTTAGGTTTTGTGTGTAGCTTCAAGTCTTCTAATCATATATGTCTTCAAGATGTTAGACAAACACTTCTGTAACTCCTTTTATAAGACAATGCTAATAATAAGACCATAATGTGATGTAAAAAGTAAAGCATATAAGAGTAAAAAAATGAGATTTGAGGTTAGGAATAATGCCACTCTTGGAGACCTTATAACTTAATTAAATATTTTCATTGTTTCAAAGAATATGAATTGCCTTGGTGTGATCAAACTTCGAGAAAACAAAAGATATATATAAATCAAAATGGAGTTCCACCAGTCATTGAATTAGAATAACTATGGTAGGGAAATAACTTTTCTGTGATCGAAGAATGTTTTTGGGAAAAATCTATCTTGTATCTAAATCTCCCTTAAACCCTAATATTGCTATATGGACATCAAGTCAGATCCACTTGAGTTGTAAGGGTAAAAGGTAGACATTGATTAAATGTTTGAGAAGAATATTCTTAATATAAGAACAAGATAACTAAGCACTTTATAAGCAATTTGAATTATGCCAAATAAGTATGTAAGATATGGAAATTTTCTTAAAGGATAAAAAGCCATCTAAAAAGGTCAAACTGTAATTTAAATGTGGAATGAACTTAAAAAAAATGTGTATGTGGAAAAAAAAAAGACAAAATCACCTTGTGTAAAAATGTTCTGGAATGCTAATCGTAATTAAGATGTAATCATGGTAATGATGTGTGTGGGCTGGTCAATCCTTGGGTCCTTTTCTTGTTGTTGGGTCATTGCTAGTATTCATTCATTTGGAAAAGTGTGGCATCGATATGTCTATGGTGTTGTCATGTGTCTATGTGAGTCGATGACTTGTAAGTGTCGTATGCGTCTTTGAGTTTTCCTTACTTAGAGCCTTGTGGCATTGTGTGGTGAGCAATGTAAGTCAAAAAAAAATTATCCTGGTATTTTCACTTTGTTGTTTTTGTGTGTGAAAAAATGGGGCGTTACATTTGGTATCAGAGCGAAGGTTCATAATCTCAAACCTCTGGGATAGATTGGAGTTGTGATGATTTTGCATGATGGTGGTGGATATTGGAAGAGTAATGTGATATATGTTGTAATGTGAACAATGTTGTAATTGTGACCTTATGGAAGCACATGTGGTGCATGTCACTTAGTGCGTATTTGTTATCATATTGATGTGCTTGTGATGAGAGTATTCACTCTCTATTTTGTGGATTCAATGAGGAATTCGTGTGTGATGTACCACCTTGTTGTGTGTGAACGGAATGTTATTGTGGATTGCAGAGTGTTAGAACATTTTGGCATTATGTGATATGAAGGTGTATTGATGTATTGCATGTCAAGATTGGTGTAAAGTGAATTAGGATCATATTGTGATGTCGTCACCATGTTGTTATGAATCGTGTGTATCATCCGTATTGTATTGTAATTGACTATATATTGTAATGTTAGACATTGTGTTTGTCATACATATGATTTGTGTAATATGTGATGATTTATGTCATGATTTAGGGGCATATGGTGAGCGTATGATCCCTATTATACAGTGATTGCACTTTGGTTGCAGAATGTGGTAATGTGATGTATCGTAACCCGTGAAAGTAATGATTGTGTTATACCCATATAAATACCATGCGTAAGACACTATGGTTAATTTGTGTGAATCACCATTGTGTTAGTGATGTAGTTATGTGTATGTTGTGAAACTTACACTAGATGACCCTAAGGGGAGAAATTGTCAAGAGTGTATGTGTGGAGAGGGAGGCATGCACCGGTTTTTCATAATCTTGAGTGAGTACAGAGTGAGGAAGTGGAGTCTTATATAGGCCGAAAACCCACTTTATCTGTTTAGTATACTTGAGCTTGCTCGGTATATTATGGGTGCACACCACCTTAGGCTCAACTTATGCAACTAGAGTTCATTGTTGTTTCCTATTGGATTGTTCATTGAACAATCCTATGTAATTTTGACTATGTTGATACTTGTGGGAGTTTGGAGGTATGATTCAGGCAAAGATGATGACAATTACATTATTTGATATACTCATTTTTGGTCACATGTATATTTTTACGAGCTGAGGCTCGATGTCCGAGTGCCAATAACTCGATGAGTACCCCTTTGGTGGCGGTATGAGGCCACATAGTGATTGTAATGTGATATTTTCTCAATACGTATTTTATTCGTAAATTGATCATTATCTCTTTTCTTCTCGAACCAGCCATTTTCTTGATTGACATGTTCTTATATTTTGGGCAGTTATTTGGTTGTTGCATTAACATTTAGATTTTGTACTAACCATAGCTAATTAGCCATTTGTTTTTCTTAGATTTAAACTTTCTTTTCATGTTTAAAAGTTTTATAGCCTTGCCCAAGGCTTTTGATTTTTCCACTTGGCATTTGAATGGATTGTTATGTTGGTTCTAATGTTGTAATGTTTTGGAATAGGGTCATGGGATTCACCATGGAGTGGTGGAACCTATGGGCCCGCTTCGTTGTATGGGGGTATGCCCCAAGGAGGTCATAGCGTTGTGTAGTTTTTGAACTACAGGCCACTACACCACTTGGGTGGGGGTGACGGGGCTCTATGTGCACAGTGCCATAGGGTGACCCGGCCTCATTAAAAGGAGAAAGGAGATGGGCCTCTATGGTTGAGTGACCCGATATTCTTTATGGCACTCTATGGTTGAGTGACCTAATATTCTTTATGGCACTCTATGGTTGAGTGACCTGATATTCTTGATGGGGCTCTATGGTTGAGTGACTCGACTTGGTTTTGGCACTATGATTCTTTCTCTTTGGGAGGTATATGGAGTTGTTTGAGGTATATGGAGTTGTTTTGTGATGCTTTGGGAGATATATGGAGATTGTTTCGTGATGTCTTGTGTGTGGAGTTGGTATAATGAGTTATGTGTACTCTTGTGAGTCTTTTTACACATTGTTATGATTGAGGCTTGACTCTCCCTTGGTTGTTATGGACTATTGGATATTGTCTTAGCCTTTGTGTTGGTACATTCATGGATTTTGGGTCATGTGATACCTGTTGTATATGTATCAGCGTGATCATTCTATTTGTCAGTCACATGTGTGTACTGGATCTATGTCTAGGACATAATTGTTGGAAATTATTTGCTATGTGGACTACTAGTTGTCATTCCATGGAGGAATTAAAGGTCTTGTGATGTGATACAATCATGAAAGTATGTAGCAAGATGTATCATGGGTTGTTTGTGTTGTGTTAAGTTTTGTGTGACATCTTGATGTTAGTTACTGTTGGGCACCCATGAACATAAGACAATTGAAAAAAAATTCTAAACAATGAATATTATAATCTTGAGATAAGAAATAATGTAAAAGAAAATATTAACAAAGTAATAAGGTAAACAAGAAATACCAATCTTCACATAACATTAAAATTTAAGATATTGCCAAAATTAGTTTCCTTCCTTTTGGTCACTTTGTACCTGATAAGTTGTTTTGTTAATCGACATGTGTCATTATTGAATTTCTTGACTTCCTACCTTTCAAACTTTTGTTTTGTGTCACATCAGGGATGATGCTCTTGTAAGGGGAGGGAGATGTAATGCCCATATTTTCTGTTGTCATTCGCGATGTTGTGGTAACGAGTTGGTCTCTTTATTGTTCGTGATTGTACTGTCCCTGCCTACCACACTTAGTCGACAAGCTTTCCGAGGGTCATCTTTTGGCTTCATGACCATTTCAAACTTTTTATGCCATATTTTGCTTCGCGCCCGAACCTCGAGAACCTTGGACCACATAAGTGTTATCGCTAGGGTGTGGCTTCAATCTTACCTAGTCAATCTCGAAGACGACTCTGGTCGAGTCAATCCAGAACCCAATCTCACAAATTTTAAACTTTATAAAAAAACAAATATGAAATAGTTGGCCCAAAAATAAAATAAATAGAGGAAATGTCGAGTATTAAATATTTTTGTAAAAAGGAAATTTAAAAAAATAAATATGATGTCATATAGACCAAATAAGCAAATGTATGGAAAATGCATAAACTTATACAATCACTTAATTCAATAAAAATACATATATAATAAAATATAAAATAAAATAAAACTAAATGGAGGCAAGGGCGGAAAAATCTCTAAAACACTGAGTTAGGGTTTGATCCTTATTCTTTTGGGAATGGGTGAGTGTGTGGGCGGCGGCAAAGCAAACACCAGGGATATTTTGTCATATTCTCTCTCTACTCGCGCCAGGGATTAGAGTTTAAGCAGGGTAATCCATTAGAATCGAGGAAGAAATTATTTCCAATTGTTGTAGTGTGACCGCTTGACAAATATGCTACAAAATGTGGATGCACAGGGTAGGGTACGTGTCTATTAGACCAACTGCCTTATGAAACGTGGTCTCATAGATGGTAATGACTGCAGCTTGCAGGGGATCTAGGAATCCATCTGAAGCCTTGATATTTGCTTCACAAATGCAACCATCTGACTTCCACCAGATCGATTCACCTTGCCACTGTATTTCCCTGTTCTACGTTGAAAGAGGGATTCGGAGAAGGGTTCACGTGAGAACTAGGTGTAGGCTCTTGTTTTGTTTTGCAAAACCACCTTAAGGAGAGGAGATTTCTGGAGTGTATCCATTTAATGTTTCTTTTGTGGTTTATTAACATAGTTGTTGGATTAAAAGAAGGACGTGGGCTGCCTTTTGTGTGCAGGGGAGGGCAAAATAAATGCAAAAATATGGATCTGTAATGATCTTTTGGGTGTGATTGTGTGGCCGCCCAACCATTTTGGGGAAAAATCTAAACTACACATTCAAATATATTGCTTATGATGGTTGTATAGAGGCCCTTACCTATGTGGCAGATCTACACGCCTCAGCCTGTGTAGAATGAGAGGTTGTGGGTGGGAATGATGTTTGGCCCACATGTTTATCAACACCTTCTAAGTTTGCATATGATCGGACCCCTGTTGTAGTATGGAAACACATCTAAGGACAATGAACAGTGGTTTTGCTCCTCTAACCGCACCCTTGATTTTTAAAAAATGGAGTTATGTCAGGACAACGAACTGTTTGGCAAAAGGCCTTAGTGAGATGTTGAACCGAACCCCGGAACTTCGACCGACTTCATTTCTCTAGGCATGGTTCATCTCTCCTTATCTTTCATAACTCTCATACTTTAGTTTTTTTTTCATTTTCAACTTAATATCATTTTAAAATATTAGGATTAAAATACTTTTAATTGTCTTATTTTAACTTGTTGCAAAAACAATATAATGTCGTATCGTAACTACGAAATCAAAATAACCTTTTTGTATTACACCCATGAACTTCAACCCTTAATCTAAGGTGATTTAGAAAAATTCCTACCCAACTAGATCACTAGAATATTATTTCATCGACAAGACAAAATTGACTTCCCAATAATAATGTTGATCATCCACCTTTTAAATAGATAATTTTGCATTTTTCGGAGACTCATTAAGTACCCTTTATAACTCTGAAAATGAGATGTTAAGCTTCATTCATGTACCTTGTTATGTGAGGAGTCACCTTAACCTTTAGATTAACCCCAAATGAACATTTGTGATCTTTTGACGCTCTTATAGGAGCCATGTTACATTGTTTTGCGGTGGTAGGAAGTTTGTTAAATCTAGAAAGTTGGTTTTCTTTTGAACCGCCATTTGAAACCTAGATAGAGAAATTATTATCTGTCTTCGCTAATGTGTGCAAGCATTATTTGTTTTTAAACTAATGCTAATGTAAACAAAGACTAACACCTAAATAGTCTTAATTAGCAATAATTAAACAACATTATAAACACCATCCTAATAAGAATTAATCAAGGGTTAGATCTTAACATTTATCAATAAAACTATGAAATCAACAATGTTAAGTATCTAAATAACCTCTATTCTTTAACAACATTCAAATGAAAGAACCTAGGTAGGTTCCATGGCTATCAAAAATAGTTGTCCTTAATGTTCCAAGAACCTAGGAATGGGGGCTAATCAAAGTTGGGCTCTGACCCTTTTGATACCTCCCATATGACCCAAGCACTTTAAGAAAGAGGCTTAAACTCTTGAAGATGATGAACTCTCAAGAGAACACAAAAGAAAGCTCTTAGTCTATTTTTCTATATGCTTTGCATTTGTTTTCTTAAAGAGTTTAGGTGTAAGTGAAAAGGTAGGTGGAGGGCTCTTTATATAGCCCAAAAGACAAAGGATTCAACACATCTTCATGAATGTGGGATAAAGGTAAAACATGATTAGGAATGGATAAGGTTGCTTTATTAAAGGTAACCTCACTTTGGAAGGGTTTAATACATGTTTAGCAAGTCATGGGAGTTGGGGGTATTTTAATTAATCAAAGGTGATTAATTAATAGGTAGGTGTAAGCTTATAGAAGCCAATTAAAAGAATAATAGTGCGATTTAGGCTATTGTGAGGGGATTAAATCAATTAAACATTGATTTACTAATTAAATGAAGGGGAAGACTAATTAATTAATAATAATTAATTAATCTAGATAGAGAAATGATAATTAACGGAAGGCCGTTAATTAGGTTGTTAGCTGGATAGGCGGCTTAATCAATTAGTGTATTGTAATTGATTAACGACAATAAGAGGGAATATGAGCGTTTTTGACGATATGTCGTCGATTTGCGAAAGGGGATAATTAGCGCAATTTAAGTATTTAAATTGCTTGGCGTAATTATAGGCGTCTACATTTGCCCCTCTTTGCGGTGGTGTAAGTGACGCCATTTCAAAGATAGTAGACGGAAGAAAATTTTGAAGGGATAGAAGAAAAATTATTAGGAGGGAGAGATGCCCCTCGAGTGTCGATGGGGTGAAGAAAGAAGTCGATCGACGATCAAAAAGATGAGAAATAGGTAGAAGAATGGGGAATTAGTAGAGGCGAGATGCCCCAGAGAGAGAGATAATTAGGGGTGAAAGGGAAGTAGCGTAGAAGAAATATGGACGAGGGAAGAGAAGAGCTTAGCCTTTAGCCGTTTATTTGTTTGGAACAAATTTGATGTCATCATATTGCCATAGAACAACATCATCGGTCCTTATGAAAAATATAAGCATACGACAAAGGTAGAATGACATGAAAATCCATACTACGAACAATTGTCTATTGCTGAAAACTCTAACTCCATGCGACATACAAAATGCAATGCAATACGAGAAAGTGAAAGATGCGTAACTCCATGCAACATACAAAATTCAATGCAATACAAGAAGGAAACAAGCTCATGTAACAGGGAAAACAAGTATGAACGCACATATCCAACCCAACAACGGTCAAGACAGTTGTACAAATGTTTTGTTATCAGTGCTGGAGAGATCCACAAGTTCATGATTGATGACAAGGGTTAAAAATGATGCCCCAAGTAAGGATACATGCAAGGGGAAATGACGATGGACACGGGGTCCATGAAAAGCGTTCATGCGCGCAATGAAATAAAGACCAGCAACCAAAAGTGCCCCAGAGTACAGATGAAGCAAGTAGCTAGCTTTGTGAATGGTTGTGAATCCGGTGATCCGTGAGTCATATTAATCGGGAAGATGTGAGAAAAACCAACAGGATATGGAGAGAATACCATGCACAAGACACAAGTTTCACCCGTAATAAGCAAGTTACCATTTTTGTAGGGTTTTTTACTTTTTAGGAAATTTTTTTGAAATTTTTGCCTTTTTTGGATTTTTGTTTTTGATATATTAAGTGTTTATATTGCTTTGGCTTGTTGAACCGTGGTAAACAAGAGAAGAAAGGAGAAGAAGAAAATGAAGGGCCTAAGGGCAACAGAAAGTGCCCTAGGTGGAAGAAAGGAGAAACAAATGACAAATAATGTCCTTGTTTAGTGGAAAAATTAAGAAAAAATAATTATTTGAAAAATAATTATTTACGAGAGTGTGAAGAAGAATAAAAATCGCCAGGGAGCAATAAAATTGTCCGAGGGAGAAGAAAGGGGTATTGACAAAAAATGCCCCAATACGGTGAAAAAGAAGAAAAATAATTATTTTAATAAAAATAATTATTCCACAGTGAAACAGAGGAGAAAATGGTGATCGAAATGGGTTTCCCAGCCGTCTTAATGGTGAAAAATAGGTTAATATACCCCAGGGGGTAAAAACATCACAATCAGTTCATTCTAACCGCTCAGTTTAGAAAATTTACCATGAGGCTCTGAAAGTCATGAGAGATGGTGATCGCGCAAGACCGTTTGAGGCGTGCTTGATGCGAGTCAGGGGTATCGAGGCATGCGGACGAGGGGCCATTTGTGAGTATCACAACCTTGCTCTTAAATTTTTGTCATTAATGCATTAATTAGGGTAATTAGGCGTAGAAAACACATAGCGCACATGCCTGCGTAGGCGCAGGTGTGGGTTAGGGTGCGCATGTGCCACTTTGGGGGCGCAGTATCATTTAAGGGCACAGCGCTGGGGCTATGCGCGCACACACAGGATCAAAAATCACCTACACACACACGTGCACGTGCACATACATGAGCATACCTATGCATACACGCACACATTGGGAAAGGGGCGCACACGCAAAAAGTGTGGCGCAGGCATGGGTAGGTAAGCGCACACAAGCAGAAGTGCACACATACACGTGCAAGCACCAATTAGGTGGCGCACATGCCAAAAAGAGTGTGCATATGCCTAAAAGAGGGCGCACATGCCGAAAAACACCAAGCAAGCACACGGTGCGTAATGTGGCGCACACGCCCAAAAGGGCGCGTAGGCACCCTAGACAGGTAGAAAAAGATAGGAAAGTGTCCAAAAATGTGACACTTAGAAGAATTTTTAGGATTTGTGGGTTAACCCTAAAAAAATAGAGATAGATTTTTAGATGAAATGCTAGAAACTAATGAGTGGTGTGTGATTTTGCAGAGATGTTTACCAATGTTGCAGACGCATGGGAGTGTCACTCTCGGATTGTCGAGCTAGAGGGTAGCATGTGCCAACGCACCACCGAGAGATGGTTGTACTATTGGAGGTAGTGGGGCTGGGCCCCATGGCTTGGATGCCCTCCATCGTACTTAGATCACAACCTCTCCCGACTTTGCACTTGCCGAGTAATGGCACGAGAGTCATTGTTTTAGACTACCCACAGGGGAGATGACAGTGATGATAGAGGATGTGTGGTGGATCCTGCGTGTGCCCATGATGGGTACATTGATCGAGTATAGCCCAGATGCAGGTTTGATCGAGTAGCATGCAACGCTTTATTCGGTGTGGATGACATCCCACATAATGGGATGACTGTGGCCTTACACAAGTGCATCTCAGACCCGACATTACATCGGGGGCCACTGTACATTATGGCACTTATCAGTGGGTTTCTAACCGATAAGACAGGGACCTCGTTCCCGAGAGGATTGCTACTAGTAGTACACATGGGATTTAAAGAGGGAGAGGTATTGCTGGGGTCGGGTGCATACCGCCCATTTATACTTGGGACTTGCATCTTATCACATACCATGGTCAGAAGACCATGGGGCCGGCCTCACTATTACAGATATGGTCATGGGATCATATAGCCATTGGATGCCCCTGTCGGCCCATTCTAAGTTAGAGACCCCAAGGAGCCATCATACATGGCTTAGATAGTAGTGGGCAGAGACATCCGTGGTCACCTTGGTAGCCTATTCAGATATAGGTGGGAGTTTGATGAGCTAGCAGTGATAGACATCATTTGGCATCCATACAGACACTTCCAGTGGCTAGAGGATGCCACAAAGCTTAGCATGTGCTTAGTGGAGCACTTTTTGATCTGGTAGCCGTAGTTATATCATGGAGTTGTATCACATTAAGTGTGCAACGATAACTAGGCCGAGTACAGGGCATCCCGCAACCAGATATCCAACACTCTCGGCAGGGATTCTGAGAGGTAGACTATGGGGCCTCGGATTGTAGCATCCCGAGCTAGGACCAATTTCCCTACGGTGGTCTTCCAGGCATGGGATCCACTACGGTAGATTAGAGATCTAGGGACCACAGCTAATTATGCAGCGTGGTATGCTATAATGTTACCCCGGTGACTGACTATTCTAGAGGCAGCATGGGTAGTAGGTATTCACCCTCCTATGGAGGTATGGCACGGATCAGAGCGGGGCCGAGTAGTAGCATTGGGGCTAGACCCCGAGGATCCTTTTGATGGGATCCCCCATGATGGATAGGGTGTCACACACGAGCACGGGAAGCTATGCCTCCACCCCGAGGCGAGTATTTGAGTAGGGCGATCCTCCAGTAGTGCCACGGGATCACCCCGAGGCATACGCATAGCTCCACAATCGGCGGCGCATATAGCCACAAAACGAGGACAGTGCATCAGCTCTTAGCTAAAAGAGATGAGGCCCAAGAGAGATGGGCCCAGGCGTGCATGATAGCCACAACAGAGAGAGAGATGAGGCCCGAGCCCATATTGTTACATTACTTTCAGGGCGGGATCAGCTTGGGCCCAGGCCGGGCCAGGAGGTGACAGAGCAGCATGGCAGAGCCAGATCCGAGAGACAACTACACAGGGGGCACAGATACTGAGTCTCTTACATCAGTCCCATCACAGCTGCACATGATCATGGCACAGAGGGACCATGTGTATACACGCTATCAAGCAACAATAGCCTGGAGGGACCATGCCCACGTGCCAACCTACGGCGATGACGACGAGAGAGATCGAGAGGCTGCCACCTCTAGATAGGCCGAGGCAGACCTAGGCTGGGTCACAGGTGAGCGAGACACTGCCCTTCAGGTAGCACTCACCTCAGGAGATGCGATTTGATTCGGGATGCCACCAAGCTTGGTGGAGAGGCCCTCTTTTACAGGACCGCATACTACAGAGTGGTGCCATCGGAAGCAGAGATGGTTTTGCCACACGCTTATCGAATCGAGTGCATCTGGCTCTCATTCATGGAGGTCTAGTCATTCTACCAGATCAGTCAGACAGCCCCTTCCAGATCAGCCTGAGACCAAATGCCACCCAACCTACAAATATCCAAAGCATCCAGGGACAGACACACTGGGAGCCCCGCGAGGGGCGAGAGTTGTGGTTGATAGCCACTTTTGTATTGTATAGATTCCATTTGTATGTATGCCTCTTATGAAGGCTGATTTTGATGTACAGTGATTATAGACATGTATATATTGTTTTGTTGATGATGCCTCATGATGAAGGCTTGATTCTTTCAGATACATGCCCCTTTTTGATGGCATTGTGTATCATTGGATGTATTTATGTTGAGCACTGATTAGGACATTGTGTATTATACAGGACATTTTGATGTATCCCTATTGTATGCCTCAGCTGAAGGCATTTTTGATATAGAGTACAGATTTGTATGTATCCATTTTTGATACAGATGTATTTTTGACACACATGTATATATATATATATGAGGACTCATTTTGTTTTGGCTCAGCTTCACATGATTATGATATGATGTACATCTTTGCTTTGTTGATATATGTATATGGATGGTTTTTGCATTGTCTGTAAATATATGGGGAGCCAATTGATGATGGGACATGAATCGTGTTTATGTATCTTGAGCGGGCTTGTTTTCCTACATTGTATTCGATGCATGTTATTGTCTTGATTCAGCATTTGTGGATATTGTACGATGTTTTGGTATGATGCAGTGTATTGTTGTTGTACTTTGATGTATGTGGCCTGAGTGGGCATAATTCTATGATGTGAAATACCCCTTTCCAGAAATTACTATGTGTTGGTTCTCATTGCATGTTGCGTTTGTTTAATTCAGCATGTATGGAGGTGTTGTGACACGAGTGGGCATACATTGATTCTCGTTGCATGCCACATGTTTTGATTCAGCACTTATGGATGTATTATCTGATTTTGTACTTTGTATGTATCTGATTCTGATGTATTGATGTATACATGTGTTGTAGATTGTAGATGATAGATCTGTAGATGATATCAAATGTTGTTTTCATGTGTTATTTTGATGTATATGGATGGGATGATATGATGATATTGGTGCGGAGGGGGATAGATTTTTTATTATGTGCAACCCCTCTTGCCCCCATTGATGATACGATATGTGATGATTAGCTTAGCATACATGCATGATGTAAAACTTAGCATTTTTGTTTATATATGATGTATAGATGATGCTAGATGTGATGATAGTGATGGTAATGTGATGTGAATGATAACAAAATAGAGCACATGCAAGAAACATAGCCAAATGCTACAAAGAACACCAGGAATTAATGCAATACACCATGAATCACCATGCCTTATTAACAAGTAACAAAACACAACCAAATGCATTAAGAAAGAAATAATGAATTAACACACTAGCATGTCGAAACCCACTACAATATGCACAAGCAAGAAAGAATCTATTCTAATACAAGAAAAATGAACTATGACAAAGTACACCCAAGCAACAAACAACTCAAAAGTAAGCCCGCAAAACACTATACAAGCAAAAGCAAAGTAAGGAAACAAGGCAATGTAATGAAATGTTTTTGTAAGATATGTTTTCATTTTTGATTTTCTATTTTTTATCGAAACAATTTTCTATTGTTTTTGTGTTTTCTCGAAACAATTTTCTATTGTTTTTGTGTTTTCTGATGGTTTCCAAAGCTATGTGCAGGTAACCAAGAAAGCGTGGATGCCCCCAGCGTTAGGTGGGGAATATACAAGGGTAGAAGCCATGCACTTATGAACAAGAAGGTGAAGTCATTGAGTTGCCCCAACATAAGTTGGGAAATAATGAAAGACCAAATCCCTCATAGATGAATAAGAGAAGGCAAATCCATATCAAGGTTGGATAGAATGGTGTGCACAAGGAAACTCGGAGGCGGAACCAAGTCTAGGCCAAAGACAACTACCCTTCTAATATAGAATGCTTGTGAACAACGAATCTTCCTAAGGCGCCGAAACCAGTTTTCACCCAAGGACTTGCCCAAAGTGCCACAATTGCGTGGTTCTCACTAGTGGACGACTTGTTTTCTCTTTTTCTTTTCCTTCTTTTAATTTGTTTGATTTTTTTGTATTTTTTATTTTTATGACTTCCCTACGCCATGTTCAGGCATAAAATCTCTTAAGATGCATGGCGTTCATGGGTTCTCGGAGCTCATCACCATTGGGGTGAGCCAACTTGTATGCCCCTGTGCCATACTTGGCAACTATGACATAGGGTCCTAACCAATGGGGTTCAAACTTCCCTTTCTTTTCTCGCTCCGCTCTGGTGTTGAACTGGTTCTCCTTCATGACTAAATCACCAACCTCAAACTAACAAGGGATGATTCTCTTGTTATAGTTTCTGGAGACTCTGTTTTGATATACTTTCAGGTGATTAAGAGCATGAATGTGCTTCTCATCCAGTAGCTCCAACTCAGCCAATCTTTCCACTCGGTAATCTTTATCTTTATCCAGATAGTCTCGAAGAGAGATCCTCAGGGATGGAAGTTCAATCTCTAAGGGGATGATAGATTTTTTCCCGAACACTAGGGAATATGGTGTCGCACACCTGTAGGGGTGCGAATGGATGTTTGGTAAGCCCAAAGGGCTGGATGAATTTGTAGGTGCTAGTTGTGACCTATTTTGCTGACCATCTTCTCCATTATCCTAACCAAAGTCTTGTTTGCTGCCTTAGCTTGTCCATTACCCTGAGGGTAATATGGCGTGGAACATTTCAATTTGATTTGAAACCGTTGGCAAAGACCTTTCATAGTTTTGTTCTTAAATGACTTCCCATTATCTCGTAATAATGGTCATAGGAATGCCATACCGAAAAATAATGTGATTCATGATGAATTTAGAAATTTGTGCTCTGTGACATAGGTTAAAGGGACGGCCTCCACCCATTTTGTAAAGTATTCAGTGGCTGTGATGATATGTGTATGACCATCAGAGGAGGTAGGAGTAAGCTTCCCTATTAAATCGAGTCCCCATTTAGAGAATGGCCATGGGGTGGTAATTGGTTGCAATGGCTGTGACGGAGCATGGATAAAATTTCCATACTTTTGGAAAAGCACACATTTTCTAACGTAATTGCAACAATCAGTTTCCATGGTAGGCCAATAGTAACCTACTCTCAACAATTTCTTAGCCAAGACCATTCCATTTGTAGGTGCTCTGCATACTCCTTCGTGTACTTCCTTGATTATGCTGGATTGATTTCTCCATCACATCTAGACAACGTAATGATTCCCATTGTAGCCACGATGATAAAGTGTACCTCCTAAAAGGGTATAATGGGCTATCTGGAGAATTAGGCTCTACTTCTCAGAGCGGGAGATATCGGGAGGGAATGTACTATCCTTAAGATAGGTGAAAATGGGTTCATACCATGGTGAATGGGGACCAACAACCTCACAAGCCGGCAAGATTCTAGCATGTCATATGCGGGCTGACGTAGATTTTCTATGAAGAATGGCATAACATTGTTCCCTGGTGGAATACGAAGCATAGATCCCATTATTTCCATAGCATCTGCGATCCGTTTCTACGTGCTCTTAGGATCTGCTCAAAGGTGATGTGCACAAAATACTCCTTTAGAGTTTCCACTAACTTTTTGTAAGGTATGAGTTTGTCATCCTTAACCTTATACTCATCATTAACTTGTTTAATGATTAATTGTGAATCACCTACAACCTTAACATGATGAATATTCCACTTGATGGCTAGCTTCATCCCTGCAATGAGTGCTTCATACTCTGCAATGTTGTTCGTGCAAGGGAAGGCTAAGCGAAAGCTTGTGGTATAGGATCACCCGAAGGAGTAATAAGGACCACTCCTGCACCTGAACCATGAAACATAAAAGATCCATCAAAATGTATCTTCCATACGATAGATTCTTCAATGTAGAGTAAAGAGGTGTCTCAGCGCCCAGACTCAAAGGCTCCGTGCTTTGCAAAAGGTGCTTCCGCTAGCCGATCTGTGAGTATTTGTCCTTTAACTGATTTTTGATGGACAAATTCTATATCAAACTCACTAAGGAGAATGATCCAATTAGCCATTCTACTTGTAAGGGCGGGTTTGGACAACAAATACTTGAGTGGGTCGACCTTCGATATGAGCTTGGTCTTAGTATTTAGTAGGTAATGGCAAAGTTTTGAAAGGTAAAAACAATAGCCAAGCAATCCTTTTCAATCTGAGGATAATTAAGTTCATAGGTAATGAGGGTGCGACTCAGATAGTACACCACTTTCTCCTTATGGTTAATGTCATATTGGGCAAGCACACCAATAGCATATTGTGTAGCGGAAATATAGAGTAAAAGTGGTTCTCCCAGAGTAGGAGGCATGAGAATAGGTGGATTGGCTGTGCAGTCTTGTTTAAGTAAAGTAAAGGCTTGTTGTTACTTGGCCCCAGATGAAAGTGGTGTCCTTTTTAAGCAAATGGGTGAATGAGTGACATTTATCTGCAAGTTGTGAGATAAAGCGGTGAATGGCTTGAATTTTCCCCTGCAAGCTACGCAATTGCTTGATATTTTTAGGTGGAGGCATTTCAGTGATGGTAGAAACTTTAGCAGGGTCTACCTCAATACCTCATCTTGACACAATGAAGCCCAATAATTTCCCTGATAGCACCCTGAAGACACACTTCTTGGGATTCAATCTAACTTTGTATTCCCGCAGGCGCTCAAAGATACGCCACAAAATGATAGGATGATCTTCTCTTGTTTTGGACTTTCCCAGGATGTCATCCACGTAGTCTTCCATGATGTCATGAATCATATCGTGAAATATTACTGTCATGGCCCACTGATAAGTTGCTCCCGCATTCTTAAGGCCAAATGGCATCACCTGATAGCAGAAGGTGCCCCAAGGAGTTGTGAAAGTTGTTTTGTGTTGGTCCTCCTCAGCGATTTTAATATGATTATAACCTGAAAATCCATCCATGAGCGATAGCATTTCATATCCTGTTGTTGAGTCAACAATCATATCAATGTTGGGTAACGGAAAGTCATCTTTAGGGCAAGCCTTATTGATGTCTCTAAAATCCGTACAAATTCGAGATATCGACAGGTTTCTTCTGGATAGAACAATGTTCGATATCCATTCAGAATAGTCAATTAGTCTGATGAATCCCATTGCAAACAACCTTTCCAACTCTTCCTTGACCAACAAGGCCACTCTTGGATGCATTTTTCAGAGTTTCTGTTTGATAGGCTTGGCGTTGCGCTGACTAGGTTGTGCATGATCAAAGTTGGATCTAGGCCAGGCATGTCTTTGTAAGACCATGCAAACACATCAATGAACTCTCACAACAACATAGTGAACGTCTTTTGTTCTCTAGCTGAGAGTGATGCCCCCAATTTTACTATCTTGGGATCTTCTTCAGTACTAATGTTGACATCAATGGTTTCTTTGACTAACAATTTTGATAAATCCTCCATACGCGTAGGGTCAGGAGGAAGGTTGAGATCTTCATCCAAGGATGTCTCCACGAGATTTTCATCCTTGGCGTGGTCACTTTGTTTGTCCTTTGATTTTCTTATTTTTTTGTCAGCCAGTGCCTCAAAGAGGTGCTCACTGTGTGACTTGGACTTCGATTTTTGCCGAGGCTTTTCTTTAGAACTTTTTCCCTCACTTTTCTTCAAATTTTGTTGACCACAAAGTTCAGCCTCCTCGTCGAATTAGGCACAGTGTCTAAGTCAATAGAGAAACCTTTCTTATGATCTCCAATGGGGATTGTATCCCTTATGCCCATAAACTCTGCAATAGCCTTGTTGTTCTCGAATAAATCTAGTGGCACGTGACGTTGTTGGTCCCATTCAACAAGGGAAGGGTATACAAGGTCAAGGGTTGGTTTAGTGGGGGTGATGGTTAGGATAATGTTATTCATAAAAAGGTTCGTGGAGGCCAGATCCTCATATTGGCTACAACAGGAATCTGTATCGCTGTCTAGGTAATCGGAACTATCCTCACGCTCAGAACAAGTCACATCTTGATCATTGGGGTGCACTCGTAAGGACGAATCCCAATGCCATATCTTTCTATTTTGAAATGTGGAAGAGGGACTGGTTCTCTTTGTCCTTGTTCATTCCTCCCACATCCTAGGCCTTTGTAGCCCATGGAGTACATCATTTTACTAGATTTTTCATATTCGGGTTTGATAACAGGATGGTTGAGTGTCCTCAGGGACCTAAGTAGTAGGTGGATCAAGCAATTTCTCCTCAGCTAACAAGCCTCCAGCAGGAATGACCCAATAGTGTGTTCTTCTCTAGGTCTCCTAAAGCGTAATTGGGTCGACCCTAGTCTTGGGCGACAAAGAGATAAATGACACCAAGAGTGCTTGTTGTACATTATACTCCCCACACCATATTCCAGATTTTCATCTCCCATGAATCAAATGGAGATGTTGAAGTAGACGCCCCCATGAGCACAAGAACTAAGTGAATCTGAATCCACGTAGGATTCCATAGCCTCAGACTGGAGCGGAACGGCTATATCTGCAGAGGGACATGCATATGTACCCTTTCATGTAAAGATATTGAGAGCTCTGAATGAGAAAAGGGGTCCGAATCTCCTTGGGTATTGTTATCGTATGTCCCTCATGTTTCAACTTGATGCATTGATGAAACGTTGATGGCACGGCTGCGTATAGTATGAATCCATGGTCGGCCTAGAAGCATATTTTATGGAAGTTCCAAGTCTAGGAAGTGAAACTTTTTCAGATGACAAGTGGGGCCCACCTCCATGGGTAGCGTGATGGTGCCTACTAACTCTCTTTTTCGTTGTCATATGCGGTGATAGTGATAATATGGGACTTAAGGTCTTCCTCCGTATGTCCCAATTGTTTGACTAGACTTAAGCGTGCGGATGTTCAATCCTAATCCGTTGTCCACAAGCCCTGGTTTGATTTTCCTATGGGTGAAAACTACCTCGATGTACAAGGGAAGGTTATGTGTAGGATTCTCGGCAGGGATCTCCCTATGGTTGAAAGTAAGATGCTCACTTGGGGCAATATTTGCCACCGCAGCTTGAAGGTGTGCAGGATCGACTTCTAAAGGCACTCCCACCCCGAAGAGTTTGATACAGGATGTCCTTATGCACATTGGATATCTTGAGGATATCTAAGATCGAAATCTTAGCAGACGTCTTCTCAAGCTGTTCTAAAAGGTTATACTTACCATGATGGGGGTCAATGGAGAGGGGTCCGGAATTAGGAGGCGGCGCGCCTTGTTACAGCAGAGCAATATTTTCCCTTAATCCGGATAGTGTTGACACGGTCAACGGAGGAGCGAATACATCCGATAAGTGAATCGTAATGATTTTATCTCTCTTAGTATACAAGTAATTCGCGGCTTTATAAGTTTGGGATGACTCACCCCGATCTGGTTTTTCCTTTTCTCGACTTATCATGCTTGGGGAATGGTTCCTTCTAAATCCCTATTTTCTCATTAGGTTTTGCGTGTGGCTAGGGTTATCCACCTCTATCTCCCCATTGTCAATGAGATCTTGAATATAGTGGCGAAGTCGTAAAAATTATATTTTTATGACCTTTAACGCGATGCATTTCGCAATATTCATGCTCCTTATACCATGAAGGTTTGGGAGCGTTGTCATCAAACGGTTGTGTTGTAGGATAGGTCATCATGTGGGCGCATCCAACTATTTTAGTATGACTGACAATGGTTCATTGAGAGAGGTGAATGTTCGTCGTTTTGGTGGTGGTTGAATTGGGCCCTTGGTTAGTTTAAAAGGTTGACTAGTTTGGACCGTTTGAATGCATTTGGAATAAGTGATTCCATCTCCCACCACGTTTTTGTTTTTGTTGAAAATCTTGGGCTTTTCCGCGGGTTTGACATTTTGGTTGTCTTTAGATTGGTTTTTAAGGGTGCCTTTAGCAATGAGAGCCTTTTCTATCTGAATCCCTTTCTCGATAACCTCCTCAAAAGTATGGACACAATGCATTTGGAGGTGGAAGGTGATATCTGGGTTGAGATTGGGAACGAAGATACTTGACCAACTACTTTTCAGGGAAAGCACAAGGGAAGCGACTAGATATCCCTCTCCATCATTGGAGGAAGCTAGCGAAGGTCTCATTTGGGCATTGTTTGGTGCCGCACAAGTCTACCATAGTGATGTCACTCTCTATGTTATACGAGAACCGACGCACGAATCTTTCGCTAATTACTCGCTAGGTGGAAATTGACCCCCATGGTAAGTGTGTAAACCATTCCAATGCTTGACCTCCAATACTCTTAGGAAAATTCTGATTAAGTAATTATCACTATAAGACACCTCTGTAGAAATTAATCTGATCTAATACAAAGAATCCATGAAATAGATACACAGACAATAATTGAAATCAACAACTCTATATTATATTTTCATTAATTCACTATTTCAATACACTCCATTATATAGGAGATGTAAAATAACAATCCTTACAACAACATTTGTCTTCATATACAACCATACACCCATATGGTTTCAACCTCTCACCAATATAATAATAAAACAATACTAATTGTTTTATTATTCTAACTTACTAACTTACCACATACTAACCACATTTTACATTTACTATTTACATTTACATAGTAAATGTACTTTCACTAATTTACCATAATAATAATTACACATGTAATTATTATTCACCCATACAAATGGAGCACTAATATATATTTCCTAACAACCTCTTGACATGCCATGTAAAAATATTTAACATGATCTCTTGGGTCTCCCTTTCCTTTGTATTTGTCGAACTTTGGCATATCAAATTTCTTTGGAAAGGGTTGAAGGGTCATTTTCTTGTCAAAAGGATAGGGGCACAGCTCTTCATATTGATATTTCATAATGCTCCCTATATTGCTCTCTTGTAAGCTCACAAGCATTGCTTTCATAGACTGCACTTCCTGTGCGAGAAATTGTTCTTTAGTGGGAGAAGTAGGGATGTAAACATGATGGTACCCTATGTCTTCTTCTCCTTGTTTTTCCCGATGGAGTTCGTTGATCTTAACCTTAGGCCTCACCTTTTGAATGTTCTTGTTTGCATCTTTTTCTATACATGGGAAGTAAGCAAAGCAAGTTGTCGGCTTAGGCTATTTATTTGTTGTTGGATTGTGGTTTGGTTTATAACCTCTTCTTCTAAAGGTTCCTCCTCTTTGTACTATGGAGGTTCTTCTTTTGTCTCAAGTTCTATTTTGTTTCTTCATGGCACTTTGAGGAGGGGTATTCTATGCCCTACCACTTTATCATTTTCTGCGTAAGAAGTGGAAGCATGCCCGCCTATTAAAATATCTTCCATATTGATAAGGGGGCGTTCTTCCTCAGTAGTGTCATTTGTTTGTAGCATTGGTTCATTCTCAATGGGCAATTTGGCCCCTAATTTGATGACCCGAGCCAACACTCTGTCTTTGTTTCTAAGAATAAATTCGTCTAGTAGAGTAGGGTCAAAATCAAAGTCCACGCGTGGTGACTCTAATTCGTTTCCACTATGGTCAACCATTTCTTCTGTTTCCTTTTCTATAAAAAACTAGTGGTCTTAGATCGTGTCCGATGAATGGGTTTGATCCTTGTCTGTTAGAGGTTTCCTAAGCTTGCACCTATTGTTCCTCATATGTTTGTTTCTTTAACCCTAGACGCGTCTTGGGAGCCATGTTTTCGTAATAATTTTCACTAAGGTAAGTTGTAGATTTGTTAAAAATTCAATGACTACCCCTAATTGAAACACAAGATGTACACGTTAAGAGTAAATTAACAGTGTGAAAATACCAATGTGATAGAGTGATAAAGTCACCAATGAAACAATCATTTGGTATTGAAATTTGATCAGATGAAGTATTTCCTAGACTACGTTTCAAAGTAATTTATGATGCCAAATGATTAACAAGATGTCTCCACTTATGCCAAGTTCAAAGGAATGAACAAGACGTAAGTAAGTACACGAAGTTAAATGCGATCTCCCAATCAAGATATACGACGAGCAAGCTCAAATCCGATTAAGACCTATATCTCAAAAAGTGCCAATTACGATTTGTGAATGGCACAACAATATCACCAAGATATGTTAACCCACTTTGCAAGAAAGTGAAGTATTGATATCGAGGTGTTATTGATATAACCCACACAAATGGTAATGCCTAGCACCTTTTGAAATCGAGGTAATAATAGAACCGAACCAAAAGCTCAAAGTATAGCTAGGAATAGTTAAGAATGTGTGTAGCGTAACTGTACAATATAGGTATTTATGTCAAATTTACAAGAAACAAGACGTAAATATCAAACTATAATGATACGAGACAAACAAGATAACTCTTTGAAGGAAGTCCACGGTGATGAACCACGCCTAACTACGATGATGATCTTGACGTGGGTATCAAAGATCACAATGGCTACCAAATGACGTGAAAATGCCTACACTCACTTTAGACGCGTTAACTAACCCACAAACACATGGATGGGCGTAAACGGACATAAAAGTGAGAGAAACAATCAAATGGAAATACAAAGGTAATCACACTTATTTTGATCAACAAAGTGTCAAAAGAATATGAAGGAAATAAATCAAGAAAAATGACGAAAAATGCTAGCCTCACTTCGGCAGAGTTTCGCCTCGCCCTAAGGCAAGTAAAAACTAGGCAAAAGTAATACATCACACGTTTCTTAAAAAGAAGGTTCACAACTCAACACTTTGTTTTAAAATGGTTAAAGTGGGCTCCTGACCAAAGTATATTCTCCTAGGTGGTTCTCTCGCCCTAGGTGTTACAAAGTTTCCACGAGCGAGCATGATTTACCCAAAAATTCACACTGACTAGTTTGGGAGTATCTCGGCTTTACTTTACCCCCTTCAAAAATAGTAGGCAACTAGTGTGTCTACGTATACTATCATTTGGGTTGCCACAATGGACAACCTGTAACGCTATCTCACAAAGGAATCACTAGTCAAGTAGGTAGTGCGGAGCACTTCCCATTTTGTCCACAAGGTTCCCTCTTGCGTGGACTACTTTGGGGTTCTTGGAACCACCCCTATTATTGTAGCTTAAGGTGTTATGCCAAAGGGGTTATGTTCCAGTTAAGCGGAGAGGGACGTACCCTTTTCCAAACCTACAATACAGTGTTTTGAATATGTTGTTCTTTTTATCTTTTTTAATTTAGATGTGGTTTGCTTGAACAACGTTTGGCAACCTACAAGAACACGTGTATTAGAAGTTTTTTTATTTTGTTTTGTTTCCTTTGTTCTTTGACAAGCGTTTTGGTCCTGAATGACGATGATTAGTAATTGTCCATCAAAAGAGAAGGCACCATTTCTGATTCTCCAGATCATCCAAGGACACAAGAGAAGAGCATACGTGATGTCGTCACAAATCTCAAAAGATAACCAAATTGGAACAATACTTTAATTTCAACAAATGTCAAATTGACCAATTCTAACTAAAATACCCTTAACAATCTTAAAGCGGTAAAAGGTCTTAAGAATCATTTCTGATTCCCAACGTCACCCCAAGGGACACGAGGGAAGAGCATACGTGATCTCAATCCCATTAGTAAATAATGCAAAATACTATCTAATCAAATACCAACATGTAAAAACAGCCTGCAAAGATAGATATGTGATTAGAGAAACCTTCAAAAAATTTAGCACATCAACCCCTTTAAATCCAAAAAATGTAAAAGGACACCTGTGCCCCTTTTTCTGTGTATGCGCGTGGGTTAGGGCGTATGCACCACCAAAAGTTATTTGTCAGCACACAGTGTACCTACGCCACCCGAGAGATGTGTGCGCCCCTAAAACAGCACCTACGCCCTAAAAAAAGACTTGCGCTACTCTGTGGATTTTTAGATCAATTAAATGCTGCGCCACCCAAGAGGTGTGTGCACCATGAAAACAACATACACACTACTATGAGAAAACAAACAGGAAAAATAGACAGAATAACCGTATTACCAGAAAAATATACCTGCACCATGAAAATCGCATGTGCGCCTAGTTAGGGCGTGTGCGCCGTTCTGACAGGTTTCCAACTACAAAAGAAAGGTACAATACGAAAACTATGTGTGCACCCGAGTTAGTGCATCTCGCACGCAGGTTAGGAGTGATAGTGCCGGGTTAGTGCACCTGCGCCAAGGGTCCACCAACAGAGTGACAGAGTTTGACAAAGACACTTGCAAGCCACCTGAGAGATGCATGCACACCTAAAATTGTGCCTGCACCCCAAAATCATGTCTATGCTCCTAAAATTGTACCTGTGCCCCTAAAATTGTACTTGTGCTAGACCTCTGACCCACAAGATGTGAAAAGGATGCAAAAACTTCACAATACTCTAAATTTTGACAAGTTAGTTCAAAAATGGCAATGACCCATTAAAATTAAGGCTATAAACATGAAGTAACACATATTAAATGAGCAAAAACTCCAAAAAAATGGAAATTAATTACTATGTGTATATCAAAAGTTAGTCAAAATAATGAAATTTAAACTAAAATGCCATGGGACTAAGAGTCCCACCGGTGTACCAAATGTGTGCAAGTGTTGTTTTTAAACTAATGCTAATGTAAACAAAGACTAACACCTAAATAGTCTTAATTAGCAAGAATTAAACAACATTATAAACACCATCCTAATAAGAATTAATCAAGGGTTAGATCTTAACATTTATCAATAAAACTACTAAATCAACAATGTTAAGTATCTAAATAACCTCTATTCTTTAACAACATGCAAATGAAAGAACCTAGGTAGGTTCCATGGCTATCAAAATTTGGTTGTCCTTAATGTTCCAAGAACCTAGGAATGGGGACTAATCAAAGTTGGGCTCTGAGACCCTTTTGATACCTCCCATATGACCCAAGCACTTTAAGAAAGAGGCTTAAACTCTTCAAGATGATGAACTCTCAAGAGAACACAAAAGAAAGCTCTTAGTCTATTTTTCTATATGCTTTGCATTTGCTTTCTTAAAGAGTTTAGGTGTAAGTAAAAAGGTAGGTGGAGGGTTCCTTATATAGCCCAAAGGACAAAGGATTCAACGCATCCTCATGAATGTGGGATAAAGGTAAAACATGATTAGGAATGGATAAGGTTGCTTTATTAAAGGTAACCTCAATTTAGAAGGGTTTAATACATGTTTAGCAAGTCATGGGAGTTGGGGGGTATTTTAATTAATCAAAGGTGATTAATTAATAGGTAGGTGTAAGCTTATAGAAGCCAATTAGAAGAATAATAGTGCGATTTAGGCTATTGTGAGGGGATTAAATCAATTAAACATTGATTTACTAGTTAAATGAAGGGGAAGACTAATTAATTAATAATAATTAATTAATCTAGATAGAGGAAGTGATAATTAACGGAAGGTCGTTAATTAGGCTGTTAGCTGGATAGGCGGCTTAATCAATTAGCGTATTGTAATTGATTAACGACAATAAGAGGGAATATGAGTGCTTTTGACGATATGTCATCGATTTGCGAGAAAGGGGATAATTAGCGCAATTTAAGTATTTAAATTGCTTGGGCGTAATTATAGGTGTCTACAATTAACCTTTAGTGTTTTTACTAGAAAATTACATAGAACATTCAGGTTTAGGGAAAAACACTTTTCTCGTATAGTTTGGAAAAGCCATTTAGTTGGCCTTGATCGCAGCTTTGTGACGGGTCAAATTGGACCAATTATGACTTGTCACTCCTTAAAAACTTTTCGCCATTTGAAAATAGTTTTCTAGTTCTCATCCCATCAAGTCCGATGAATTCTCCTTATATAGGGAACTTGTAGGAAGTTTCTCGTTGCGCGTTCATCCATCAAACATTAGTTTTGCACGTGGTTTTCGATCCCTCGAGCTAACTTTTTTTTCATTTACAACCTGGGACAATTACGACCAATGGCCCCAGAAAATTAGCCGCCAAACGTAAATCGTTCGCCAGTTCCAAATTCTGTCGATTCTTTATGAACTCTTGGTATATAAGTGGACACGTATAAATTTAATCGTGGTGTGTTTGCTCATCAGAAGACCACGTTTGAAAGTGGTTTCTTAGCCTCCAAGCCCATTTTGAACATTTTTGTAGTTAGCAAGAAAATGTAAAAATAGAAAGTTGTGGGACCCTCGTCGGGTTGCCAAACCACCGTGGAAACTTTTGACACATGTAAATAACTGTTTAAAAACTCTATAGTGTAACTTGTTGTTTGAAATAGAACTTTGGACAAAATGGTGTTTTCTCTCTCTTCCCTTCTCTTTCTCTCTCCTACAAAGTATGAAATGAAGTGAAATGAAATATAATGAATACATGTCTCTCAAAACCTTTTCTTTCGATTGCGAATTGTAATTATTATTATATGTAAATGGGAAACCTGAAAAAATGTTAATTATGTTATATTAGGGTGGATGTCATGTCAACGATTTATCGTTGATTTCATGCTCACGTGGTTTTGCGAATGCAAGAATGATGGAAAAAGGTGATGTGTAATTCATTAATTATCATTGTAATGTATATAGTTCATTGTTAAATGAATATATGTATAATGTAGTCTCATGTTACGTATAAGGTTATATTTGATAATTTGTTGATATATATGAGATGCTAGTTTTTAGGGATATCTAGGAAATGTGTATTTAATCACGGAGTCAATTTGATTCATAAATGACGTATGAAAAAAAGGGTTTTATATATATATAAGGTAAATGAATTTGAAGTAATATCTTGTAGTGCATATTCGGTGTTTAATAAATGATTAATGAATCATCTTGTGCATTTTTACTTTGTAAAATGTAATAAAGAGATTTAATCGAAACACTCAACCCTTGTATAATATCGGAAACATAACATGTCTTCTTGGGTGATACTTTTACCGTAGAAGACATTGGAAACCGTAGAATGAACTTAAACTTTGCACTCGATGGAACCTCCTAGTTTAGGTAAATAAAACCCTAGTTGGAGTTTACCATCATAAATCGCCATGTTTAGCGACCTTATCTTGAACCCATATTCTAGAAATGACATGGTCCAACTTTATCCGGAGTATGTGGATTCCTTCTAGTGTTGGTAACCGTAAGGATAATGTCCTCTCTTCAGTTTCGACACCATGTTTGAGTGGTGGAGACCACCTTGGAAGTCATCGTATGAGTCCTTGTTCAAAGCAACGACTATTCAGTGTAACCTTACCATCTGTGGGGTAAGTAGAGCTAGTAATCCCTTAGTATCCTTTTGGATTTTCGGTCTTGCGAGATAAGATCTATAAATTAACTTCATCGGGAATGAAATCCCTGTTGGATCCAGATGACATAGATGGAGGTTGTGAATTAGTTGTTCTAGGTCTTAAAATCTTGTTAATGAACTCCTTAGCTCCACTCAACTAAATGTATTACCTTGGTTTCTATCAACATAACACCTTGGTCTTTTCTTGAAGGTGGTTTAGAATAAATATGTCCTCTCGCCTTAAACTCATATATAGTTGAGGGGTAGATCCTTAGGTGGAATTAGAATTAATCCAAACCTCAGTTGATTTGGATGTTAACTTAGGGTTCGTGTGTAGCTTCAAGTCTTCTAATCATATATGTCTTCAAGATGTTAGACAAACACTTATGTAACTCCTTTTACAAGACAATGCTAATAATAAGACCATAATGTGATGTAAAAAGTAAAGCATATAAGAGTAAAAAAGAGATTTGAGGTTAGGAATAATGCCACTCTTGGAGTCCTTATAACTCAATTAAATATTTTCATTTGTTTCAAAGAATATGAATTGCCTTGGTGTGATCAAACTTTCAGAAAACAAAAGATATATATAAATAAAAATGGAGTTCCACCAGTCATTGAATTAGAATAACTATGGTAGGGAAATAACTTTTCCGTGATCGAAGAATGTTTTTGGGAAAAAGCTATCTTGTATCTAAATCTCCCTTAAACCTTAATATTGCTATATGGACATCAAGTCAGATCCACTTGAGTTGTAAGGGTAAAAGGTAGACATTGATTAAATGTTTGAGAAGAATATTCTTAATATAAGAACAAGATAACTAAGCACTTTATAAGCAATTTGAATTATGCCAAATAAGTATGTAAGATATGGAAATTTTCTTAAAGGATAAAAATCCATCTAAAAAGGTCGAACTATAATTTAAATGTGGAATGAACTAAAAAAATGTATGTGGAAAAAAAAGACAAAATCAGCCTTGTGTAAAAATGTTCCTGGAATGCTAATCGTAATTAAGATGTAATCATGGTAATGATGTGTGTGGGCCGTCAATCCTTGGGTCCCTTTTCTTGTTGTTTGGGTCATTGCTAGTATTCATTCATTTGGAAAAGTGTGGCATCGACATGTCTATGGTGTTGTCATGTGTCTATGTAAGTCGATGACTTGTAAGTGTCGTATGCATCTTTGAGTTTTCCTTACTTGGAGCCTTGTGGCGTTGTGTGGTGAGCAATGTAAGTCAAAAAAATTATCCTGGTATTTTCACTGTTGTTTTTGTGTGTGTAAAAATGGGGCGTTACATTAGCAATGTATTGTTACTATAATAGTTTGAAAGATAATATTAAAAATTACCATCACTTGAACATTGTTTGACATACATAATGATTGTCAAATTTATAGCCTACTTTCTACTCTTAAATAAAAAGGGATAGTTATTACTTTTGTAGTTGATGTTGATAAGGGGTTTGATTGATTTTGTAAGTGTAGATATCACTTCATTTAAAGGTTCCATCTCTACATTTCAAACTTGTTACAAATTCGTACATATACATTTGCAAATCTTATATCATGAGTGGTAGCGTTATGTGGAGTAGTTTATTTGAACTAAACATGAATACATGAAGTCTTCTGTACACTCGATAAGGTGTGTGATTGATAGTGGTAGTGTAGGAATATAGATGAAACATTACATTGAAATGTTGTATGTGTACATTTAAATTTGTTACAAATTCGTACATATGCAATTGCAAATCTTATATCACGACATCTGAACTAAACATGTATACATGAAGACCTCCATACATTTGCAAAATTTATATCATGAATGGTAGCCTTTTGTGGGCAATTTTATTTTCAGTAAACATGAATACATTTGATACCCCTGATACTCCTTGAAATGTTGAGATAAAGTGTTGAGTAAAGTAGTAGTGGAGGTGTTATCAAAGTAGAGGGTAGTATTTACTGACGGGTTGAGTGATAGTAGTCTTGACTCCTCCTTTCTTCTTGCTCCAAGTGTTGGTACGTGTGCCATTTTTTAGTACCTTTCAAATGAAAAAGGAGGTGAAATGCGTAGATTTGCAAGTGAGGGAACTATGGAGAAAGTTGTGAATGTCGACCTGCCTTTCAGTGGTTCCAATGTCGATAATTGCTCTATGCAAAGTAAGTCCCTAGGACTTGTGGATAGTTAATCCCAGGCCATTTTAATCAACAATTGTCTTTGATTCCCTCTCAAATAGGGGGTATCGGAATATGTAACGGGTTGGAGGGATCCCAACATGGGCCGTTGTATCTATCAAATTTGACAACAACAAATAAAGGTAATGTTGGTGGTGGCATTGATGTGTCGTAGACAATGTCGGTGATTGTTCCTATAGCACCATTTATGAGGCCTATGCGTCAACCCATAAATTTGCAATAAGCATGATTTTTTGTTGTTTGCACAACAAAACTTTGTGTTCCAACTGATCATCATCAGGATCTCCTAGTCCAACCCACCTATTACTTTCAACAATGGATTGGGTGATCGGAATGTTCAATGCCTTCAACATCTAAAGGTTGTGGGAGTCCACGAGATCATTTTTTGCAAACAAATGTGGTGCATCCTTAAAAATGTTGAGCTCCTATTGAGTTAGGTGTGTGTCTGTGCGAGACATTAGGAGTTCCCAGTCCTCAATAAGAGGAGTTGAATCTCACATGTGGAGCAGTAAATTCGGAATGAAACTTGTGCATTGGTTGTTCCTTGTTGCCAAAATATTGTCATTAGTTGTTCCTTGTTTTGAAATATTGTTTGCAATGTAATGGAAGAATGGAATCCCTTCCAAAGGCTGGCTCCATAGGAATTACTTGCATAAAGAGGACTGTCCAAAACCGGTGGTAATTGGCAAGGTCACCGAGGAGGATGATTGATCTATTCCCAAATTCAAATGTTTTTGAGTGTGGGAAAGCTTTGCGTAGCTTATGTCAATTTTTTCTTAGCAACTTTGGGCCAATGAAACTCATTTCATCAATAAGAATATATTCTATATGTTTCAGTGACTCTTGAAAAGATGATAATGCATGGCCTTCAAGGGGTTTTAGTTCTTTGATTGAATACGAAGGGCTGCATGGATTGTGGATGTGGAGATGTTGAATGTTGAAACACCGGTAGGGGTGAGAGCAAGGGAGAGGTGAGGGAGATGTGGTTGATGTTGTTGTGAATGAATGAATTCTAGATTTTATTTATCAGAAATGATTTTCCTGTGTCATTTGTTCCTTGAATTATCAATCTTAGTGGAGGTAGAAGGGTTTTGTTTGTTGAATGGTGTAGTATGGTATCAAGAGCTAGTTGTTGTTCTGAAGACAAAGGAAGTGTGGAAGATGGTGGTGTGGCCTGCATGTTGGTGTTAATTGTGTCTACCTTTTCTCTCTCGATGAATGATGAACCAATTATCTGCAAATCATGTGAACATCATGTATGTTCCAATTATTGTGTATGTCAAAATCTCGTTTCCCCAACATTTCAAGATTGTCAAGACCCGTGTTGTTTCCCGAAAAAGTTGTGTGAAGACCTTCCATTCTTGCAATGGTTCATGTTGAATACTACATTCGACCTCAGAGTCAGAACTAACATCATAGCACATGTCTTGTGTCTGTGGTAGTGCGTAAAACATGCCACGGTCTGTAGTTGTGCTTGTACATGTCCCAAGTGTCGTTGATGTCATGTGGGGTTGATCCAAATTCGGAGGCAAATATTTTAAAAGGCTTGTATAAAAGGAGTTCTAACCAACAAAAAAGGTCATAGGATGTTGAATCTTGAGTTGGACATCCACAAATCTCGGGTGGACCCGAACAATTACTTGAGTCGATCGCAGTTTCCATTTATCACCTTTATGGTTCTTGTTGTAGCTCCAATCTCAAGCAACCTAAATAAGTGGTAGGTGTTCCATGGTTACAGGGAGAAACTCTATATGCATCCAAGAAAGTGGTTGTTTCTTGTACATCGGCATCACTTTCAACGACACGTCTCAAGATTTTTTTCCAACATTTAATGATACAAATGAATGGTTGCACATAACAAGTGGCAATTTTTGCAGCATGTGGCATGTTTCTTGTGCGCTTATGTCATGTTCAACAACACTTTCTATGAGCATTTTACGATCGCAATATGTGCTTTGGAGAATCTATGTCAGCATCTCTTGAAAATATGGATAGCATTTGGTGATAGGTTTAAACGTTGCTCTGCTTTTGAAGCATATTTTGCAATATACTTAAGAATTGCATGGCGGGAAAGTACTTGGTTGGCAAATCAACATTTTCTCTCCATATGGATATCATAGTTTGATTGTGGATGTTCAATCTATCATCATTTCTCAAAGGGAGGTACTTAATTTTCCCATCACTTTCAATGAGCAAGGATGAAGTAGGTTACGTGGCCTAGGGTGCATTGTACCTACATTGTAGTTGTGATTACTTTCTACGCAGGCATGTCTTCTCTGAACATTTTGTGTGGCGTTGAACACAATTAAGTAGTTCTTCAAGGTCCACATGTGGGGAGGAGGATAGAATTTGTGTTGTATCTAGCAAACAAGGTCATCTAGGAGTGACCTGCGAACAAAATCCAAGCAGATGGTTGCAAGTCGAGTGGGGTTTTAAGCAGTGAGACACGAACTTATCAAAGTATTGTTTTGTTGCCTCAATAATCTGTTGTATCCTCCCAGTCCATTGTGTCAACTTTAGGGGCATTCTCAAGCCACAATAAACCGTGGACATGTGTGGAGCCTCTATGTTTCCATTCATACCTACGAGATGAGGGAACATAAATATTAGCTATGTAGTTTGGAACAAACTTATTAAAAAGTAGATTTTATTACATATACCAAAAGTCTACTGCTCCAAGTTCCTTCTGTAATATTTCTTCACGAAATATTGTGAATCATGATGCAAGTATGTTGATACTCGATGAGGGTTTGAGACAATGTTAAGTGTTCTCCAACATTGTGCGGCTCGAGGATCAATAGGGCATTCACTAGATATAATACTGTGGAGATCTGGACCATTTAGTGCTGTGGCACTTAGAGTGAAGAATAAGGTTGGTGTCCCCAATTGTTCCACCATATCTAAAAGCTCGCTTCGATTTTTGCCCAGAATGAATGTGTCCCTCGAAGGCTCGATCCAAAGCACATTAAACTGTCCAGGAGGTTGTCTTTGGGGCAATTCCGTAGTTGTCTTCACAGATCTCCAATTGTTGGAGGGATTCCAGATTCGATGTTCATTTCATAAAAATTGTTGTTGTATACTGGCTCATATGCCACATTATGAGGTTTAGAAGGAAGTAGTGAAATCGTGGGTGGGAACCAAAATGCCCATCATGGTAGTGCATCAAATGAAGAGTGTATTCATGCATTGGAACTTATTTTATGCGGGGTTATTGCCACATTGCTTTTCCTGCTGGAAATAAAGTTGGGAAAGCCATTGAGAAAAGGCCCTCTATATTGTATTCATTTATTGGCGAGAGCCCAAGCTCTGGCCATGGCATGGTAAATGGTTTTTACCATCGTGGTTGAGAAAGAACAATTTGATTTCCTCTTCTTTTGTTCTGTATTGTGGGGTGTTAGCACAAAATATGATGAGTGTTCATATGTTTCATCAAAGTCAAGTGGAAACATCAATACCATGAGTTGTAGTAGTGGTTTGCATTTGGGGCAGTTCCACCATGGTTGTGTTAAGAGAGGAGGAAACATTTGATGACTCATATGGTAGGGAGGAAAGGGCATCATGGTTGATTAAGACATCTTTGTAATAGGGATCGTGGTGGATTTTATATTGCAAGGCTTCCCAAACACGAGATCTACTAACATAGAAATCATACTTTTTTAAATTAGATCCTTCCCTTTATATGAGTACTATGTCCAAATCTCCAAGGCGTGTGGTAGGTACTTTTCTATTGAAGTAATGTTTTGTGGGAAACTTATGGTGTGTCCTGAGTATTTTTATTGTCCTCCACGTACTTGGGTGACTTGCAGGAATGGATTGACTCATGCGATAAGCATCTCCTCGATTTGGGTTAAAGATGCAAGAATGGTAGGTTGCTTTTTAGGGTCCATGTTGTTCCATGAAGAGAAGTGGTGGCCATGTTTTTTCAGTTTTGCATTTGTTACAGGAAGGAAAACCTTCAAATAAAATTGTTTTAATTCCAGGGTAATTTTCCAAACAAATTGAGCAAGTTTGGATGTTCGCCAACAAATCTATTCTTTTGTGAAACTAGCGTTGGGCTTCAATAGTCTATGATGAGGGCGAGAATATGGGAAATCTTTGTGTATGGGAAGGGGTGGGGTGTTTTGTTTGGGTTGATTTTGGATTGCAAGGTGGAAAGCGTCGAAGGAGAGGAGGAATTGGTTGTACATGTGCGAGGAACCGAAAGAAAGGTCGGTACTTGAGACAATTTCATGTGGCATCCCAAGTAAATGGGGAGACGTGGCAGTAGTAGTAAAGATGAGTTCATATGGAAGGAATTGGTATGGTCGTGCAAAATTGTTTCCATGGAAGTTACTTGCGGAATGTTGGTTGGCAATCCTTCAGTAGTTGTATTTGATGGCAAGATTGGAATGTCAGGGAATGGTAGGTTGTTGGTCGATGTAAGTTGACAGATATTAGAGATTGTCATTGTTCTATGCTCTAGGTGACGACGTTGTTGCTCAGCAGTTATGTGAACTTTATTTTTTTGTAGTTCTCTCTTCATTGGGCTTGTTTTGCAGGAGTCGACATGATTGCAAAAGTCACAAACCTATAGAGTATTACCTCTTGGAAAAAAATCATGCGGGTCAACAAGAACAATGCATTGTTTGATGACATACAAATGCATAAATAAGTCAAAATCAATAAACTATATACAATTGTAATGCATGTGGAGTTCCAATGGGAACTACGTGTAAGAGGTAACATTTTGAGGATAAAAAATTGCATTTGTTGCTTAAGGAAAAGAATATTAGTTATATGGAAAGATATAGTATGTTCCAATAGTATACAAGGATGCAAATACGTACATAACAAAAGTGCAAGTAATATTCATTTATTTTCTTAATAGAACTTTCAATCCACATAGTAGTAGGAGGAAATAATATGTCAGTGTAAAAGGAAATACAATAGTTTTCTTTTGAAGCAGGGAAAAGAGCGAAACATAGATATGAAATAACTAACATAGTGGTGATAGTTCAAAGTATAGAAAGGGATGGGTGAGGGTGTAAAGTTTGAAGGGATGGGTGCGTTAGAAATGTTTGCATAAAGAAGGTTATGGCGGAGATGCATTGTAATCCACTTTCTTTGAGGATGACACATTTCAATCATTATTTCGCAAGTATGTCTCTTTTTCAGGAAAGTGTGAAGTAATATTCGTTGCCGATGACATTTCTTGTAATTTCACTAGTCACATCTTTGTCTATAGACAATAGGTGGAGGTCGCTAGCTGCAACACCCATGATTGACTCAGTTGTCTCATCAAAAGTGGTAACTGATTGGAGTTCCCCTGTTGGGTCCTTTAGATCGATCCTGAGTGCATATCTATAATCATAGTTTTGAACTTGTACGTTGTAACTCAAACAGAACCATGAACCATTTCCATTCTCTCACACTTTTTCCCGCATTGTTTGTCACCTTTTTGAAGAGGACATGCCTTGTAAAAAAAATTTCCATGTTGATATTTTTATTTCTACAATAACCATGGCCCATTCATTTCTCTCAGTGTTCCCCATCTATAGGACCTATGAAATCGTTGTTACAGAGGTCAAGCTTTTTGGAGGGCCCAGAAATTTGCTTGTGATAGAGGGCGTTGGAAGGGAGTAGTCATCAAATCAACCCAACCATGAAGTGTATTAGTTTTTGAAATTAGAGGGTTGACGTAACATTTTGTACTTGAAATAGTGTCAACTGAGGTCCCATTGAAACTGGAGACATGAGCATCTTTCAAGGCAAGGACTGAAGATATGGTATAGAAAGAATGTCCTCAAGTTCTTTGCTTATCTCATCTAAGTGTTGTCCCCACAAAGTGACAATGACATTGAATCCTGACATGTCCTTTAATTGTAGAGTTCTTCTCTTTGTTTCAAACTTTTCATGCCTATGAATAGTTGAGCATGGTGACAACGCAAGAATAATACCAATCAAATCAACAGAAGAATTGGCAACGCTTGCGGTATATCCTTGATTTTGGTGAAGTGGAAGTGATGGGAAGGTATTGTATCCTCATTTACTATGAGAGGAGTTATGGTTGAAGGCGGTTGTAGGAAAATATCTAAAGCAGTGTTTAAATGGTCAGTAACATAGCTTTGCATCAGCAATCAACAATCCTCCCATTGAAATTATATATAGCTTCTCATTTTCAATCTGCTCATAGAATGCTTCACGACCTCATTGAAACAGTGATGTGGATTTCCCCTCCTTCCCGATCCACAAAATCAAACCCAAAAAAGGAACCATCTCCCCTTGATTGTGATATTTGCAAAGGGTTTTTTTTGCTAGGGCACGACCCTCTACGGACCACATGCGCATAGATGTATTCAATCCACTTATTTGAGTTGGTATTCTCAAAAAATATCTGTTAATTTGGTTTGTAATTGCATCTGTTTGCATGAAACTAACTATCTTGGAGAGCATTTTTTGGTATTCGGGTTGGAGCACCGATTACCAAATGTGTTTCGACAACAACATCCATTTCAATGATAAAATCCTACAATGGGGAAAAATTGGGAAAAAATTAGAATTGAGCAACGGATGGAAAAATCAAATGGAAAGAAATTAGAATTACTATAGGGGAATTATATACATTGGTAATCGAGCAAGGATGAAGTTTACAGTTAATTTTTTATCATTCTAACACGGATTTGTGTAAGCAGACAATGGAGCCTTCTTGTATTGATTTTTCGGTTACACGGCTTGCAAATTTGGAGGGTAGAAGTGTTATCTAAAAATGTAGCCCATCTGAAAGGTCAACATGATGTTAGGCACCCGTGTTGAGAACAAAGCGTAGGGAGGACAAGTTCAATATCTGAAATGTAGGGTCAACATTGGAACTACCCTCAATTAATTGAGAAATGCCTTCGTGTGTCAAAGTTATTTCCATGGCAAGTAAAAGATGCTCGAGAAAGTGGGAGTTCTGCAAATATATGGTGGAAAATGTAAACTTGTAGTGCAGTCAAACATGAAATGAAGGATGTGTTCACATAGCATGCATTTGTAAACAATGAGAACCTTTAAAGTTTGCTTCCTTATTCATTTATATTTTCTAAAAAGTGCAAACATGAAGTCTAACCCTTAAAACAATTCAATATGCAAAAAGGTGATATAATGTACAAAGCTTTGGATGAAAACAACTAAAATTGCATGGTTCTTTCTTGGCATTTTAAAACTATAGGTATTTGTATGTAGATATAATGAAGAACACATTAAAAATGTGTTGTTGTTGGTTTACATAAAGAATTGGACAATTGTAAAAGGAAAAATTGAACATGTATGTTGAAAAGTTAGATTTTGTGTTCCATATGTACTGCCACAATATATACATGCATTTATTTGAAACGAATTACAAATTATTATGTTAAGAAAATAGAATGGAAAACAATAAGAACAATATGTACACTTGAACTAAGAAAACTATAGGTATTTGTATGGAGATATAATGATAAAGAAATTAGAAATGCATAGTTGTTGGTTTACAAAAACTGAACATGTATTTTAAAAAGTTTGATTCTTTGTCCGATATATACTGCCACAATACATACATGAAATTATTTGGAACGAGTTACAGTTTGTTTCAAAAACACTTATAAACAAACCAAGTACAAGCTATTTTTTAAATCAAATTTCTTATTTTTTGCTTGTGCAATTTTCTTTGCACGTTTCTTGTATTTTTGTCCAGTTGCAGATGTCTCGATTGTTATTCCCATTTTCCTCAATTTGTGGGGTGGTTCATATTTCAATGCATCTTCGTTAGAATCATAAATCAAGCAAAAGCCTCGTGAATGCGATCCAATTGTTCAGAATTTGGAGAGAAAAATTGGGGATGTTGGCAACAGGTGGAGGCGATCTCTGATCATTTTGGCTATCACTTGTTTTAGGTGGTTTCGGTTGCTTGCAATGCAAAACATTAACAACACATTGAAGACGTTTAAACTCTTCCTCCCTTTGCAAGCAAGGCGTAGTTAATGTCAAGCCGTTGTAGGGAGGGGAATTGTGTTTCTAGTCTGCATCATATTAAACTGGAGAGGGAAAAGAAGTGTGTTAGTCCAAGAAGATATTCTTAAGTATGACGGAAAGCTTTAAAAGCCTTGTCATTGATCAATCTAACATCCAACTTGGGACGCTTTAAAATGGCCTCATTGGGGAATGAGCCCCTCAACACATAACGAATCTTGTCATTGATGAAGGCACATGCCCCCACATGTCACTTCGGAAAAAGGATTGGAGCCAACTATAAATATAAATGAAACAATAAAAACAAATAACATGAAAGCACTCTACAATAATTTTTAGTCCATAACATGCAATAAACAAAACAAATGAATAAATACTTCAATCAATATTGAAACCCACCTGAAGTTCATTTAGAGACAACACTATCTTCTTTCTTCTTTGGAGAATAAGAATCAAAAATATCCTACAAAAAGTGAAAGAAGAAGTTAAAGAGTTGTCATAAACAATAACAAGAGAAATCCATCCAAACCACTATATAGAGAGAGTTTCACATATGAGTGGGAGTGATATTATAAAACTATCAAAGTGCATATTAATTAATCCACAGCTTCTTGTTATGGGTAACTCTACTATAAATTCTCCCTATTTAGTCAACTTAAATTAAATAACCAATAATCAAAATATGCATACATACTTATATATTTCAGTGTGCTTATACCCAAATTTCCTTATATGACTATTTTTTATCCTATACGACTTCAATAATTAATATTTTAAAAAGGCTTTGTGTAGTTTTTTCAAATTATGAATCTTTTATAAAAATAGACTTTTCTTATGATTCCAAGCCGTTGAATTATATTTAGCAATTAATTCTTATAATTTGTCACCTCTATTTTGTTTAATAAAACATAAAGTAATAGGCTATATCAAAATAAATTGTCAAGTTTCATTTTTGAAGCAATTGAGGAAGTATCAAAACAATAAAAGTAAAATAAATTAATTTTTCTATATCAAATTAAGGCAGGATTTTACAAATGATAAAAGGCAAAATATTGTAAACATATCCAAATTCTACAACACAACAGTTCAAGCTAGCACGGCCAATTTAAAATAATCATCTATCAATTTTATAAAATCCCTAGTCCAGTACAACTAAACAATATTTCCCTCTAAAAATAATTTAACCGAGCAAAAATGGGCATCCATAACATGATATGACAGTGAAGAAAATAAAAAGTACAACCAAATGCAAAGAAATAAAGCACATAAAATAAATAAAAAATCTAAATTCCAAACAGAGCATTCAAAATCTTACCAGTGCTTGCAAGTAATATGGATGTTCGGACAGAGATTCCACCTTTCTGCTGCAACAATCGAGATGAATCTTCTGATGCAGGATAATGAAACAAATAAGCTTTTGCACCCTATTTATAGCTAAGTATTCTTCTGGAACTGGAACCTGGATTTTAACAGGAGTTTAATGAACAATGAAATAAATAAGCTTATGCACCCTATTTATAGTTAAGTATTCAGTCAATTTCCATCCACCGACTAATGTTAACTGCACTTATCTGTCACTTATGATCATGCATGGTTTCCATCCACCGACTGACAAAGCACCCTATTTATAGCTAAATATTCGGTTGATTTCCATCCACCGACTAATGTTAACTGCACTTATCTGTCACTTATCATCATTATGATCATGCATGGTTTCCATCCACCACTAAAAATAGGAAAACCAAAAAGGAAATCGATAGCAAGCAGAGCCAAACTTTCCGCACCACTAAAAATAGGAAAATTTTTTTATTAACATTTTCCGCTGAAAAATTTTTTTCAAAGATTCATACAAAAATAATGAGGAGATGCAAAAAAAAATCCCTTCAAATCGAAAAAACAAATCTATGAAAATAGCAGGGAAAAGCTAACCACCCCTTAATTTGAACGGGCACAATGCCCTACTTTCTGGACCAAAATTAATCTCCTTGAAAAAGACGTCCCAAACGACCATGCAAATTTGTCAAACCCGTGAAATTTGTCACCGCAAAGCCCTTTCCCATGGGGAACGCCTTCAACGTAAATGATACATATAAATAAATATTTAAAAGTAAAAATAAATGAAAGCTAAGTTCATTAATTTTCATCACTACTTGTAAAAAAACATAATTGTAGTGCATAATTTGAATGTCAAAGTTGAAAAATTGTTGTCAATTTAAAAATTGTTTCACAGTCACTTAAATTTAAACCACGAGTAACCAATCAAATTATAACCCTTTTAATATTTAATTTAAGTTAAGGACCATTGAATGTGTGGTTATTGGCGCATCTCTAAGAACTATGGTGGTCTGGTGGATATAAATCCTTAGTATCAATTATGAAAATCAAATTATAAACCTTTTAATATTTAATTTAAGCAAAAACCCATGTTTATTTATTAAATGTGTGGTTATTGGGATATCCCCAAGAACTATGGTGGTCCGATGGATGTATATCCTTATTAGCAGCTATACTCAAAATTATAATGGTCAAGCCAATACAAACGCAATAAAAGAGAAGGGTGAATAGTTAAAAATACCATGACCTGAGATAAATGTATCATCAGCATCAAGTAAGAATATACAATCCAAAAATAGTGAGTTTTATAATTTAATAATTAGTGAATATTGTTTTTAGCCTGATACATTAGTGTTGTTGAATTGTGTCATTAATAAATGTGGCATACTTAAAATATAATATGCAAGAATCATGAGATTGTCTTCTATCGATGAATTTGAAATAAGAAAATCAAATTGATTGTGGAAGTCATCAAGTTCATCTTAATATAATTAATACCATTGATATGTAGGCAAGGGTATTAATGTCACGAGGCCTCCTATAAACAGATAAAAAACTTTCGAAATATGGATATGTTGAGGCCAACCTAATCCAATTTTAATGGTTTAGATTGGCACAATTAGGAGTTACAATGAAGAATGAAAACCTAAAATCTAAAATCATGTATATAATACATATATAATAAGTTCATTTAATTATTATAAAAGATATCCAATGTGTAGTGGTGTAATGGCTTTTGAGTCTCCTAGTAATTGGGAGGTTCAAAATTCAAATCTCGGCTCCGTATTAAGGCGGCCTACTACCGATGGTTTGAATAACTTGGTGATGGGGCACCTCGATAATGTGGTTTAATCCGTAGGCTAGCCGAGAGCTTAAACTTCCATCCTTAGATGGTTCCACGGCTGCAAGTGTGCATTGGTGATGCCACAAATGTCTAGGGCCCTCTCCTAAATAACCTCAACAATATATATATATATATATATATATATATATATATAACAAAATTCTAAAACTACCTAAATCCCAAACATGCAAAAAGGAAAAGATAAAAGAACTTGAGTAAAACCATGTGCACAATATTTGTGACCGACTAAAAACATATCAATTAAATGCATGCATAGATTGCTAGCAGCATGAGTGAAAATAAAAAGCTTTACACATATAAAGAAAGAAGCAAAAACATCGTCTTTTTTATATTGTAAATGAGTATAAGTATACAATATCATAGTAAAAGCCCAATAGGGCGAGAGGTACAAGAAATAATCAAAAACATCATTTTCAATTTTTAGAAAAAGGTTTTTGTGCGTACTCAAATAAGACCATATTATTGATTTAATAAATGATGTATAGTGCCCATGAATTTGCTAAGGACGTGGCTTTCACCTACGAGGGATTAGGGGAGGGGTCAATACTTGAACATGGTCCAAAAGCTGACATGAGTTTTGATCATACAATACCTAATCGTTGTTATAGTACCACTTCATAGTTGTCATAGTACTATTTAGTGGTTATTTATTTTTGACATAATAATTAAGTAGAGTAGTCAATCACATCATAAAATGTAAGACCTCTCACCCATGTACAAGTAATAAAAATTCAATGTTTAATTATTATCACCCATGTTCAAGTGTTGGTTTCCACCATAATTGTAGTGTAACTCAGATTTATTATTTTAAATCAATTCAAAATATAGTTTTCCCTCTAATTAAACATTCCAAAGAAAAATATAAGCTAAGACAGATATGAACTCTATATTAATGAAAAATTACGATCCCACATGATAAAAAATTGTTTTTGTGGACCCCTTAACTTAGTATGTACCACTACTAGCCCCTCTTCCCTAACAATTTTCACAATTCTACTCCACAAATTTATTATTAATAATTTTGAGAGCAATTTTTATTATTTTTACAAAAAAATGTTCCGATCAAAAATAAGTTTATTAATTGTAACATGAAACACTGAAATATGGTCTTAAGAATTTCAATGATTGCAAGTATAAAGTGCATAGCTATAGCAATGATTGGATTATTAATTATTGTGGGTTTTTATTAGTGTGTTTTGGTCATCTCAAGATAACCTCTATGAATAGTCATTATTTACATTTTTTCTCATCTATTTTTTAAAAACACAAGGAACCCACTTTAGCACACTGATTTCCTAGTATATATCTGATAATAATCTTCTTTCAAAAAAATTGTTGATAAATCACCAAGCTCCAAAGCTCTGACATTATCCAAGTTCAATGAGGCTGGTTTTACACCTCATGACAATATATATTTTAAGCTTTTTCAACAAGCCCATGTTGTCCATATAGAGCAAAAATTGTTGTCCTAAATAAGCTTGAAAAGCTTTTCAGCATTTTTCCTACAGCCATAAATCTCATATCCTGCAACCAATGCATTATATGATGTCACACGGGTTACTCATTTTGATAACCAGTTCATGTGCCTATAATATTTGAAAAAGAACAGCAGTCAACTATTTTTTGATGAATCTCTGCATCTCATTCCAAAGCTCCAAGTTCTGTACAAGATTGGAGGATGCTGGCAAACATTCATTACATCTGCCAACTGCATTTGCCTAAAATGCTGCTGATCGTGTTTTTGACAAGCCCTTTTTGTGCATATTCAGAAATATTTGGAGACCACGGAACCACATTTTGATATTTATAAAAATGGGAGTTTATCCATATATTGAATTTCTGGATGGCAAATCAGACATGCTTAAATGATTAAAGAGATATATTTGAACCCTTTAATTCCTCGTTAAGCAATTGCATTAACCAAATATAAACAACAGCCTATCGATTAACTTGAATAAAATGTGTTGGAATTCGAGTATTGCTTTACTACTCTAAAATATGACACAAATTCCCATGGACAAATATAAATTTGCGGATGTGATTTAGTGCAAATATTTTTAGGCCCAATTGGTAGATTAGACATAAGCAAAGAACACTAGTATTTGTCCATACAAAAACACCAAGAAAATGGTGTGAGGTAGGTTCAAACAAAAATAGAAGTAGTTTTCATCATATCAGAGTGCTGACTTTATTGTATGCCCTCTTGCATTTCCCACAGGCTGAGCAGTTTTCTATTTCTTTCAATCATTCCCTGCTCCCTTCGCCAGCTGCCTCGGTAAACTTTAGCTTGGCGTGAGGAAGGGACCACCAGGTGTGCAAGTTTCATACTGCCTTCGTACAGCTGGAGCCTAGGTTTCATACCGCCTTCGTACAGCTGGCGCACACTCAGGGATGTTGGTCAGAGTACAGCGACTCCGGTTAGACTACTCCTCATGACAAACGGACATGCCAATGGGGTTTGAACCTTGGACCTCCTCTTAGTAAATGCCCGGACTTTACCAATCAGCCAAGACCCCATTGACTGATTATCATGACACCAGCATAGCCTGTACATTCATATTCCCATGTGCATATGGTCTTGCTTGGAATTAGTGACCATTTTTATTATCATTACAGCCATTAAACTTAATCACATAGAGGGGGAAGAAAAACAAGCTACGAACAAAAAAACAGTGAAACGCAATGAGAAATATCAAGAAGAAAAAAGTAAATCAGCTTTACAGTGCTAAAGAACACATGTAGCAACGGATGCATGGACACTTACCGCATCTGCATCTCTGCGGCAAAATTATTTGCTCTAAGGAATGCCCTTTCTTTCCTTGGCAATGCAAACTGGTTTCATTTTTCAATGCGTGCAAGTATCAAACAAGGGTTTCAAGCCATACATAATGAAGAGAAGAAAGAGTATTGGTAAAAAAACAGTACCAATAAAACAGACTACAGCTGATCATAACTGTAGAGGCCTTTCCTCCCATGGAGTGCTACCAGATTTTGACAAACCCACAGGAGAAGAATGGTCCGACATGAATGAATTGGAAGCTATTAAGAGGAGATGAGAATGATGGAAACCACATCTAAAACATCTAACCCATAAAAGAGATGCCAAACGGGTTTAGTCAGGGCTTGTGGTAGATCTGTAAAAGACAGAAGTCTTGGAGGAACCCCCAAATTTGTTCAATCAGTAGTAATATTGATTAAAAGCTATGCATACATGGAGTGATCACGAATTCTGGCATAAAACAACAGGAAATTTTATTGCAGAGCAGAGAAAATGAGTTCTGTATTAATGTTAAGCTTCCAGCGTCTTTTCTCACATACAACTTACCATTTACACAAAGAAAACCCTAATGTAAAAAACCCATAAAATATATTCACCATACAACAAAAACAGAACATACCCATCTAAATAAACCTCCTCTATGTTTGGGATCAAGTCAACAAATAAAATACAAAACAAGTTTGTCACCGTTACCTCAAATCACAGGACTTTGCAAATGAGCTGAAAGCATATTGAAAACAACAAACGCAAGTAGCCAGGCAAAAAAATCCCCGCAAGGAAACTATACTCAATTTCAAAAGAATACTCATTTTACAAAGAAACAGCTTTTGATAAATTGAGATTTGAGTCAATGACATTTAAAACTACAAAGTTTGCACCAGCAATGCCACTGCCCACACTCAAGCATCACAAAAAGCCTACAGCAAATGAGACATGAGTGGTTGATACGCATTTGACTGCAGTCGAAAATCTACGGATCATAAACATTATTGTCAAATAAATCTATGGCAATGAAGCATACAACATCGCAATAACTGTGAACCTTTTTAGGCAAATTGGAGAGTTGTTTTGATTGACAAGATAGGGAATAAAACCCAGCTACAGTGCTGCACAATGTACAATGACATAGATGGTTGGAATCTTTTCCATGGTCTTGCATATGTACTGAGAGGTTGTCCGCCATTGATTTGCACAGTATAGTTTATTCCCGCTGTAAATAACACCTATCTGCATAAATACAAATTTGAGAGAAAAAACTCATTGAGATTAACATCTAAACCAAAATCTAGAGAACAAATAAATTTTACCAATAGAAATCAACAAACATTTTTTAAACTTATGTTTACAAAATAAAATAGAATATGTTTTATTCACTGTTAACCTTAACTTGGCTGTTGGAATGAAAAATTCAATAATCTGCAGACATGCTCCAGTGCGAGTGTTGCAGCAATGATGTTTTAACAGTTAGTTGTACAGCTAAGAAATAATAAAAATCACTGCAGAGTGGTGCGATTGGCACAGTCAATGTATGAGCTGAGATAATTGTTTTCATTGAAGACAAATATTAATGAGTTGCGAGTTTTGTATTTTCCTCTAAATTATAGAGGTAACCGTAATACCAAATCATTCAATTGGAATGAATGTGATTTAATGCAGTTTTATGAGCTGCACCATTTCTTTTAGTATGAGCAGAGTATGAAATATGTGCTTAGATAAGTCAAAATGTCATTTTCCCTTCAAATAGAAGCTGCGTTCAAAAATTTCCACCATATCTAGAAGTAGATCTTTTCTGAACAGTACTTCACTGCATAACCAAGTCATTTATTTAATCTGAAGTGTCCTTTAACAATGAAAAACTGCAGAACAAAATCCACAGAAGTAAGAACATGAAAACTCCATTTCCTGAAATGTGAATGGTTTTGAATCGAAGGCTTAGTTTTCTTAAAGTGACTGGCACTACTATCAATGCTTTGCAATGATTTCAGTTCAATCTTAGAAATAAATACAATGAATGCAACACCTCAAATCTTGTTTTCTTTGTTATGTGACACAGGATTCGCATGGCTTTGTCTTCAAGATCAAATGCAAAACTTATGACATGCAAACAAAAACTTTATTTTCAATAATTAACCTTTACCTAAAAGTATACAGTAATTTTGCAAATGAATTATCAAAATAAATGAATAAATACAAATATGGAACGTGCAATATAATGCATCAATATTTAATTAACCTAATAAATATAGCTATGGATAGTGTGGCCTGGATGGCATATCCCAAACATTCCATGGCATTAAGGATTTAGTATTATGAGCATTCACACTTTGGGCAACCTGTTGATCTGCAGTCAAAAAGTATTAGTATATAACACAATATGTTCCAGTCTACAAGAACACAAGACAACAAAGAAGATGATATTCATAAATTTTGTTACATGCCCAGCAACCAAGTCTTGAAATAGATTTCAAGTTGAATTTAATTTAATTTTGTCTCGTACTTTTGCTTGGAGTCAGGTTGCAAACTGCTATGACACATGGTGATGGTATAAATGTTTAAAAAATCAATCCCCAAGAATTTGAAGATATTTAAATCAGAATTAGCAGATTTTTTCTCCCAGATAAAATATGGATGAATGGGGAAAAGGAAAAATGCACAGCAAATGAACCTGCAAATGCTGTGGATAAAACATGGAGGAAATCAACACTTTATGAAAAACAGAGATTGAGCAAATTTCATAGAAATCAAAGCTGTTAATGATCAGTCAGTGATTTGGAAGGCAGAAACAGGCTTCAAAATGCATCATGTCATTAGAAACGGTAGAAGATCTCAGGCTCTCAGATGGGTATTTGACAGAAGAAGCAGAAGTCCCGCTAAGAGTGTTACTCTCCTTAGCAATCTCCCAAGATGGAGAACAGGTAGAATGAATTCTAAAATTGCTTCACCTTTAATCTCATCAGAGATTAAAACTGGCTCTTCAGATTCCTCGTGCCATGTAAGCTGCACTGAAGATATCAACACAAGCAGCAATTTTTCATACCATGAATCCTGAGATAAGCAAAAATGTCTTAAAATAGACTCGTTACATGTATCTAAAAAACATCAACCATGAACACCAGGGGACTTTTGCATTCCGTAGTAAGAAAAACCAGGAACACCACCCACTTCATTCATTGAAAAACCACGAATACTGTGAATTACCAGGTGATCTTCATCAAAGTATGAGAGAAAATGAAGAAAATCGTTTGGGTTTGAGCCAAAGGTATAGTCCTAAAATCCTTTTGAGGAGTTCATTGTATAGGAAATTGTAAGGAAATCCCTTACGAATGCAATACTGAATAGAATGGTTGCTCCCATATATCTTTTATTTGGGACAAGAGGTGCATAGAAAGTATAACCCTGTTGTAAATGCAGAGATTGATTGCTTTGCTTGTATGGCAAAATCCCTTGTGTCATAGAACTGAATGCAACTGCAATGATGTTATTGAAAGATTAAAAATATGCCTTGAGATAGAAACAATCAATCGTGTGGCTTCTGGGTACAGGGCTTTTAATGTAGAAGACTGCCATTAGATGGATCCTATTTGGTATGTTTTGATTATTCCAATTATAGTGGATTTAGAATGGGTCCCAATAACAACACTGTAGAGAAGTCAGAAGTTCTTCTTTGAGAAGCTCGGGATCTTGATATCTAAATAGGCTCAAGTAGCTTACATTTGAATAAAAAATCCACATTGAAGATGATGTCTTGCATTTGATCACAGCAAGAGCAGAAGGTTCATTACAGGATGTAGAAAATGTACAGGGCATTGTGTCTGGTAAAGAGGCCACAGAAAACCTAGGTCACAAAAAAACCCTACTTTCAAATACCCTAAACGCCATTTTCCAAACCCATGTAACAGCAGCCTTAATATTTTTTTTAAAAAAACAAAAACGCAGTTACGGTTTGTGGTACATACGGAAGTGGCAGAGAAATTAACTCTGGCAATTGAAAACCCTTTATTGGTGTGATTCTTTTCCAAATTTTGAAAATATATTTACACTAACCAAAATGGACATATTTCCTTACAACAATCAATCTTTTTCTTGACCAATGTTTTCCTGATATTTCACTGATCTGTAGCCACCACTTAACAACTGTCCCCCTTTCTCTCAGTATTTCAGTCTTGACCTAGGATTTTCATTATTTTGCAGATGTTCACTTGCTTTCTTGGCAGACAAGGTCCACAAAACAACATTGGAATAGCCTCTACAGTGACATTCAACCATCGAGGATGACGAGACTACAGATTCTCTAAACATTGGCTGACACAATAAACAAATGCATGCCAAAGCAATTAGGGTTTACTGTGCATTAGGGTTTCAAGCAAGATCGACAGTCGAGATAAATGCGTACATCAACAACCATCCTCGTCCATATCCCCACCATCCATCCGCCTGACACATGTCAGGTACAGACACCTGTAATCCAGTTTGGAAACACCTTTCGGTGTAATAACATTCACAGTATATTAAAATATCCTATATTATTTCTTTCAAGAACAGGGAAGCTGTATACTCTTTTTAGCATTTCCTGAAATTTGTACCTAAATGGATGGTGTGACAAACGTCTCTTTACCATCACCCGTTCAGAATTCACACCATTGCAACTTATAAAAGGGGATATGACTAGGCAAACTGAAAAAAAAAAAAATACAAAATACCACAATCAATGCTTCATAATGAAAATACATTTACTTTTGTTGAAACAAGCTCCATACAAAATATCTGACACTGCAGACCTTGAAATGTTTAAGACAAGGCAGGGGAATTCAAAGTGCACGAGTAAAATAGATCTTTTAACACCATTGAAACTTTCTTCATGAGCACTAATGTTAAATCATCTACTCCCTTGACAACAAACAAATAAGATTCAATGCATTTTTAAACTATTATTAAAAGTGCCAAGATGCAAACCAAGACTTTGAAATGACATTTAAATATAAGCTTCCTTTTAAAGAACCACTGTTGTAAATGAGGTTCAAAAGGTCCAATACCATCACACAATTTCTCCGTACACAACTATAACTTCAAAACAATTGCAGAGAAATTTCCAAAATGCACCCTTGGTAAAAATGAGCAGTTTTTTGAAATCCAAATGAAGGAAACCCAACCTCTGTTTGGACGACAGAATTCAGAACTAGCATCCATGAAAGACAATAATGGTTTGCAAATTCAAATCAAGGTTGATTAAAAATATAATAAAGAAATGATTGCCCTAAGTAACACTTAAAACGTTATACTGAGCAAAAGGCATTTCATGGTTTTATAGAAGGTTATACTATGTGCAATGCTGTATAACTTCTATAATAAGACTATGTTTTTTTCATTTAAGTTTATACTATGCAACATTATGACCCAAAATTTATTAAAAATCCATAGAAGGCAAGCTGGATAAATATAATTAGGAGAATGCTGAAAGAAGAGTAAATCAAAACGAGTCTTACAAAGTTGTACCAACTATTTTAAAGTACAATTCCACTGGTAATATGGGCATAAGCACTACGGGTTGATTTTCAACTTCAACTCATTGGCTCACAAATTGAAAATTTGTTGTTTGAAATTAACCACTGAAATATGCACCTGTGGGTGTCTTATCATTGCACAACACTGAAAAAAAAAGGGAGTAAAGAATCTATTGCTTTACTGCCCATGGCCACTAAGCATAACAGTAGCATTTTGAAACCATAACTATAATTAAAGACATAAGGATTTCGTAGTCCATTACATTAAGAAATGAGCTTTTGGAAAACTGTGTAACCAATTTTCAATCAACATTTACAATCACACTCCATTATCCATAATCAAGATGAGAGAAATTATCTACCAAATCTCCAAAAAGAACATAGAAACCAGAAATCTTATTGTTCAAACCCTTGTTCCTGCTTCCAGATGCCTGCCCCTTATGAAGTTAAGCAATAAATCTGCTAGCAATCGCACAGCGATGAGCTTATTCACAATGCATAAGTGAGGTTGTTATTTTATGCAAAATAAAAGGGAGTAACAAATTTGCTAAATCAATGGATCCAGAAGCCAATTAATAAAATGTTTGTCATCTTGTAAGATCACATGATCTAAACTTACAAACAGACACCAAAATAGCAAGCAATTACTCAAAATAATTTAAGTAAAGGAAATAACTATTAAGGTTAAGTTACCCGAAGTTCCAGCCATTTCAGGCCACTGCCACATGGTATGCCCCTCGAGGGATCCCGTTACAGGTGGAGAGTCAGTTAGTGAAGGATAAGCAAACAAAATATCATAAGTCGCTTTGCTCAATTGGCTAAAAACAGGATTAAACTCTGCATACTCCCTGGCCAAAATTAAAAGAATCCTGGGATCGGGACAAATGCAGATTACAAAGAAACACATATCCACCGAAATGGCTTTATCAACTGAAACTTGATTTTGACCAACAGCAGTTATGCCACTATTAGTCAAGCCTTTACAAGATCTAAGGGTGGGACTGAGGGACATGATTAGAGACAGCTCCATAAACATTAAATGCAAGGATCTCGTCATCTATTCCCTGGCTAGTGGCTACTAAGAAAAGATTTGATTTTGTCTGCAAGGGTGTGATAAGGCACTCCTTGAGGAACAAAACGTTTTTCTAAATCCCAGAATACACACAAGCAGCCATTGAATGATTCCTTATATGTGTTGGAATATGTCACTTACTTCCAAAGTTCCATGCACTCTTATATTTGGCAGTGGAACTATTTTTAGTTGATCAACTTGAATTTAATCTTATTTTTAGTATCACCCTCTCTTGAAGGAGTTTTTACTTTCACTTGAGTCTCCTACTTTTGCTTGGAGTCAGGTTGCAAACTGCTATGACACATGGTCACAGTATAATATTTAAGGGAGAATTAACAGGTTTTTTTTTCCCAGATAAGTGTATGGATGAACGGAGAAAAGGAAAAATGCACATCAAATGAACCTGCAAATGCTGAAGAATCTGTCAAGGAAGGATAAATTTGTGGATTAAACATGGAGGAAAACAACACTTTACTAAAAAAAGAGATTGAGGAATTTTCACAGAAATCAAAGCTGTTCATGATCAGTCAGTGATTTGAAGGCAGAAACAGGCTTCAAAATGCATCATGCCATCAGAAACAGTACAAGATCTCAGGCTCTCAAATGGATATTTGACAGAGGAAGCAGAAGTCCCACTAAGAGCGTTACTCTCCTTAGCAAGCTCCCAAGATGGAGAAGAACAGGTGGAATGAATTCTAAAATTGCTTCACCTTTAATCTCATCAGAGTTTAAAACTAGCTCTTCATATTCCTCAAGCCATGTGAGCACTGAAGATATCAACACAAGCAGCATTTTTTCATACCATGAATCCTGTGCTAAGCAAAAATGTCTTATAATGGACTCGTTACGTGTATCTAAAAACACCAACCGTGAAAATCAGGGGACTTTTGCATTGCATAGTAAGAAAAACCAGGTACACCACCCACTTCATTCATTGAAAAACCAAGAATACTGTGAATTACAAGGTGATCTTCAACAAAGTATGAGAGAGAGTGAAGAAAATCATTTGGGACTGAACCAAAAGTATAGTCCTAAATGCTTTAGGAAAGGAAATCCCTTACGAATGCAATACTGAATAGAATGGTTGCTCCCATATATCTTTTTTTGGCCAAGAGGTACACAAAAACTATAACCCTGTTGTAAATGCAGAGAGTGCTTGCTTTGCTTGTATGGAAAATCCCTTATCTCATAGACCTGAATACAACCTTCAATGATGTTATTGAAAGATTAAAAATATGTCTCAGGTCAGAAAAATTGATCATGTGGCTTCTGGGTACAGGGCTTTTATTGTAGAAGACTGCCACGAGATGAATCCTATTGGATATGTTTTGTTTATTCTGATTATAGTGGATTTAGAATGGCTCACAATAACAACACTGTAGAGAAGTCAGAAGTTCTTTCAGAAGCTCAGGCTCTGGATATCTAAATAGGCTCAAGCAGCTTGCATTTGCATAAAAAATCAACATTGAAGATGGTGTCTTGCATTTAATCACAGCAAGAGCAGAAGGTTCGTTACAGAATGTAGAAAATGCAGAGGTCATTGTGTCTGATAAAGATAACAGGGGGCCGTATACAGAATACATGCCTCCTTCGCATCCAAATATTCCATTCTTTCTAGATGACAATGACAAAAGAGAAAGGACAAATAAAATCTTAAAACCACTGCCATGTCAAGCCAGCCTACTCTATTGAGCCAATATGGAGATAAACTGTTATTGCACAGAAATTTTTCTTGCACTGGAAAACAAATGGAAGGTCCCACTCTAAGATAGTAAAATAATCAACTCAATCATCATAAGCAAGAGAATACATATTTATCAACTTCTATATACTGTGTGAATATAAGAACAACAAAAATTTGAGATAAAATGGAAACATAAACTTAGTCATTATTAACCAGCAGAAATTCATCATGCTCCAGAATGAAGAGAGGGCATATCAAACAATATGTGGTACGTTACCAGCGTAGGCGTATGGAATACAATATTAGAAACTACAAATCCCAAAGTTATTTGCAAAAAAATTAGAAACTACAAATCCCAAAGTTATAGCAAAAGCTAGAATTACAATGCAACACAATCAACTAACAATGCAACCTATTGCCAATGGAGACTGCTTCAAGCTTCAACCTTGTCTGCCTTGAGGGGCTTGACAATTTCCCAAGTGAAGTCAGCGTCATCTCTTCCAAAGTGGCCATAGGCAGCAGTCTTTGGAACCTCCCATTTCCACCCCTCTTCAGATCAAGGTTGATTGCAATCATGCCGGGCCTGAAATCAAATGTCTCCTTAATGATGTTGAGGATTTCCTTATCATGAATCCTGCCTGTGCCATAGGTGTCCACGAAAACAGAGAGAGGCTCTGGCACTCCAATGGCATAAGATACCTGCACAATACACCTTCTTGCAAGCCCAGCTGCAACAACACTCTTGGCAGCCTGTCTAACTATGTATGCTCCACTTCTATCCACCTTGGTTGGATCCTTGCCGGAGAAGGCCCCTCCTCCATGAGCTCCCCACCCCCATATGTGTCAATGATAATCTTCCTGCCAGTGAGACCTGCATCTCCATGTGGGCCTCCTATCACAAATCTCCCTGATGGGTTCAGATGGAAGATGGTGTTCTCATCAAGGTACTTCTCTGGAATCACGGGCTTGATGACATGCTCCTTGAGATCAGCAGCAATCTGGTCGTTGGTGACAGTCTCATCATGCTGAGTGGATATGAGAACAGTGTGCACCCGTTCAGGAACCATGGCTCCTCCTTCATTTCTGTACTCAATGGTGACCTGGGTTTTACCATCGGGCCTCAACCAGGGGAAAATACCATTCTTTCTGACCTCAGTAAGCTTGGCACTGAGCTTTGTGGATAGAACATGAGTGAGGGGCATGAGCTCAGGAGTCTCATCTGTGGCATAGCCAAACATGTGACCCTGGTCACCCGCTCCAATCTCCTCAGGCCTCTTGGTAAGATGCCCATGCACTCCCTGGGCAATGTCAGGGCTCTGTTGTTCAATGTTCACAAGCACTTTGCAGTTGTCAGCATCCAAACCCACATCATCAGAGATGAAGCCAATTTCCCTGCAGGTCTTACGAACAATTTGCTCGTAATCAACATCAGCCTTGGTGGTGATTTCACCGAATACCATGACCATGTTAGTCTTAGTGCAGGTTTCACATGCTACCTTGCTGTCAGGGTCTTGCTCCAGACATGCATCCAACACTGCGTCAGAAATCTGATCACACAGCTTGTCTGGGTGTCCCTCGTTAACAGACTCCGATGTAAACAGAAAGGTATCCATCTGCAACAATCGCGATCCAGATATCAGTTCTTATAATCCTGTAGTCCATGACACCAGTAATAGAGATCTATACACCAAATATATTCCCAGCAAATTATAAGCCTTAGATTGAAAATTTCAAAACCCAGAGAAACATAGATCTGATAATCTAGATCAGTACATGCATGCATCCATAGACATCGACGCGGATCTAGAAGCGAGGAATTGAAACGCAGATTTTCAAATTATGGAAATTCCACACAAGCATACAGGCATTGAGATCTATAATTTGATAAGCAAACCAGAGGAATCCGATGCAGTGACCCCTGCCACATTTCAACATCAAAATTACCAAATGCCATAGAATCGATATCTAGACTTACTATTAGTGATATGCTTCTGAGATTTGCTCTTTCTCATCCGCAACAAGACTATATATGCTTCATATTCGTGATATGCTTCTCAGATGACGCTAACATTAAGCTAGGCATATGGGACTCGGACCAAAAACAATATAAACTAAAGTCAGCATTGAAGATAATGTTTTGCATTTAATCACAGCAATAGGAGAAGGTTCGTTACGGAATGTAGAATATGCAGAGAACATTGTGTCTGGTAAAGAGGCCACAGAAAACCTAGAGCGCGAAAAACACTACCTTCAAAATACCCAAAACGCCGTTGAAAACCCTGACAATTGAAAACCCTTTCCTGGTGTGATTCTTTTCCAAATTAGAAAAAAATTACACTAAACAAAATGGAGAAGAAATCTTTCCTTACCCGCAGCAATCAATTTTTTTCTTGACCAGCGATTTCCAGATATTTCACTGATCTGTACCCACCACGAAATGCCTGTGCGCCTCTCTCACTATTTTATTTTTTGTTGTGTTCCTCAACATTTATATTTGTTTCGCTGCGGTCCCATGCAAAGGGAAAGCTAATTTTTTTTGAGTGGAGAGGAAAAATAGTAAAGTGTCACAAAAGTAAAGTGGAGGATTACACAAATAGTAAAGTGTCACAATAGTAAAGTGGAGATTACACATAGTTGATTTACACTTTATGAGTAAGTGTACATCTATATCTAAGTCATTTTTTTACTTAAACAGCTACGATTAGGGGCATCCAATCCATCAAAGTCATTTAGGGAACGATCATGGCCCTATCCGTTTATTGACTCTCTTGTCGTGGATCTCTAAACCTTGCACTTAGCAAGACTTGATCATTAGTGGGCTCATTCCAAGCCATTCAACTTTGCCAATGAACCAAGGGCCCTTCGATTGGTCCCTTGAATTTTTATTTTTCTCTCGGAGACAAAATATGAGGCTTTAGCGGTAGCAGTATATGGTCCCATGAATCCCAAATAAATTATTGCAAGGAAAATTGAGAGGGAAGCTTTAAATGAATTATCAAGTATCACAAAAGTTCCTTAAAATTTAGAAGTAGTTTTTTTCGTGCCCCCAACCGCTTAGGGTATGGTCCCATGGAGTGGGGGCTACATAAATATCTCAGCAGGTGTTGTTAAGAGAATTTAGGTGCATTTTAGTTGTTTTAGGGTCCCATGAATTTGATTATTTTCCTCAACAATTCCCGCTGAAATAATGACAATTTACAGGTATATAATGATTATTTTTCCCCCAAATTTGCCTAAAAATAATGGCAGAATGCATGTTTGTTGCTAGATGAAATAATGTAGGGGAATTACAATTCTTAAGTTTAAGGGGCAAAAATGTGGAGCTATTTTTCGGATTAGATTTTGTTTTTCCCCGTAGTTGGTTGCAAAAATAATCACGAGACCTCCTGCAACAAGAAAATAAGAGTAAACCCTCCATTGACCATGCCCTTAAAAAATCCTCTCCGTGCAAATGCCAAATTGAAATTTTAAGATTTTTGTTGAGTTTTAATAGTCCAACATGGGACCACATTCTCATACAAATAAGAGTTGCCCTTTTAAGATAAGTAGAAAGAGAGATTTTTTCCAAAGGAATGTGAGAGTAATACTAAAAAGTGCAAATGCCAAATTGTTTATGTCCATCTACCACTTGATAAGAGTTGCCCTTTTTAAGATGAGGTTTTACTAGCAATCGCACATGAATCGCAAATTACGGCAGAGAGGATTACAATGTAAAGTTTATTGAGTTGTGATTTCCGTGTAATGTATGTAAATATTAAATTGGTGTAATTTTGTTATGGGGAAATGGAAATAATGGAGTACAAATACAACATTTGGAGAAAAATACATCTCATTTTGCTTTGATGGATGTCCATACCTTATCGCAAAACTTTTATTTTGCCAAGACATGTGACTATGCTTTGTGAAAGGTGAGTTTATTAGGTTCAATACATGTTTCTTACATTTGGTCAAAGAATCTCGATGGCTCTAGAGGATGACCATCAGAGCCACCTAAAATTAGTGCCGCTAATCTCCGTGTCCACATCTCGCTAACTCCCCTTTCATTATCACATCACTATCATATTATACATTAAATCTTTATCCTAAGTCTTATTTCTCCCCATTATATTTACTCCCCATAAATATCATTCGACGGTTGTAAAATCTTATTTTACTCCTCTCAAAACCATCCAAACCACCTAGAAACCAAAATCAATAAAACAAAACAAAATCATTAACTTCTCAACCATTTAACAACCTCCCTAACCCATATAACATCTCTCCAACACCTATCCTTCATCAAAACAAACCATGATGTGGGAAGCGGTTTCAACCTTTTCCCCGCAAAGCCCGGATTGCCGATGATTCTCCCTGGTTGGTGGTGACCCTATATAAGCGAGTTTTGGGCCTTCCTTTCAAGTTAGATGAGAGCTTCCTCCATTTTCATTTTATTAACTAGACGTCGCTTAAAGCCCTCACATTTTAATCTTGTTGTAATATAGCCCTCTTACAAAGTCTGATTCATCAAGGTAGCATCCTAAGACACTAATTATCTCTTCTTCGGCCCTTAGAATCACTCAAACATCCAAGCAACAACTCATTAATATTTAGGCATCTACAATCTCCCTCTCTCTGGTAATTTCATCCTCTCACCTTTGTTTATCAATTTAGAAAAGGTAAGTACCTTTCATGTTGTATTACTATCTTGTTTATTCATTATTTACAAGCTTTAATAAACGTTACCACATTTATTATCAACTCCGCACATTTCCACAACAATCGTTGGTGATTCCCCTAATCATTGATGATCGGCCCTAATCGCTGCCGATTGACCTTAATCGTTGACGATCCATGTCCGCCATATGATCTAACCCCTTAAGCTTACTTTTCAAACATCCAAATCCTGTCATTTATCACCACGAGGCCCCTCAAGTGTATGTCCAGTCATATCAAGCTCCATTGAGCCATTTATAACATTCTATCAGTTATCAAAATCAAATGTATCATCCTGCTCACCTTTGTGAGTACACAACCATCTACATCCTTGCTCCTTTGAGCCATTTTGTGATTCCTGACTCTCTTCAAATCAGTATCACCATCGGACCATCATATAACCATGGATAGTGTCACCCTTTGCCCTTGCATTATTGGTTATATCATATGTTTTATCATTTTATCTTATCATTATCATATTGATTTCTTCAACGTGTTGTCACCTCTTCATGAGTTGTAAATTTTATTCTCTATTCTTGGAGTGTTTCGGGTTTGGTGACTACTAAAAACCCTCAGAAGTCTCCGAGAAAAAGCTAGTTCCAAAACAGCTTAGCCATTTTTTTGAAATGTTGAGTTTTGATGCTTTTTCACCTTTTGTGAGTGTTTCAACTTTTTTGTCCCAAGTTCATCTCGAGATGTCTATTCCCGATTTTCCACTTTTGTCGATTGGTCTTCCTTTTCCCTTATCAACTTTTTCGGCTTTGTGCATCCCGGTTCTCCCAAATGTCTCGAGTGCGGTCTGTGTCAAATTTTTCCGAATTATCTTATTCCAATGTATTAACTATTTTCGGCTTTTTGTGTCCTACTTGTCCCAAGTGTCGCTTGACCGCCATTTCCCGCAAACCCGCCTTTGCCAATTTCCATTCATTGTGGGTATTTTGGCTTTATGCGTCCCATCTATCTCGATGTCCCTTGGGACATTTGTGCAAGATTTTTCCACTTTTGCCACAAATCGGTTCTTTCGGCTTTACGCGTCCTCAACATCTCGATGTCCCATGGGACAGATTGTGCTCTTGTGATCCACCTTGCCCAATTTGCATTATTTCAAGGTCAACACAAGTATTAATTACCCCATTTATTACACCACCGACCTACTTGGGTTTAAAATGCTTATAAATATTTGGGTAATTGATCATTTTCACTACCTCACTTACAAATTGCTATCTATTGATCGCTTCATGCTCTCTCTTCTATCATTTCTAGTTGTAGCCAGAGTCATGTTCCATCGATTTTAAATTTTTAGGTACAGAAAGAAAACTGTGAAAAGTCAAGGTGCTGATAAAAAAATTGAGGAATCTCTTCTCACAAAAAATCTTCTGCCTTGGTTGCAAGATGAAGATCAATTTTAAAGGTCATGAACATGTGTCTTCCTTGGAGACAGTTGTACTAAACATCGGCGATAATGACGCACAACACCTGGACTTGGAAGAATTTTGGGCACAAATCAATTGTCAAAAACCTACTCATATGTCCCAGTTGATTAAAGATAGTGGGATCATAGAGGCGGGGGTTTTCCCATTTTAGTTCAGTGCACCGACACAATTCTTGCTTGTAGCTCTTGTTTTGATCCTGATACAAAAGAAATCATTGATCCTTAGGGTCAGGTGGTGGCACAACTTGATGAGGATTGCATTCACACTACCCTTAGAATTCCCATGGTCAAGAATTCAAACACTCTCACCAAGGATCAGGCCCAAACTCTTTTTGATCAAGATAGTGAGAAATACAAGAGCAGAATTGCCAAGTCTTGGTTTAAGAACCCTAAGAAAGGAGCCTCAAGGCTACCTAAGACAATGTTCGAGTTGATTTCCATGTCAGATGTCATCACTCTATTGGCCAGGATAATAGGAATGCCCACCACTAATGAGTTTCACTTTTGGATGTGCCCCTACATTAATATCATATGTGAGGGTAAGAAAAATTTAAACTAGGCAGGAATCATTTGTGATAGCCTGACTGAGCAATTATCAAATGTTCAGAGAACCCAAACCTTCTACATGACCTCCTATCTAATGTACTCTATTGCAACTTATAGAGAGTGGTTGGGTTTCTCCCCTGTGGATGACAAGAAGGATGCCCCCATTTATATGTATCATCCATAATTGACCTGAAGATCAACAATCATCACTTTAGGAGGGTGAATGATGCATTCACCATGTACATTGTCAGGCTGTTGGAGGGAGATACTGCTAAAATATTTTCAGATGAGGCAAAACAATTGATTAGTGTTTATGGCAGTTTCTTCACCCAATTCAGGAAGTTTTCATACATAAGATTGGTTGGATTTGAGGGACAACCCCTAAAACTTCCCATGTATTGCAGTGATAAGATGGCCTTGGTAGAAATATGTAGATAATTAGACAAGTTACATAGAACTTGTAGGGATAAGAAGATTGCAGTATTCAATTCCCAATCACACTGGGTAATTACACCTACAAGACTGCCCTAGATGCTTAGAATGTGGATAGAACAATTGCTCCTCTCACTCTTCATTACTATAAGCCCAGAAATTTCTTTGACATTAAGGAGTTCATTTCTTCCAATTTCAGAATGGGTTATCAACATCTTCCTTATATTGAAGATTACTAGGCAGATTGTTCTGATGATTATGAAGCCAGGAGGAGATACTATGGAAGGCTATCTCTACAGCAGATTGTTGATTTTAGTATATTTGATGTCCTTGAAGGACTAGAAGATGATGAGGAGCTACAGTCTCTTGAGTATGAAATATCAATCAAACATTCTCCTATTGAAACCATTGATTGGTTTTTCAAGGAGAGAGATGATCTGAAGGAGCTAAATAATCCTGTCCTAGTAAGAAATAGACTTTGGTTTGACAGAAGATGAAGGGATTCAAGGCAAGGAAATCTAGGTCTACTTCACATGATACCCCTACCCCTTAGAAGGAAATACCTGTGTCAGCTCCTGAGATAATTGAACAATCTGTTCCCTCTCCTCCGGAATCCTCAACTCTAGTGTATACCAAAAAAGGAAAAATCAAGAAGGAAGATAAGGCAACTGATGTTTTTCAAGAAGGTGAACCTTCTTCTAAACAAGATGAAGTAAAGGAAACAATTGTGGACTGGGTTGATGATGGTGGCAAATCAAGAAAAAGAACAAGAAAAGCTCAAGGCAGGTAGTATGATGGAAGATCAATCAAAATAAATGGTTTAGAATCTGTAGAAATATCTGCCAAGGAAGCTCCTGACTCTACTCAAACTGATACCTCTATGTTAGAGGTGGTTGTTGTGTAGACTCTGAGTGTTATGAGTGCTTCTACACTTGGACCCATTTCCCTTCCTCTTCTAGCTCCTCATTCACCTGGGTATAACCATTACTTGGAAAGCAAGAAGAGAAAGGCTACTTCAAGTGTTGTTGTTCCCAAGTTTGATGTAGTGGAAGATCTTCTAGGTACTACTCCTCCCCCTCTAGCTAAAAAGGCCAAAATCACATCAAGGTTGGTCTCAGACTCTCAAGGTCAGCAGTTCATGGAAATTGCAAAACCCAAGTCTGATAAAGATGAAAAGGACCTATCAATGGGTGATCTAGAGTTGACTAGAATTCCTCTTGGTGAATCAACACCAAAGAGTGAGGTGCATAATTTGAGGGAAACTGTGTCTAGGGTGATTGAAAGGGTTAAAAGAGGAAAGTAGACACAAGAACAATTAGAGGAATATAACCAAATTATGTCTAGTTTCATCAAGTATTTATTGGTAGAGGATAAAGTTCTAGATCCCACTCCCTATCTTCCATCCCACCTCATGTTATCCTGTCCAGTGATGAAGTCCAAGCCATTAAGGATATCTATAAGCATGTTGCTTATGGTAAAACAATGGAAGTTGTGGTGGATGATTTAATAATCGCAGCCTCAATTTTATTGAAGAAGCATTCAAGGCATATGAGAAAATTGCCAAAAATCAACTAAAGTTCTCTAAAACACTCAATGGTCTAGATAGAGAGTTAAAATTATGGAGTGAGTGCATTCAAGATCTCAAACTTATGAGTGGGATGGATGTGCAGGTCCTTTTGGCTAATAAGGTCTTTGATGATGTAAGAAAAATCTATCCAAGCAGTGGGTCTTCAAAGATTGACTGGAAGATTAAGGTTCTTGAGGAAGCCATTGGGGAACTTGGGAACATGTTCCAAAAGGAGATGCTTTCAAAGCTTGTGTCTATTATTTTGGTATTAGATTTCACTAAATAACATTCTAAATAAAACACATATTTAACACACAAACTCAATTCATTTGCTCAATTTATTATTGTAGAGAGGTTACAATATATAGAAATTTGATCTCCTACAAAGGAGGAGTCAACTCACATCATGAATCCCCCTTATCTCTCCATGATCCACATATCACTCAATTTCTATCCCATATATCTCTCATAATATCCCATAATATCTCTACTAGTTCCCTAAAATCTCTAGTGAGTTGTACTACAACTCACGTACAACAATAAAATACAACTCAATATGAGATTGTATTAATTTATTCTAAACTACTATATTATTATTAAATGAGTTATTTTATGTTAACTCATTTTAATAATAATTCTACACAATATAATGCTAACAAATGTGAGCACTAAAGAAAATATTCCTAACAAAGTCATGTATGCTTTTCTAGATATTCATTGCCAAATCTTCAAGGAAAATTCAAGTGATAAGTTCTCCATTCAGGAAATTAAATCTCAGTTCAAGACATTTGTCAAAGAAGATCTGTTCAAACAAGACACTATTTCTAAGGAGAAAATGAAAGAAATTTGCACATTGCAGGTTGCCATCACATATGCCAACAAAGAATTCTTAGACAATGCAGAATTCAAGAAGGACATGGAGAAGTGTTTGGGTAGTTGGACTCATGTCACTTCCAATACAACAATTCCTCGGGAATGGACATAGCTGCAGATTTGAAATGATTCAGAAATCAAGTGTTAAAGACAATGAAGGTTTGTCAATGCATCTACCAGTGTCTCAACTTCCTAGTTTCTTTCTTTTCTTATTTTAAAGTACCTAGTTAAAGTGGCTTTATCTCTTTGGTTGTATAAATAAGAGATAAGTCGGGTTTGTAATATTTAATTAGATACTAATCTTTGAATTAAAATAAAGGAAACTAAAAAGACTCTTTTGTAACCATTTGTTGGGTTATTTAAAGATCTCTTCTTGTCATTGTAAAGGATCAAGATTTTGATATCCAGATGTAAAAAGAAAACATTGAAATACTCAATACATGAGAAATTTCACCCTCTCTCATGCTTCTTCTTTTTCTTTTCTTTGTCTGATTCATATAAGGTTGTGTGCATTTGAAGTAAGAACTTTGTGTCTTTCAGTTGATGAGTGTATTTGGAACTTTGTGTCTAATACATGCATGTCTTGTGTTTTATATGCATAGTCTAAATCTTGTTATTTTATTGGAGCATCATTAAGATATCATTCTGCAATCTATATATCTGAAAGTGCCCTTCTATCCCCAATCTCTTAATATCAGTCCTGACTTTTCCTATTCTCTTATGTATTGAAAACCTTTAATAAATGCATCTAAAGATATCAAAATCCTCACCAAAATATCTTACATATGTTTATATTGTAAATAAGGTTTTTGGCTTTCAATAAGGGAACCTCTCCCATAAAGAGGAGGGACCATTGTCCCTTGACTGTTGCTTGTTTTCAAAATATCAAATTCTACAACCAACAATTTTTGCGCCCACCGTGGGGCACATATTGTGCATCCCACCGAAACGGCTTTCAACCAAACTAGAAGCTCTAACACCCCGATGATAGAAGATATACATGAGGTCAAAGAGCACTTGATGTCGTGGATCTAGATTTTCTATTTTTGAAAGATCACGACTTTTCTTTAACCCTAGAGAGAAATAGAATGAGATCCACTAGTACTCCCCATATCAAAAATATAGCTGTTAGAAACACAGACTCACAAAACCAACTAAGCCCTAGTATTCAAGCATTGGTATTGGTTGGAGTTACAGTTCCTTTACAAACTATTTTTCCAAGAATGGCAGCACCTCTGCCTTGGGGACAACGGGTTGGACCTCTAGCCCTCACTCAACCATTACATGATCTCCCAAAAGGGAATAGGAAAAGCTTTCCTAAATTTAGAGGAGATGGAAAGGTACACCCAGATGAGCACATTGCTACATTCATTGTGGCATGTGGTATACTTGGAGTGGAGCATGAAGATGTTTCCATTAGGCTCTTTGTGGAAATGTTACAAGATAATGTTGCTGATTGGTTTTATCATCTCCCTGCTGGAGCTATCACTGACTAGACCAATATGAGAACACAATTTGAAGATAGGTTCAAACTTGTTGAAGATGTACATGCCCTCCTTTCCTAGATTTCTCGATTAAGAAGGAACCATATGAGCCTATGAGAGATTTTGTTTCCAAATTTAACAAGTTGGTCGATAAGATTCCAATGGCGACTCAGATGTGGATCAAATTCAAAAATGCTTTTTCTTAAATGCATAATTGCCTCGAAATAATCTATGTATTGAGAAGGGCTAACCTAATGACTCTAGATGTTGATCAACGCTTAGCCATAAGTGTTGAAGATGATTTAATAATGTCTAGAAAATTAAAAAAGGAACCTACTAAATCTAAGGCCTCTTCTTCAGGAAATAACTCAGATCAATTAGTACAAAAATTGGCAAATGATCTCATAGCTATCAAAAACAATTAGCCCAGAATACTCCTTACAAATATATTCCAAGGAGGAATTTTTAGCCTCGAAATTGGTTACCTCCTTCCCAACCAAAATTAGCAATTGAAGGGCCACCTCTCAAAGTTCCTGTCAATACAACATGTGAAGTTCAGGAACCAGAAGATGAAGAGGACATTGAAGGATATGAAGAACTTGAAGAAGACCCAAATGAAGCACTAGAGGAACCTGATGATTCTCAGGTTAACTTCCTCAACACTTAGGGGTTGATGATGACACCGATGATTATGATGAAGTAGTGGCAGATATGAACAGTGAGTCATACGTTGTCATGACCCGAGAATAAATGAGTAATAAAAAGGAAGTGGTCCAACCCACAAGAAAATCTAAGGAGGTTCCAGTTACCATCCCAATTGTTGCAAAAAGAGGAGCTCCTATTCCTACTACTTCTACTCAAAAGGTAAGTAATGCTAATACTCCCTCTACTCCATCTTCATCTAGCTAATAAGACAACCTCAAATGTCAAAGCTGATAGGCCTAAGTGTTCTTCTCCTTCTAGTGCAGACACCCCATCTATCTCAGGATCCTTTGACATAATTGATCACCTTAAGAAAACTAAAATTCAAATTTCTAAGGTTGAGTTCTATCAAACCCATCCCGATGCCTTTTCTCAAGTTGTCAAATTTGTCAAGTCCAAATCCAATTCCACACCTACCACTTCAAAAGGCCTCTTACCCACTCCTACCTCTGCACCTCAAAGAAACTGATGGCTACAACACCTTCCGTAAATGAGAAAATTGAGCCTTTTTATATCACTTTACTCATAGTTGGTCATAGGCTCAGTAATTGTGTCATTGATTCGGGAGCCTCAGATAATGTTATGCCTGCTAAAGTTTCTCATGCTTTAGGTCTAACTTTGACACACACATTTGGTTCTTGTTATTCCATGGAAATTAAGGAGGTGTCATTGGTAGGAAGGATCAAAGATGCATAAGTGGCTTTTGCTACTTTCCCAGAGAAAAGGGTCAAAGCCACTATTTTAGTAGCAGATATTCCCCCATCCTATGACATGTTGCTAAGTAGGAACTTCTATAAAGAAGTGGGTGGGGAATTCAAATGGACTAGTCCCATGCTCTCATTCCATTCAATGGGAAGATGAAGAAATTATTTCCTAAGAGATAGACTAAGTATATTGTGCAGAAAACTGATGATCCTAAAGCACAAATTCTCTATGAGGATATTGGTCATGGGAACTATATGATCATGTCAGAGAAAGAAATGAAAGTTTATAAAGGTGTGATAAATGACCCTAATGGTGTTTGGATCCTGGAGTTTGATGGCAGTTGTTCTTCACTGTTCTCGAGCAGAGTGGCCTTATTTTCTCTTTAAAAGAAGTCCTATCCTTTTTCTTACAAGCTTCAGTTTGAAAATACAAATAATAAAACAGAGTATGAAGCTCTTCTGTTGGGATTATCAATGGCCAAGGAGATGGGGGTTAAGAATCTTTGTGCATGAGGGATGATGAACTCATCGTTAAGCAAGTCAGGGATATTTTTCGGTCAAGAAAAAAAGACTAGAACACTACAAAAATCTGGTATGGGATTCTATTGAATTCTTGGATGCCTTTTCCATAGAAGTTGTTCCTCAAGAAAGAAATACTAGACTAGATGCTTTAGCTATCTCTTGATCCTTGTTGGCCCCTCATCCTGACTTTTCCCGTGAGAATATTACAATCGAAATGATACATAGACCAAGTGTACCAGATAATGCCAACAATTGACAAGTGTTCAATGATGATCAACATTTGCTTTCCTTTCTCAAACTCCAAGATAATCAATGTCAGTTGTATTTTGAAGGAAGTGAAGTTGTTCCTCGTGAGACAATAGCATCTACCATAGCTAAAGAAGGAATAGAGGAAGAATCTGATAAGGATGGTTGTATTAATTTGAAAGGTAACAAGATACCTAAGGGATTAGTAAGTCTGGAATATTTATTTGACAAGCATGATCAATATATCAATTCAAAGATATCACACGAGGTTCATCATTCTACAGAATATGAAAATGTTATTATTGGAAGCAAAGAGGAACCCAAGTTTGTCAACATTGGCAAATGTTGCACAAAAGAAGAAAGAATTAAAATGATGAACTTATTAAAAAGTTATGTTGATGTGCTTGCCTATTCATATGAAGATTTGAAATCATTCAAGCCAAAGGAGATGCAGCATTACATTCCTCTAAAACCAGGAATCAAGCCTTTTCAGCAGAAGCAAAGGAAATACAACCCCAAGATTTCAGACACCATTTACTAAGAGATTCAAAAGCTCTTAAAGGCAAAAATAATTTTTCCAATTCATCACTCAGCTTGGGTAGCCAATATTGTACCAGTAAGGAAAAAGAATGGCGAGATCCGGATTTGTGTGGATTTTCGAAATATGAACTAGGCTTCCTCAAAGATAATTATCCGCTTCCCATGATGGACCAAATTTTACAAGTTGTTACTAGCTCAGAAATGTTATCTATGTTGGATGGATTTTCAGGGTACAATCAAATTGAGGTTGATGTTCTTGATCAACATAAAACAACATTCACAACTCCATGGGAACCTTTTCCTATAAGAGAATGCCATTTGGTTTAATTGATGCTAGTACCACTTTTCAAAGAGATGCAATGGATTTGGCTTTTGGGTCCTTAAAAGGAAAATACATTGTTGTGTATCTAGATGATTTAACTGTCTTTTCCAAGAAAAGGGAAGATCATTTTCAACATCTTGAAACTGTTCTTCAAAAGTGCAGAGAACATGGAGTATCCCTCAACCCAAAGAAATCTATTTTTGGTGTCACTGAAGGCAAGCTACTTGGACACATTGTTTCCAAGGAGGGAACCAAGATAGATCCAGAAATATTTCAGGCTATCCAATGGATTCCTCTCCCTACAAGTAAAAAGGGTGTGCATTCTTTCTTTGGAAAGATAAATTTTTAAGAAGATTTATTCCTGATTTTGTTGAGTTGACTATGAGCATAGCTCATATGATGAAAGGAAAGCAATCCTTTGGTTGGACTCTAGGTGGGAAGGAAGCTTTTGAAAACATTAAGAAGACAATCGCCCAAAATCCCATTCTTGTTTGTCCTGATTTTGAGAAGGATTTCTTGATCTATTTCTATGCAACTAAGAATACTTTAGTTGTTATTCTAACACAAAAGAATCCTGAGGGGTGTGAGTTACCCATTTTTTCATGAGCTATGTCCTTAAAGCTCATGAATTGAAATACACTCAGATTGAGAAACATGCCTTTGTTGTGGTCTGCTTTTGAAACCCCGAGATTTTGAAGTGCATACTATGTCTTGTTATCAATCAAGCCATGTCCCTAGAAAGAGCCAGCTTGTTACCTCTTCATGAGTTGTAAATTTTCTTCTCTATTCTTGGAGTTTTTCGGGTTTGGTGACTACTAAATACCCTTGTAGAAGTCTCTTGAGAAAAATCTAGTTCCAAAATAGTTAGTCATTTTTCAAAATTTTGAGTTTTGATGTTTTTTTAGCATTTTGCAGGTATTTCGGATTTTTCTATCCCTCATGTCCCAAGTTTATTCGGGTTGTTTGTTTCCTAGTTTTCCACTTTTGCCAATTGGTCTTCCTTTTCCTTTGTTATTAGCTTTTTCGCCAGCACGCCTTGGTCATTCCCAATGTCCCAAGTGCGGTTCTGTGTCAAATTTTTCTGACTTATCCGATTTCAATGTATTGTGGCTGTTTCGGCTTTTGTGTCCAACTTGTCCCAAGTGACGCTTGACCGCCATCTCCCCGCAAACCCACCTTTTCCGATTTCCATTCATTGTGGGTATTTCGGCTTTGCACATCCCATCTGTCCTGATGTCCCTTGGGACATTTGCGCAGGATTTTTCCACTTTTACCGTAAATCGGTTCTTTCGGCTTTGCACGTCCATGGCATACCGATGTCTCATGGGATAGTTGTGCTCTTTTGATCCACCTTGCCCAATTCACATTATTTCAAGGTCAACACAAGCATTAATTACCCCATTTATTACACCGCCAACCTACTTGGGTTTAAAATACTTATAAATATTTGGGTAATTGATCATTTTCACTACCTCACTTGCAAATTGCTATTGACCGTTTCGTGCTCTCTCTCTCTTCCACCATTTCTAGCCATGGTCAAGTCTTATTCCATCGATTTTAAATCTATAGGTACAAAAAGGAAATGTGAAACATCAAGGTGTTGATCAAAGAACTAAGGAATCTCTTCTCATAAATAATCTTCTACCCTGGTTGCAAGATGAAGATCAGTTTTAAAGGTCATGAACACTTGTCTTCCTTGGAGACAACTGTACCAAACATCGGCGATAGTGAAGCACAACACCTGGACTTGGAAGAATTTCTGGGCACAAATCAATTGTCAAAACCCTACTCCTATGGCCCAGTTGATTAAATATAGTGGGATCACATTGGTAGGGGATTTTCCCATTTTAGTTCAAAGGCACCGACACAATTCTTGCTTATAGCTCTTGTTTTGATCCTGATACAAAAGAAATCATTGATCCTCAGGGTCAAGTGGTGGCATGACTTGATGAGGATTGCATTCACACTGCCCTTATAATTCCCATGGTTGAGAATTCAAACAATCTCACTAAGGATCGAGCCAAAACTCTTTTTGATCAAGATAGTGAGAAATACAAGAGCGGAATTGCCAAGTCTTGGTTCAAGAACCCTAAGAAAGGAGCCTCAAGGCTGCCTAAGATAGTGTTCAGAGTTGATTTCCATGAATAATTGTCAGACGTCATCACTCTATTGGCCAGGATAACATGAATGCCCTCCACTGATGAGTTTCAATTTTAGATGTGCCCCTACATTAATATCATATGTGAGGTGTAACGAACCATTACACCAAAACCTCGAGGCGTTAGTGAAATCCACACATGAGGATCATAACATCCCACCACGCTTACGTATCTTGGACTCCAGTTTTAGATTTGTGCCCATATAGCGACTCCCGCCCGCCTTTCTATACGAGCCCCGGGTGAACACTACAATACCGACGTAGCGTAGCTGCCTATTGGGACTTAAACCTAAGTGGTTGCTCTGATACCAAATATAACGAACCATTACACCAAAACCTCGAGGTGTTAGTGAAATCTACACATGAGATTCATAACACTTGCCCTATACGAGCCCCGGGCAAACACTGCAATGCCGGCGTAGCTACCCGTGCCGGGACTTGAACCTAAGTGGTCACTCTGAAACCAAATGTAATGAATCACAGTTACACCAAAACCTTGAGGTGTTAGTGAAATCCACACATGAGGATCATAACATGAGAGTAAGAAGAATTTAAACTAGGCATGAATCATTTGTGATAACCTGACTAAGTAATTATCAAATGTTAAGACAACCCAAACCTTCTACATGACCTCCTATCTAATGTACTCTATTGCATCTTATAGAGAGTGGTTGGGTTTCTCCCACGTGGATGACAAGAAGGACGCCCCCATTTATATGTATCGTCCATAGTTGACCATGTTTGATCAACAATCATCACTTTTCAGGAGGGTGAATGAGGCATTCCCCATGTATATTGTCATGTTGTTGGAGGGAGATACTACTAAAAGATTTTCAGATGAGGCAAAACAATTAATTAGTGTTTAGACAGTTTCTTCACCCAATTTAGAAAGTTTTCATACATAAGATTGGCTGGATTTGAGGGAAAGCCCCAAACTTCCCATGTATTATAGTGATAAGATGGTCTTGGTAGAAATCAGAGACAATTAGACAAGTTACATAGAACTTTTAGAGACAATAAGATCACAGGTATTCAATTCCCAATCACACTCGGTAATTACACCTACAAGACTGACTCTAGGTGCTCAGAATGTGGATAGAACAATTGCTCCTCTCACTCTTCATTACTATAAGCCCAGAACTTGCTTTGACATTAAGGAGTTCATTTCTTCCAATTTCAGAATGGGTTATCAACATCTTCCTGATATTGAAGACTACTAGGCTAGATTGTTTTGATGATTATGAAGCCAGGAGGAGATACTATGGAAGGCTATCTCTATAAGCAGATTGTTGATTTTAGTATATTTGATGTCCTTGAAGGACTAGAAGATGATGAGGAGGAGCTACAGTCTCTTGAGTATGAAATATCAATCAAACATTCTCCTATTGAAACCATTGATTGGTTTTTCAAGGAGAGAGATGATCTGAAGGAGCTAAATAATCTTGTCCTAGTAAGAACTAGACTTTGGTTTGACAGAAGATGAAGGGATTCAAGGTAAGGAAATCTAGGTCTACTTCACATGATACCCCTACCCCTCAGAAGGAAATACCTATGTCACTCCTGAGACAATTAAACAATCTGTTCCCTCTCCTTCGGGATCCTCAACTCTAGTGTATACCAAAAAAGGAAAAATAAAGAAGGAAGATAAGGCAATTGATGTTTCTCAAAAAGGTGAACCTTCTTATAAACAAGCTGAAGTAAAGGAAAAATTGTGGACCTGGTTGATGATGATGACAATCAGGAAAAAGAACAAGAAAAGCTCTGGGAATACACTGAGCAGGTAGTATGATAGAAGATCAATCAAAAGAAATGGTTTCGAGTGCAGTAGAAATATCTTCTAAGGAAGCTCCCGACTCAACTCAAATTGATACCTCTATGTTAGAGGTGGGTATCATCATGTACACTTTGAGTGCTATGAGAGCTTCTACATTTGGACCCATTGCCCCTTCCTCTTCTAGCTCCTCATTCACTCCGGGTACCATTACTTACTGGAAAGCAAGAAGAGAAAGGCTACTTCAAGTATTGTTGTTCCCAAGTTTGATGTAGTGGAAACTCTTCTAGGTACTACTCCTCCCCCTCTGGCTAAAAATGCCAAAATCACATCAAGGTTGGTCTCGACTCTCAAGGTTAGCAGTTTATGGAAATTGCAAAACCCAAGTCTGATAAAGATGAAAAGGACCTATCAATGGGTGATCTGGAGTTGACTATAATTCCTCTTGGTGAATCAACACCAGAGAGTGAGGTGCATAATTTGAGGGAAACTATGTCTAGGGTGATTGAAAGGGTTGAAAGAGGAAATCAGACACAAGAACAGTTAGAGGAACATAACCAAATTATGTCTAGTTTCATCAAGTCTTTATTGGCAGAGGATAAAGTTCTAGATCCCACTCCCCTAGCTTCCATCCCACCTCCTGCTATCTTGTCCACTGATGAAGTCCAAGCCATTAAGGATATCCATAAGCATGCTACTTATGGTAAAGCAATGGAAGCTATGGTGGATGATTTAATAATCACATGCCTGAATTTTATTGAAGAAGCATTCAAGGCATATGAGAAAATTGCCAAAATTCAACTGAAGTTCTCTACAACACTCAGTGGTCTAGACAAAGAGTTTAAATTATGGAGTGAGTGCATTCAAGATCTCAAAATGATGAGTGGGATAGATGTGCAAGTCCTTTTGGCTAATAAGGTCTTTGATGATGTTAAGCAGAATCATCCAAGTAGTGGGTCTTCAACATTGACTAGAAGATTAAGGTTCTTGAGGAAGCCATTGGGGAACTCAGAACATGTTCCAAAAGGGAGATGCTTTCAAAGCTTGTGTCATGTCTGCTTTCCTAGATATTCATTACCAGATCTTCAAGGAGAATTCAAGTGATAAGTTCTCCATTCAAGAAATTAAATCCTAGTTCAAGACATTTGTCAAAGAAGATTTGTTCAAACAAGACACTATCTCTAAGGAGAAAATGAAAGAAATTTTTACACTGCAGAGTTGCCATCACATATGCCAACAAAGAATTCTTAGACAATGCAAAATTCGAGAAGGACATGGAGAAGTGTTTGGGTAGTTAGAATCATGCCACTACCGATACAATAATTCCTCAGGGAATGGACATAGCTGCAACTTTGAAACAATTCAGAAATAAGTAGTTAAAGGCAACAAAGGCTGTTAGTGCATCTACCGGTGTCTCAACTTCCTAGTTTCTTTCTTTTCTTATTTTAAAGTACCTAATTAAAATGGCTTTATCTCTTTGGTTATATAAACAAGAGATAAGTTGGGTTTGTAATATTTAATTATATACTAATCTTTGAATTAAAAGAAAAGAAACTAAAAAGACTCTTTTGTAACCATTTGTTGGGTTATTTAAAGATCTCTTCTTGTCATTGTAAAGGATCGAGATTTTGATTACGGCAGTGCAGACAAAGAGTTTAAATTATGGAGTTAGAGCATTCAAGATCTCAAACCGATGAGTGGGACAGATGTGCAAGTCCTTTTGGCTAATATGGTCTTTGATGATGTTAAGCGAATCATCCCAAATAGTGGGTCTTCAAAGATTGACTAGAAGATTAAGGTTCTTGAGGAAGCCATTGGGGAACTTAGGAACATGTTCCAAAAGGGAGATGCTTTCAAAGCTTGTGTCATGTCTACTTTCCTAGATATTCACTACCAGATCTTCAAGGAGAATTCAAGTGATAAGTTCTCCATTCAAGAAATTAAATCCCATTTCAAGACATTTGTCAAAGAATATTTGTTCAAACAAGACACTATCTCTAAGGAGAAAATAAAAGAAATTTTTACACTACAGTTGCCATCACATATGCTAACAAAGAATTCTTAGACAATGAAAAATTTGAGAAGGACATGGAGAAGTGTTTGGGCAGTTAGAATCATGCCACTACCGATACAATAATTCCTCAAGGAATGGACATAGCTGCAACTTTGAAACAATTCAAAAATAAAGTGTTAAAGGCAACGAAGGCTTCTAGTGCATCCACCAGTGTCTCAACTTCCTAGTTTCTTTATTTTCTTATTTTAAAGTACCCAATTAAAATGGCTTTATCTCTTTGGTTATATAAACAAGAGATAATTCGGGTTTGTAATATTTAATTAGATACTAATCTTTGAATTAAAAGAAAGGAAACTAAAAGACTCTTTTGTAACCATTTGTTGGGTTATTTAAAGATCTCTTCTTGTCATTATAAAGGATCGAGATTTTGATATCCAAATGTAAAAAGAAAACATTGAAATACTCAATACAAGAGAAATTTCACCCTCTCTCATGTTTCTTCTTTTTCTTTTCTTTGTCTAATTCATATAAGGTTGTGTGCATTTGAAGCAAGAAATTTGGGTCTTTCAGTTGATGAGTGTATTTGGAACTTTGTGTCTATTACATGCATGTCTTGTGTTTTATATACATAGGCTAAATCCTGTTATTTTATTGGAGCATCATTAAGATATCATTCTGTAATCTATATATCTGAAAGTGCCCTTCTATCCCCAATATCTTAATATCAATCCTGACTTTTCCTGTTCTCTTCTGTATTGAAAACCTTTAAATATATGCATATAAAGATATCAAAATCCTCACGAAAATATCTTACATATGTTTATACTTTGTAAATAAGGTTTATGGCTTTCAATAAGGGAACCTCTCCCATAAAGAGGAGAGAATGATGTCCCCGACTATTGTTTATTTTCAAAAGATCAAATTCTACGTGTGTGTTTCTTTCTCTTCTTTTTCTTTTAAAGCATTGCATTCTTGTTTGCTTCTCTCATTGAAATCAATCGTTCTTTTGGGATTAAAAAGAACCTTGCATCCTACTTGATCACATAGCTTAATTAGGAGGTTAACAGTTGCACCCACTTAATCTCCCTCACACACAACCAAGTCACATAGAACAAAAACTTGCATCAAAACATTCCTACCAAGTGAAACTATTGGGATTTCATCACCCAATAGGGAAGCCGACTTGGTGTTCTGACCGAGTATAAATAATTGGTTGTTGGTATATTAGCTAATCACTTGACTCCCTTATCATTGTAGGACCGTGAAGTGAAGGGGTAAGCCCGTGCACCGCACCAACAGATATTCGGACCTCACGTACCTTTGAGTATATTGAGGATTCTAACCTTTACAAACCTAAACCCAACCTTAAAATGGCCATATCATTAGGTTCCCTCTGAGCCTCTTCCTCCACATCTAAATTCTAATTTAGATAATCAAAATTCTTTTACTTATCTTATCTATTACATTTGTATCACTCTTAACGTTTTTTTGTATCATAGTCGCTTAACTATCATTTAATATGGATCAACCCTCTACATCAACATATTCTTTTACCCCTTATACATCATTTTTACAATCATCTTTGGTTGCTTCATCCACTACCTCTACATATTTTCATCCCAATCAATTTCAAAACATCCCCTACACAATTGGGAATTGCTCGAATTTATGGTTCCATAAAAAACATCATCTATGGTTCTAACATTACCATCCATTTTGGCACCCCATCCTTTATCACAACCCAAATTTATCAAATCTATGGTTCCACCCTCATCATCTATTTTAGGCCCCCATTGTTTATCTCAATATCATATTACATAGATAAATCCTATCTCATCCATAATCCATCCCTCCTTGTCCATTTTGGGACCTCATCCGTCATCCAATTTTATCAATCCCACATCCTATCCCATCCTTGGATCATATCCTCTCTCTTATCAACCTCACAACACCCCTATGATGTTTCAACACCATACGACATTTGTGCATCCACCCACATTCAAAAATAAGGTGCGTCCTACCAAACATTCTCGTAAATCAAGATCCAAATCCCCCAAAAGGGACTTACATTGACATCCTTGAGAGGCTCATGCATGCTTCTCTTATTACATTACCACCCATCAAAACACCCAATCCACATATCTAGAAACCTCGCATGGTATGACCAAAATAAAACATGTGCTTATCATCGAATCCTAGGTCATAACACAAAGAGTTGTAAAGCGCTTAAATCCATAATCCAATAACTCTTCCTCATCAATGATCTTCTCCCATAAGAAGACCATCCTAAGCCATCATCAACACCTCCACCCTTTTCAATGTCATTAATGACATCTGCAGGACAAGGGGGTCATCCTCAATCTGGTATTAGTAAACCTTTTCTAGACATCTCCCCAACACCTTCCATTGAAGGTCTCTCAATCCTCACAACAACATTTATACCTCTACCCTCATAAATGTTCTCAATGACATCTGCAGGAAAAGGGGTCATCCTTAATCGATCTCGTCAAATATTTCTCATATGTCTTCTCATCACCCTCCATTGATGGTCCCTCATCTCAAATCAGTACGGTTCACCCACATGTGCAAATCAGAAATCATCATACATGAAGAAAAGGAAAACTTAAAGCTTCATCATCTACCCCTCCCCATCAATCATCCTCTCGTATCTCATCTAGATTTTCATTGCTCCTTTTTCAAAGGTTCCGCATCTTTCTTTATTTACCACATACTCAATCATTCAACATCAAAAATTTCATCATTCTAAGATGAAAGACATCATTTCTTTTAGTGCATGTTATCTCTAACCTCATCGTCACGCTAGGGGTTCTTCTCTCTACTGAGATGTCGAAAGTCTCCCCTTGCACACCTCCTCTAGTTAATCCTCACCAACCCTATCATCTTGATCAAATCAAAATATCACTACTTTGGAAAGGAGTAAACGTGGAAATTTTTCCTCTTAACTGGATCGGTCCATATAGTATGGGTCGAGCTTATCATCTAGCCTCCCTTGATGGTACACCTGAAAAGGAACCTCTGAATGCCTTGCACTGCATCCTTTCTACTATTAAAACATCAACCATCATGATAGTAGTCACATCAAAGATCTTATTCCACCATCAACCAGTCATCTTCTCATCGTAATGATGTGAAAGTAGGTGTTTTTCTCTATCATTATCCTAAAAAAGCCTTAAAGATGAGCACCATGACTCTATTCATCACATATTTCACTTGGAAAAGTTCCCCCTCTGTGGGAACCCCATAATCATTACATCCATCTACCATGTGTACCAATCAATGACATGATATGGGGCACATACATGTAGGTATGTGTATACATTTCTTCCTCTCCTCAAAATGGTCTATTAGGGTTTTTACCTCGGCTTAAAAGATAATCAAAAATATTTATGGATGCATCTTATCAAAAATAATAGACTAATCCCTTGAAGGAAAACTATTCAAATATCAAAATCATATTATCAAAACTATAAGTAGATTGATCCCTCAAAGGACAACTACTGCATTCAATCATAGAATGATCCTTGAAGGACGACTATCAAAAATAAAAAAGTCAAGAATAAAAATTGTAGACCAATCCCTCGAAGGATGACTACCCATGTAAAAATGCTTCCGCATCAATCAACCTTCAAAAATTCAAATATCAAAAGCATCCTACGAAATCTTCCCGCATCGATCATCTTTCCCATCAAAGCAAAATTCCCACATCGATCAGTTTACATCAAAAATAAATGTATAGCTGGGGCATTTCCCTATGAAACCATTGAAAGGAGAACCTTACTCCCCACACAACCTACATACATTAAAATTCTTCTCATGTCCTAAGAAGGTACATCTTATCACTTCATCCATCCTTATCTAAGATCCTACGCATAACTATCCATTTTTAATCATGTGTTAACATCTGTCATAAGGCCAAGAGTGCAAAATCCTTCACTCTGTTTTTATTCCCATCACATATGTATCAAATCCAATATAAAGCAATCATTCCATGTTTTATTCGTAAATGAAACATTTTGATAAACATTAAGTCACTTTAAAATCAAATATCATTGACACATCGCATCAAAAACATCCATCAACATCTATCAAACATAACATTAACCTCTATCAATATCTATCATAATATCAACATCTATCAATATCCATACAATCATGATTGCATCTCAATATTATATCATCACATCAAAATAAAATTAGTAATCATAAATCAATCATATCACTATATCATTATACATCATCTGGAATCTCAAAAACTATGTGTATCATGAGTCTACATCAAAACATCACATCTACTCAATAAAAATGACATTCGTCGACCAAATGCCTCTTCCAGCACTACTCCCCTTATCACCATTAGGACCCCTGTCCAATCCTCATAATCCCACCTTTGTGAAAACATCAAATTACGGTCCTTTGACCTTATCAAATCATCATTTCATCCTTCATTACTGTAAAGTCATATGTCTATATGACACGAACCGTTGGTTCCCCTATCACTTGACTTCTTGGCCTCGTAAGCCCACCTTTGTGGCAACATCAATTTTGGTCCTTTGACCTCGTCAAACCATCATCTTGCCATTGTTAAAGTCATATGTATATAGGACACAAACCCTTTGGTTCCCATATCACTTGAATTCTTGGCCTCGTAAGCCCACCTTTGTGGCAACATCATTTTTGGTCCTTTGACCTTGTCAAACCATCATCTTGCCATCGTTAAAGTCATATGTCTATAGGATACAAACCCTTTGGTTCCCTTATCACTTGACTTCCTAGCCTCATAAGCCCACCTTTGTGGCAACATCAATCTTTGGTCCTTTGACCTTGTCAAAACATCCTTTTTATTTCCCCTTTCCATCATTAAATCATACATCTATAGGACACGAGCCCTTTAGTTCCCCTATCACTTGATTTTCTAACAACACCCATCTTGTTTCTATACCTCATCTTAGGGCATAATCTATCATCCTTTCATCTTTCCATCTATCTCTTTTAAACTCGTGATCGATTCCCTTTTAGGTCATCAATCCCTAGTTTTAGGGGGAGCACCTCATCATATAATTTTGCATCTTTCATCTATACCATCTCATTTTTTTCCTCACACTTGTCTCAAAACCACTTAACAAAAAGGGGCAAATGTAGACACCTAAAATTAGCATCGCTAATCCCCATGTTTGCATCTACTAGCACCCCTTCATTATCACATCACAATCATATTATACATTAAATCCTTATCCTAAGTCTTATTTCTCCCGTTATATTTACTCCCCATAAATATCATTCTACAGTTGTAAAATCCTATTTTACTCCTCTCAAAACCTACCAAACCACTTAGTAACTAAAATCAAACTAAACAAAACAAAATCAATAACTTCTCAACCCTTTAACAACCTCCCTAACTTGTATGACCTCTCTTTAACACCTATCCTTCGTCAAAACAAATCAAAACATTGATTTGGGAAACAATTTCAACCTTTTCCCCAAACCCGGATCACCGACGATTCTCCTAGATCGGTGGCGACCCTATATAAGTGAGTTTTGTGCCTTCCTTTCGGACTAGATGGGAGCTTCTTTCGTTTTCATCTTGTCAAATTGGACATCGCTTAAAACCCTCACATTGTAATCTTGTTGTAATAGAGCCCTCTTACAAAGTCGATTCATCACGATAACATCCTAAGACACAAATTGTCTCTTCTTCGGCCCTTGGAGATCACTCAACCATCTAGGCACCAAATCATTAATATTCAAGCATCTACAACCTCCCTCTCTCCAGTAATGTCATCCTTTCAACTTTGTTTATCAATTCAGACAAGGTAAGTACCTTTCCTATTATATTGATATCCTGTTTATTCATTATTTACAAGATTTAATCAACATTATCATATTTATTATCAACCTACAAAATTCCATAGCAATTATCGGTGATTCCCCTAATCGTCGAAGATCACCCCCAATCTTTTCGATCGGCCTTAATCACCGACGATCCGTATTTGTTAGATGATCTAACCCCTTAAACTTAGTTTGAGACACCCGGATCCCATCATTTATTACCACGTGGCACATCAAGTGTCTGTCTAGTCATATCAAATTCCTTTGAGCCATCTACAACATTCTATCAATTATCCAAATCAAATCTATCATCTTGCTCACCTTTGTGAGTACACAACTATCTACATCCTTACTCCTTTGAGCCATTTTGTGATTCCTAGACTCCCTTTAGATCAAGTATCACCATTATAACATCATATAGTCGTGGACCGTGTCAATCCCTTTGCCTTTGCATTGTTGGTTATATCATTTGTTTTATCATTTTATCTTTGTTAGGAATAAAACTTATCTTAATTCATCATTAGTTTATATTTGAATAAATGTAATAAGTTAAAGTATTTAATTTAAATACTTTAAACTTATGTCAATAGGTATTAGTTATCCTTAGTTGTTAGTTAACTAAGTGATAGTGTTCTCATCCCAATGTTTGTGGGATCATGTTCTATCTTGCATATTTTGTTCCCGGATGATTTCCATGAGGGGCAATAGGGGCAGTTAGGGGCAATATGCTATTTTTGCATATTTTCTTAGATTAGGTGATTTGTTTCCATATATTGTGGATGAGATAGAAGTTGTCCAATATCTATAAATATTGCAGCTCTCTCATTTGTCTTGTAATGCTTGATTTTGATATTAATAAAATACACAAGCACCGTCTTGTTTCTATGCAAAGCTTCTATGTCAAATATTGTTTTCAAGTATTCATTGTCAAGATTTGGTATCAAAGCAGTATTCTAATCTAGAGAGAGTGTAGGAAGTTTTAGGGAAGTTTAGGGAGATATGGAGAAATTATAGAGCTAGGAGGAGCCATAGATGCCCCCAGCCATTTCATAGCCCCTACCCGAATCCACACCTCGGTTCACGGTTGATTTGCAGTTGAAGAACACCTGAGTGCAATCACAGGCCCTTGCAGACCTAGATGTAACTCTCTTGTAAAAGGTGACATTGTTTCATTCTCTAGTATTTAAAAAAAAAATTACCTATACCTGCATTTTTTTTAAAATTAGAAGCATTTTTTTTAAATATAGTATTTTTGTATTGTGGGGACTAGAGATTTTCAAGCTCCCCACATAACTTCTCCTTCTTTGTGCTCTATTTCTTTTGATGGATGTGGTGAGATAATCGGAATGTAGGGCGAGCTGAGCTAGTATATCCAAGTGAAGGGAGAAAGAGAGGAGATTTCTCAAATCAACTGCAATAGTTTCAAGCTCGTGTGAAAGGCTTCCAAGTCAATCTCCCACATTTCCAAAGTAAGGCGAGTGATCGAGATTTCTCAAATCCATAATGACTGCAATCTGTATTTGCAAAACAAAAAAAAATTGATACCGTAGAAGTCACAGTGTGTTAAAGAACTCCCTCAATGATCTCGCATACAAAACGATCTAATATGCATAGAATTTTTAATGCCCGTGGATAAATCTGTCTCCGTGGTTTCATTCATCATAACAATCAAACTAAATAGCTCATGCGATGAAGGAAACAAGGTTGTACCTCACATAAGCCTTAAAACGTGTTTTTGTCAATAAATCCTCTTTAAAAAAACTCTCCATTTTTGGATTTGCGAAAAAAATTAGAAGGAAAGAAAAAAATTCCATTTTTGGAAAGGGGCCCAGAAAGATATTGAAATCACAATTTAAAAAAGTCATAACTTTCAATTGGTACCTCAGATTGAGGTGTCATTTTTTTAAAGTGTGTTTTTGCGAGCTCTACGTCTTGGTCCAGTTTTAATAAGATTTGTTTTGTAAAATTGCAAAAATAGTTTTTTTGTATTTGAAAAGAGGCCAAAGAGCCCAAATTATATATTTTTTCAAATTGGCCAAGAGAGCCATTTTATTTTTGCAAATCGGCCATAGAGCCAAATTTGTAACAAGGCCAATAGTGCAAAAATTCATTATACACGGATGAAAAGGAGCCCAAAATAAATAAAATAATATTTTTTGGGGGGGTGTGCAAGCTTTAAGGGGTGAAAAGTGTTCAATTTTTTCTTCTATTGTTATCACTTTTCACAATAACTGCAATTACTGAAAGCAAAATTCTTTTTGCTAGATTCTCACTTTTACGTTCTGATAATTATCCAAAGATGGAAAACAAAAATTTGTGCACAACTTGATTTTTAAAATCTATGGTTCGTTGTTTCTGGTACATTAACAAGATCTCAGCAATGATGTTACACAACAAGCTACATCTGATTGTGCAAATCAAAAAACAAAGTTAATAACCTTGTTTAGTTTTTTAGATGAGGTAGAACCTCATATTCATGAGACCACAACAACAAAAGAATCTTGGGACAAGTTGAAAACAATATATGAGTCAAAAAATAAGAACACAATACTTCATCTCTAGAGTCAACTATTAAACTTGAAAATGCAACCAACTAAAAAGTTGAAATATTTTTGAGAAGAGTAGAAACTTTTTATGCATCACTTCAGGCTTTAGAAGAAGAAGTAATTGACACATCACTCATGCATATAGTATTGAAAGCTCTTCCTCCTTATAGGATTTTTGTGACCACGTTAAACATAATTGGTCAAACAACAACTTTTGAAGAGTTAGTGAAAGTGCTACAACAAGAGGAAGTTATTCACTCAACTACTTTAAAAGGCGAAGAGAGGGCACTTGCTTTCAAACAAAAAGGAAAAAATAGGCCCGATCTTGTAAACAACCTCGAAGTAAGGTAATACTCAACAAGCCCAAAAATACTAACAATAATGTCTTATTTGTGGTCGAAAAGGACATGAGGTAAAAATTATTGGTATAACACATTCCAACAAGGATCATCAAGTGGTAAAAAGATTAATTACCAACAAACAAAATCTGGCCAACAACAGAGTAAATAGGGACAAAATAATCAAAAGTGGAAGAAGAAACCAACTCAACAAGGAAATGTAGCTGAACAGAAGATCAATTTGATGATGATGACTTCATATATTCTACATGTCAAATGAAGTATCCAATTATATAAATCAAATTTGGTATGTTGACTTTAAGTATGCGCAACTCGACACATGACAGAAAGAAATATTGGTTCTTCACAATGAGTAAAACACCCACCAAAAATCATGTCTCTTTGGGTGATGATACATCTTACAGTGTTGAAGGAATTGGTTCCATTTCACTACCACTTGGGCAACATAATTGTAAAATTACATATGTTCTTTATGTCCCTGGTTTAACAAAAAATTGTTATCTATAAGTCAATTATTAGATCACAATCTCAAAATTGACTTTGATTGTTGTAAAGGTGGTAATTTTTTTTTCCCGATTTTCTTAAACCTGGAAGAGCTCCTTGCTCAAAACGGTCAGGGGTAAGCACGGTCTTCGGGAATCACCCTCGACTTTAGATTACGATTTCGATCTTGCACACAAATGCACAAAAGAATGATCTCAGATCTCTGTTACCTCCTGTGAGTAACATACATCATCTGTTGTAATTAGCGATATCGAACCCACCATGTAGGTGGGGGAGTATCCAGGAATGATCCTGGTGAACACCGTATTGCTTCCACCAGGCCTTAAGGAGGCCTCGCGGCTGATCTCCCGATCCCGAAAGGACAAGGGCCAAGTGAAAGAAAACTCTTCCAGCCTATGTGCTCGACGGGAAGGCATTGCCCTACACAATCGTGCATTGGTAAAAAGATGTGCCTAATTCGAGATAAGTCACGAAGCTAAAAAATTATTGCAAAATCTTTGAATGTGGGAAGAATGTTTCAGTTGGATTTTGTTCAAGGAAATGATCAAGCACTTATAGCCAAGGATACATCATCAACTCAACTATGGCATCAAATACTTGGACATGTGAGTTTTGGATATCTTGACACACTTCATCAATACAATATGGTTAGGGGTTTGCCACTTATAAAAAGGGTGTAGATAAATGTCAAAATTGTTTGGTAGGAAAACAACATAGAGCACCATTCAAACATAGTACATTTTGGGCTAAGGAAAAACTTGACTTGGTGCATACCAATCTGTGCAGACCAATGAGACCTAGCCACTCTGGGTTTCAATATTTCATGTTCTTTGTTGATGTTTTTTCAAGAAAATGTGGATATAATATCTTGTTACAAAAGACCAAGCTTTTAAAACTTTCAAGAAGTTCAAAGCCCTTGTTGAAATAGAGTCTAGTAGGAAAATAAAAACACTCCACTCAAATCGAGGGGGAGAATACACCAATAATGAGTTTAATGATTTTTGGAAACACATGGCATTTGTCGTCAAATGGATCCTCCTCACACACCACAACAAAATGGTGTTGTTGAAATGTGAAATCATACTATCATGGATATGGTGCGATGTATGATTGATGATGCAGGTTTATAAAAAAATGGGCCGAAGCTAAAACAACAGTTTATTTACTAAATAGAGTTCCCATTGCAGCTCTTGATGGAGTAACACCTCAGAAGCATGGTTAGGGCATAAGCCATCTATTTCACACCTTAGAGTTTTTGGATGTAAAGCAAGTATGCACATTCCTAAGAAAAAAGAACTAAGCTTGATATGAAATTAGAAAAACTTATCTTCTTGGGATACAATGATGAAGCACTTGGCTATAGACTTATGGATCCAAGAATAAGAAGGGTATACACTAGTCGGGATGTTGAGTTCTTTGAGAAGAAAGAAGCAGATGCTCCTTCCATACACTCACATGATAAAAAAATCACCCCCATAATGAAAATAGAGGATGGTAATCACTTTGATGACGACAATGATGATGGGGAAGATAACAAAATTCAACCTCCCACAGGAACCACAAAAAGTATGCCTAAATGGTATACAAGTATGATAAGAGATGTAAAATTGGATAGTGTCCTCAAACATCTACCACTAGGATTAGGACTCACATTATGGCTCAAATGAGGCCAATTTGGCCTTAATGGGTAAATTTGTTGAAACTATTGAGCCATCCACGCTTTGAAGCCCTACGATCTAAACCTTGGAAAGATGTTATGGATGCAAAATATAAGTCACTTATAAAAATAATACATGAAAACTTATAGATCTTCCACCAGGAAAAAGTCTGATTGGATGTAGATGGAACTTCAAAATGAAGTAAACATAAGGCTAGACTAGTTCTAAGAGATATGCTCAAAAATAAGACATTGATTATGAGGAGACTTTTCATCCCACAACTAAGATAAAAACTTTCGAGTTAACATTTGCTCTAGCTGCACAATTTGGTTGGAAAATACACCAAATGGATGTGAAAGTGCCTTTCTTAATGGTGATTTATAGGAAGAAGTTTACATGACTCAACCAAAAGGTTTTGTCATACCGTAAAAGAGGAAAAGGTATATAAACTCATAAAATCACTATATGGTCTAAAGTAGTCTCCCAGGGCATGGTACATAAAAATCGACGAGCATCTCATTCAACATGGATTCAATAAGAGTCCATACGATCCTAATCTCTATCTCAAAAAGCAAGGGGGAGATAGTGATCATTGTAGTATATGTCGATGATCTAGTCATCACTAGAGGATCAATGAGGATGATTGAGTCAACAAAGAAAGATCTAACACGATCATTTGACATGACCGATCTTGGGATTCTACATTATTGTCTTGGACTTGAATTTTGGAAAAGAGAAAATCATATCTTTGTGTCACAATTGAAATACGCCAAGACAATGCTTGAGAAATTCAATATGATGGATTATAAGCCATTTTCCACACCTATGGAGACAAGACTTCAACTATCTCGAATAAATCCATCACCACAAGTAAATGCAACTCTCTATCAACAGTTGATCGGGAGTCTCATCTACTTGACTTACACTAGGCCAAATATCATCTATGCAATCAAATATCTTTCATGGTTCATGTAAGAACTAAGGGTTTCTCACTGGAAAGCAGCAAAGCAAATATTACGGTACATCAGAGGAACTATGGACTATGGCCTAGAATACAAGAATAATAATTTCTTCTTGACAGGATATTCAGATTCGGATCATCATGCAGGAAATATAGATGATAGGAAATCCACTTCAGGATTTGTATTCTTTTTGGGATCTGGACCGATATCATGGGGGAGTAAGAAGTAAACTTGTGTTTCAAGATCCTCCATAGAATCGAATATCGTGCAGCAGGTGGAGCTGTGCTCTCCGTGAAGCGATATGGCTCCGACATATACTTGAAGGATTGGGAATACCACAGAAAGATCCAACAATCCTACATGTTGATAATGAAGGAGTAGTAAAACTTGTTTGGAATCCAATTTTTCATGAGCGCACCAAACACATTAAGGTACAGGTACATTTCATTCATGAACATATTCAGAACAACAACATCTAGCTCTAATATTTCCCAACAGATATACAATGTGCAAATTTCTTCACAAGTCACTTGCTCGAGGTAAATTTGAGGGTTTTAGAGAGTTTCTCTCCTATTCACTTAAGACCATGCTGAATTAAGGGGGAATGGTAGGAATAAAACTTAGCTTAATTCATGATTAGTTGATATTTGAATAAATGTAATAAGTTAAAGTATTTAATTTAAACACTTTAAACTTATTTCAATAGGTATTAGTTATCCTTAGTAGTTGTTAGTTAACTAAGTGATAGTGTTCTCATCCCAATGTTTATGGGATCATGTTCCATCTTGCATATTTTGTTCCCAGATGATTTCTATGAGGGGCAATAAGGGCAATTAGGGGTAATATGCTATTTCTACATATTTTCTTAGATTAGGTGATTTGTTTCCATATATTGTGGATGAGATAGAAGTTGTCCAATATCTATAAATATTTCAGCTCTCTCATTTGTTTTGTAATGCTTGATTTTGATATTAATAAAATACACAAGCATTGTCTTGTTTATGTGCAAATATTATTTTCAAGTATTCATTGTCAAGAACTTTATCATTTTCAGATTTATTTTTTGAACGTGGATTGACATCCTTGGAAGGAAGTCCATTGATTTCAAGGGACTGACATTTGTCAAGCAATCCACCATATACCTATCTAATCCTATCTTTTTCGAGTGTCTCAGGTACATTGCAGGTAGTTTATCCTGTTAGAAAGAAGGAAGGAGCTTTCATCCATCAATATCAACATTCATCATCATGGGTATTAGTAAACCCCGTCGTATTTCGAGGTCCATTTGTTTTTGTTACTTCACTTCATTAAGTTAAATTTAGAAAGTAAAAACTCTCTGGTATAACCATGTCTAATTCTTTCTCGCACCATTTCTCATTGATCAATAAGAAACTTACAAAGAAAGCTATGAAATTATGAATTATATATAGTAAAAAAACATAAACATGTGTAAACGGATGCCAATTTTGAACATGGACCAAAGACGAAAAATTAAGAGAGACAACAAAATCCATGCACCTTAAAATGGACATTCCAAAGTTCTTATTCTTCAACATGCCTAGAGTATGTTGGCAAAGTCAGGGAGACCATATTTATTCAAGGTATTTTGGTAAGCAAGTAATGTCCCTTGTGTACACTTCCATATTTTCAAGGACTCAAAATATCGAATTTCACTAAATATTGCAATGTTACAAAATATGGAGCAGTAACAGAGGTTCGTATGTATTAGGGCATATAGAACTACAACATATGTCAAAAGTCCCTTCTCCACAATGCTTAGGTGATGCCCATGACCTATTTCAAAGCTTTATTTTTGAGCATGTTGGTTGCATGCTAGAAAAAGTGAATGGATGAGATTGGACACATGTTGGTTGTAGTTAGTGAAATAATCTCAATGCTCTTTAAGGAATAAACAAGTTGGACACTTGTCAAGTGCATTTGGATTAATTTTAGTGAAACAATGTTAATGTTACATCCAAGAGTTGTTGGTTGCCCTATTTTTGTTTGTTGTGGACATGAATTGGTGAACAAGGGTTACAAAAGTTACCACAAAAAGAGGCCGAAACATGGACACGAAATTCACGGAAATTCTACCAAAAAAGGAGTGCATGAAGAATACCACCAATAAACATGGAAGTGGCCAGCACATGATTTGCAAACTACGTCAAACATGATGTTAATGTTTCAATATTTAGTAATTAAAACATGTCAATGTTTAAGTAATATCATTTTTCTCTTAGGGATAAAATTTTATGCGATGTACAAGCTCCCGATAACACATCCACACCATCATATCATGTTTTATTCGTAGTTTATTGATAAAGTTTAGAGCTTCCACAATATAACAAGCATAGTCAAGAAGGTCAACCATACATACATAATGAATCATTGTAGACATATTGCAATAAGAAACACTTGTGGGTGAAGTTACATGCCTACATAAAGTTAAAAATAAAAGCAAAATTAAAGTGTAATGGGTAAAATTGAATCTAGAGTGCCTCATTAGTGTAAAGATCTGAAGGGCATGTTATAGACACTCATTATGGTAATTTATATATTGCAATAACACAAATCATACAACACTCTTGCACTACCACACACTTTCTCAATTTGACCAACTATATTATCCTTAGTTATATCTCACTCATTCTTGCTAGCACACATAACCTATTTGTTTGCATAACACTCATATTGATCCATCAAATTAGAGTATACCCTCACATATTATAATTCTAACTTTCAAATTACTCATACATGCATATGGGACCATAGTTCACAAAAAGGCCATAACACTCATACATTATGGGCCAACTTGACCTCTTTGGTCCCTCTCCCTCCAACAATATCTTTCTTAATTTTAACTCCTTTGGTACACGTATAGTATGTTTTATCTAAGTTTTCCAAATCCAAACCACATATATACGAAAACTATTCATCCATCACTAAAAAAGGCATTTTATCCACTTAACACCTAGCATTCTAATGAGAAAATACTAAGAGCAATCACAAGAAAAGATACTCCAAGACTCCCTTGAGTTGCATATACTTTACATACTCCTTCTAAGGTAGTTATCCACTCAGATTTATAGGCACAAAAGGCACATTATCAATGTTAAGTCAATCACAAAAGTTCAAGTGCAATTATATTGTTGCAAGGTCATGGTTATCATTTTGGTTGCATACATTCTAGATACCATGTGCTAGGTGAGAATGATGTGTGGTTTGAGCCCTCTTTAAAGTAGTGATAACATCGACGGTGCACAAGGGTGCCCAAAACCAAAATATTTTTTTGTAGGACTTCATCGCCATCTAGGGTTTTGAAGATTCAATCAAGTGCATAACGAGCATCACACAATGTCGAAGGTCGAAATTATAGACAGGAATAGATCAGGAAGCACTGCATATACCTAGGAAGTCTCAAGAGCTAAAAGTAGAGAGGAACAAGGGCATACATAAAGGTCCATAACGATGATATGTTTTGGGCCGTACCATACACCTTGGTCTAGACAACTTTTCAAGACTCCGTTTCAAAGAGCAAAGCTCTGCGCAGATCATTTCCAACCTTCTCCAGTCATCACTTTAACCCAAATTAGCATAGAAGTAAGAATATCATCTAAGTCTTCTTCTCATTATCATTGTGAGTACTTTTTGCATTGTTTATCATCATTTAGCTTTGTTCAATGATTATTCTTGATATTGCTACAATTAGCTCTGAAACTAATTGATTAGGATAATCTACCATCACAACTACCCCTTTAAATTTAACCATTTAGGTTAAATCATTTGGTGAACCTAAATATTATGTGTTATGCATCATATATATATATATATATATATATATATATATATATATATATATATATCTTGAGTTATTCTAGGGTCATAGAGATTTTAGTGATTTTTTATTCTTTTTCATCATGGTTGAAGCTCTTTTGATGCATTTACTATTAAACATTCAAATGATCTAAATGCATACATAACTGTCAACCCTCATAATCTAGATCTTTTCTTATATGTTGATCGTGAGGAATCACAACAGCTCTAGACTTATACTACTCTTGTTCCTACTGATGTCACCTATGTGGTTCCCACATCTTCCATTCCAGTTTCTTCTCCCCACCTCCTCGAGAGCATCTAGTCTTAATGTCTCCATTCATATGTCTACTACTCATCTTTCTTCTCCTCTTATATCTCATATTCAACCTAATTCTTCTTCTTGGAACCCATGCCTTAGAATCATTGGTGCATTATCTACAAGACCAAGTTATTCAATTACAATGACGTTCACTTACCTCCTCTTCTTCTATAATGTCATCACTTCTTATGCACAATCCTCTTGCACCTATGGTTATGTCTTATCCTCTTCCTCCTAGTTTTGTTTCACCTAAATTTCCACTTTTCAATGGTAAAGAAGATCCACAAGAACATCTTAGATCATTTCATGTTGCTTTCGCTTAGATAATGCTTTCAATGATACATTATTATAGACACTAGAATTATGTCACCTTAGTTCCTACCCATATATAAGCACCTTAAAACATCCCTCCACAAACCCATGTGACCACTTTACCCATCACAATATTTACCGATCCATATTTACACCCGTATGCACTAAATTTTACCTCACCAACCACCTGTAACCACATAAAACAAACCAAATAACCTCAACCCCCCAAAAAACTCCCCACAGAATTAAAACAACCCCAAAACCATTACAACTCGCATCAACCATGAAAATAATGTAGTTGGAACCATATCTAACCAAACTCCTCAAAAAATCCAGAATCGGTATTAATTCCCCTAATTAGTGCCAATCATTGTAGAACAATACCGATTCTCTTGAATGATAAAAATTCGATATAAAAAAACACATACCATTGCCTAAGGATTGGATGAATTTTGATGTGACAAGGCCATTTGACTAAGAATTTGGAGAGTTGAACTAAAGCCCCCTATTGGCGTGAACAAGAAAAAGCATGTTGTTGCACTAGCCTCCCTTTGGAGAAGTTATTTTCATCATTCATTCAATTGAGTTGCCTTCGTCATAAAGGTATGATCTTCATATGAATTTGTAAACCATTACTTTCAAATTTAATAACAACATTGTTTGCCTTATCCCAACATCCAGGCCCAAAACATCCCAATCCAATAACTCACTTAAAAAATTATATTATGAAATATTTGTGATTATGAACATACTTTTAAACAATAATCGACATTGATCGCATTGATTGACCCGATCGTTATCGATACCACAAAGAGTACTTAACCTTGCATTTTTAGTACATTTTGATACATTTCCTTCATATTTCAAAGTCATGGATAATGTTCTCTTGTGTGCGAATCATGGATTTATATTAGATGACCATCCCAGGAGAAGTTTTCAAACCCACCAACATCTATGACCTCTCCATATGTCGGTAACCTTTTGTATGGGAGCAATATGATATCAATCATGAATTGAGTATATGTGCCATCATCCTTACACCCAATCCAAATGACATCCCCGATCAGCTGGAGCTCCTCCTTGAAGAAAATGATGAAGCCAAACTTTATTGGACCAATCACTTCAATCCACATATAGACCATCATTGAAGACATCGATTAAATCCTCGTATCAAAGCATTACATATCAGTAATTCGTTATCCATATTGTCATATGTCATAGTTGGCAATTATTCTATCATTTATTATCCCTAGCTTGATTGCTTAAGAGTGGATTTACATTTGTTAAATTGAGTCTTTTCCTTCTCGGACTATCATTCATCACGTAGCTCACCTATCATTTTATTAATTTTGCTTTATCAAGTTGTATACTTGTGTAAAGGTTTTCCTTCCTAGCTAAAAAGGAGTTCCTACATCGCTTGGATTCAACGGTGCACATCCTTCATCCCGTAGGTAACTCTAAAACATGTTATCATTCTAAGTTTAAGCGTTTCATTTCTTACAAGAATTATCTCGAGCTAAAATTACTAAGACATAGTGGCATGGCCAATGGAACCTAAGGGTATCCCTTTTTATTAGTAGATTTGTGTCTAGTTATCTTGTTTATTGTTTTCATCAAAAGAAAAACATAAAACTTTTCCTTTTGATTAAAAAGAATTGCATTTCATTCTTGTTTGTTTGATCACATAGTTTTAAATAGGAGGAAACTCTTATCAATCACTGTCTTTCCCTCACACACAACCAAATCACAAAAATCCAAATAAGCATCTAAACATTTCCTACTAGGTATACCTACTTGGATTTCATCACCAAGGGGGAAACTCGACTCGATGTTCTAACTAAGTATAAATAATTGGTGGGTGGTATATTGGCTAAGCACCCAACACCCTTATCATTGTGAGATCGTGAAGTGAGGGGTAGACCCCAATATCATGCCTCATAATGACACTAACATAGATACGGGACTCACATACCTTTTAGTATTTAGAGGACTCCACCTAAACCTACCGTATACCTACCTTGGTAGGCCTAACTTTGGGTACCTTATATAAACCAATTTTTCTCTTCACACATTTCTAAAGTTAATCAAGATAATCAAAACTTTCTTGTTGATTGTGTAAATTGTATTAAACAACTATTTTTCATTTATTGTTTTTTACAGCCTCATGGTCTTGACTTGAAAATAGTCTCAAACCCATAATACCATAGACATGTCAGATCCACTACAACAATATGTGGATAAAACCCAAGAACCGTCGTGCTCTCCCAATATTAGATCAAACACTTCAAAGACCCTTGATTTTCCTTACCAAGCTCCTCATAGTTCTTTTCGAGTGGGGATCCTACTTTCGAGGAACTCCTAAACACTAATCCTATTGCCTTTAGTAGTTACCTAGCCTCACAAGCTATTTGTAACCCCCATTATAACCCAAAATCCCGACCGAATCTCAATATCACATTTATGATCCCACTTGACACATCAACTCCACCTACTAATAGTCATTGAGCAAGTTTTCAGTTATACTTTTCCCAATCACATTGAAACATCTAAACCAGTACCATCATGTACCCTAGCCAATTTTGATCTCAATATCATCTCGTAACATACAACAGCTTAGCCACCTAAGTCCCTTACCGCATTTTTCTTCATTCATATACCATTTTGCACCTTCACACACAAGTTCTCCACCACATGTGGTTAGCCACATGGTGTCCAAGTCTCCTCTTCTCTCACCAGGCTCCTTTGGTATGCCTTATCCTATGAGCTCCTTGGCCACATCCCAATAGTCCTCATCTCCAATCCAAAACTTGGTTGTATCTATCCCCATGTCTTTACCTCCTATAAATACAAGTGTTATTACTAACACACATCTTGTGTGTCAACCAATACCTACGGTTGGATTCTAACAAAGACAGCTTACATCCCCCTCAATAAAATTTGTTTCCCTCACAACCCTTCCTCAACACTTCCCTCCCCAATCTTATCAATATCTATACCCTTCATCACAACTATCGAGTACCCAACTAACTTACAATGTGTTAGAGACATTCCTCCTTCCTAGAATCATCCATTATCATTTCAAAGAACATTAACTAGTCCCCTGTCTACATACAAGGTAATCCACCTCAAAACATTCAAACACCTCAATCTGACCTCCTTCATGCCCTCATGAGCAGGATGGCCAACTTAAAATCTTCTACTTGTGGCCTAAAAATGCATTTTCATACAAGCACATCCGTAAATGAACCTATCAATACAACAATATCAATCAAACCATACTCCACACATTGGGAAATCCCCAAGTTTACTAAGTTTTACAATAAGGAGGACCGTCAAAACCATATGAGAGAATTTCAACACTCTTGTTATCTTATAGCCTATGATGATGTTCTTTTTTCACATCTTCCCCATATCAATAGTGGGGCATGCCTTAGACTGGTATAATAACCTCACCCAACATTCCTTGTATACATTCACACAACTAGCCTAAATCTTCCTCAATTATTTCTCCATCAACATTTTGAGGAAGATATATATTACCGACTTCTATACCATCAAAAAATTTGAGGATGAGTCCTTGCTGATTTCATCATCAAATGACAAGGAATTATAAACGAGTTGTTATTATTGCTTCCCATCTGAGCTAATTGAATTATTTACTCGATCCTATGCCAAAATATTTCTCCCACTCTTCAAATCTAGTCCTTTAAGACCTTTGAAGAATCCTTTACCATGGCTAGAAAACTGGAAATGCAAGCCCTTGAGGAGGGAAGACTTAAAAATATAAAACAAAACCACTAAACCGATCCTTCCAAAAATTCTCTAAACTCGAAAGGCATCACTAATGTTGTCATCCTTAAGATAACCTCATCCAATCAATCTAATTCATCACATACACAATCTTAGATATCAATAACTTGACCACCAAGATGATACACACCTCTAGGAGAACCTTATGATATTGTCCTTGAAAAACTCCCAAAGGCTTACCTAATTGAGCTACCATCCATCAACAACTCATTTGATAAGTCCCGATCTAAAGCCACATGGTATATGAAGGATCACTTTTACAACTACCATCAAGTAAAAGGTCTTCATGTGAACCACGCCTTTCTTTCAAAAATGTGGTCCAAAATCTCATAGACAAAGGAGAACTCCAGCTTAGATAATCTCAATGCTCCTCAAACCAATCCCTAAACATCTACAAACAACTATTTCCCAATCACTCACCCGCAACTAAATCAAGACAAAAACACCGAGAACCCTACGAGTTATGTCATGAACACCATCTCACAATATCCCCTTCCCGAAAATATCCCCTCATTACGAACACTTCCCTTAGAAAATCTAAAATTCTTGGACCTTCTCACAAATATTCCTCAAATCAAACACGACCCTATCAACTATCTACATACCTACTACTTCTTCTGACCTTCTAGATCTAATTTCATGGACCAACCCTGAGATGACACCTAAACTAGAAAACCCCAAAACCAAAACACCTCCCGCACCAACCAAAATCTGAATATACAATAATAGGAAAACCCCCAACACCCGTGCAAGAAGCTTGAACTACCACAATCCAAAGATAATAATCCAATCACATCCACAATTTCTCCCTTGCCTTCTATTTTGGGACCCCATCCTTCTTCTAAATTAAACATCACAATCAAAGAATCCAAATCAATTCATAGACAACCTCCTCTTCTTCCACCACATCTCAAATGATCTCGACAACAATCCAATACCATTGGGCTCCAACATGTCCTACTATATCCAAAAATAAGGAGAATTCCACTAACCACCCTCATAAATCGACACAAAACATATAAACCCAAAAGCTTGAACACTCCTCAAAATGTCACCATTCAATAACAACCTTTGAAAAGAATCTATACTACCATCCTTGAGAATCTCATGCAAGCCTCTCGCCATCGTGTTACCCCCAATCAATTTTTTTAATACTCATATACAGAGACCCACAAGGTACACGCCAAACAAAACCTATTCCTACCATAGGTCCCTAGGCCATGACACTCGAGAGTTGCAAGGACCTTGGAATTGTGATCTAAAAATCTCTCATAATGATGATCTTCTTGAGGAAAAAGATCATCCCGATCCACCATCAACCTAAAAGGACCCACACATGAATCCTCAACATCATCAAAACAAACATTCACCGAATAAGGGGACAAGTGGGAATTCGATACTAAGGGTCCCTTACTAGACATTTTCTCATCACTCTTCATCAATGTCCCCTCTTCCAAATCGACGTAGTTCATATAACCACATGAGCCCAAAACCAAGATCTAATAATTCAAGACAAAGGAAAAGAAAAAGTCTCTATACCTAGAGTAGCTTCGAACCCCATTTAACATCTTCCTCCAAGGCTAAGGCATCCATCTCGATTAACTAAAATGTAAATATATGGACTAGTTAATCTAACCTATGAACACATGTAAATAAAGTTAATAGAAGTTGTAAATCAATGTAAAGATGAACCAAACAACTATGAAAAAGGAAATGCTAACCCCCGATGTTTAAGAGAGAAGAGGAAAGGACTCAACTTAATAGTGGGCTTACTAACTGAGCATTGCACTACATTTTAGACCCAAATGTAGTTCTAGTGTGTGTGTGCATCATGTTCCTTGGTGCTTCGGTGTCAATCGCACTTTATGAAGTAGTGAGAAATAACTAGATGTAGAAAATGTAATAGAACATGTACATGAAATAGAATATAATCATCCCCATATGTTGTGTGTGGTGTAAATGTCCTAGCCTTGCGATGGATCTATGCGGATGCAAGTGATCTCCAATGCAATAGATGGATGCAACTCTAGATGGATGATAGTAATGACTAGTGCTTGGTCCCTCATTATGGTCTCATAACTTTATATTTATAGGGTTATCTTGATATAATTTCATAATTAACCTCGAAATGGATGACCACAAAAAGATAAGGATCTAAAACAACTAGAAAGAGTGTAAAAGTGGCAAGAAAGGGTGAAAAGAATTGGGGCACCCATGGTGGGACTAGGGTGCCCATGGGTGCCCCAATACTAGCCTGGGTGCCCTAGTTGAGGCTAAAATAATGGAAGATGACTGAAACAGACTGGGCATATAGGCGTAAAAGGTTGAGAGTGACAAAATAAAATAAAATAAGATGGCCAAATAAAATGGGGATTAATTAGTAATTTCTTCACACAAAAACCTTCTAAATAGTAGTATGACACAAGGACTAAATAATGTCTAAAGCGCATGATTTTGGGTCTACACCATCCTTGGCTCGAATCAAACCAAACCCACGACAACCATCCAAAACACAATCCTAAAATAACTCTACCAGTGCACCGATGAAGATGTCCTTATACAATCTCATCCATAATTCCCCTCAACATTGACAAGTAATGATGAATATGTTACAATCCATTTATGTCCCTTTAGGCGTAACCAAAACCACTAGCTATCTTCATCTATTCCTTAAAAAAACCACATCCATCATGTTTGACTCTATAAAAATCCCCACATCCTAGTTTGACGATGAAGATCCCCCTTATCTATCACAGTCCAAATCAACCAAACTCGCATCAAATGAGTCATGATTGACAATGGTGTGAGTATCAACATCATCTCTACCCATGCCTTCAAACAAATTCTATTGTCGAAACTGCAGTGTGCCACTCACCCACCATCATTCTCACCTTTAATGATACCATCACCCCCACAATGGGAACAATGGTCCTACCCATCTAGGTCAAAAATCATACCATCCTTGAACTCTTCTACTTAGTAGAAGGGTAATTCTAATACAATATCCTACTTGGACGTCCTTGGATTTGGTAGATGCATTACATCCCTTCCACCTTGCAAAGATTCCTAAAATATGAGCACGAAGGGAAATTTCATGTTATTCTAGTTGATCCTAACCCATTCAAAAACCTTCAACATGACTTACTAACCTAATAATGTCTTAATACCCCTTAAACGTATCACCTCCTCTTGATGACACCCTAAACTTTCATAAGCAAATTGTAAAGCTAAAAAAAGAAGGCTAACACCATTAACACCTAATAGTTAAGGTTCTAAGTCTAGGAATTTAAAATTAAGATAGAAGCTTAAAAGAATGCTTAACTAGTATGAAAGCAATACAAAATCTAACTAAACATGCTACCAATATGCTTGATTTACCTAACATGGGCCTAAATAGACCTAAGAGGGAAATCAAATGGTTATGGTTGCTACTCCAAACAAGGTGAAATGGCCTCTCCAAATGACTACTTGGTCATTTTGGATATCCATCTACTAACCCCATTGAAGGCTTTAAGCAAGGATTGAACTTGGCTATATATCATATTTATTATATGAGATGCAAATCAAAGCATGGTGTAAAGTATAAAGGAATGAGGTGCACCCTTTTATAGTTTTCCTTTTGGGAGAAACTTGTATTTTAGTGCATGTGGGACTAAAAGCCCCAAATTATATTAGAATTATTAATCATGATTAGGCCTTGCTAATCACAATTAGTGAATTACCAAGTGATTAAGAGGTGTGAAGCCTTAATCAACCGCTTAGGGTTAACTAGGAGGCTAGGATAAGATTTTGAAGCTTGAGATGTTATGGAGGTGAATGGGGTGATTTTGAGTGGTTGGAAGAGGGGTTTAAGCCAATACTAGGGTATATTGACCAAAACAAGGGCAAAATAAGCTTAATTAGCTAATAAACACTAATTGTCTATTTTGAAGAGGATTTTGACTTACGATTCACCGTAAAGTGGCATCCTGAATGCAAAAGGGGTTACATAATCAACAAAGCACTGTTAATTCACTAAAGTGGTAAGAAACATTAGTTAATTAGTAAAGATCACTAATTATAATGGAATTGGCAAGAATGAGAGTGATTTGCATGCGTTTTGGCAATAAGATTGCAAAAGCGAATTTAGGTGTCTACATTTGCCCCTGTTTGAGGTGAAGTTAGTGACTTCGCTTCAAATATTGTAGACAAGTGTGAACATGTGGATTTTTAAAGAAAAATTAGTAGTAATTAAGGATGCCCCTCGAGTGTCGATAGGGTGATAGAAGAAGTTTATTGACGATTGAAAATATGATCGAAATGAATAGAAGAAAATAGGTTAGAACGGGTGTGAAACCCTTGGTTATTTAGAAGGGAGAAAAATAGGGATAAACGTGGTTGTTTATTGCTCCAGGTGATTTAGAAGAAAAATTAGTAGTGATAAGAAATGATAATGGAGAAGAAATGATTAACGGAGAATATAGGACAAGCCTAATCTTTACATCCAGCCTTTCAATAAGCAATACGTTTATATCATTTTGCCCCTAGGTCTACATCATCAACCTTTATTTAAAATAAACAAAAGTGTAAGATAACATGAAAAGCTAAATTACTAACAATTGTTTATTGCTAAAAATATGTAACTCCATGCAACATACATAATGCAATGCAATACGAGTAAGTAAAACGATTCTTAACTCAATGCAATATACACAATGCAATGCTATACGAGTAAGTAAAACAATGCTTAACTCAATGCAACATACATAATGCAATGCAATATGAGAAATTAAACCAACTAACCTAACAGAGAAACCAATGCAATCACACATATTTAAACAAATAATGTGTTGCACCCATGTTTTTGTTATCAAGTTGCAATTCCCAAATGTTCATGTTGTAATGACAAGGGTTAAAAATACTGCCCCAAACAATAACACATGTAAGGGAAAAATGGAGGACACTAGTAATCCTATGGAAAAACATTCGTGCACTATGACACAATCTCTGACAACTCACGGTTGCACAGGAGTACCGATGTAATATGCAACCAAGCTTTTGTTAATGGGGGTAGATCACGATGATTTGCAAGTCATTTGAGACCAGAACAAGCAAAGAACCGTAGAAATACGCTTTTGTAAGACATATTTCAATGTTTAAGGATGATGCAATTGACACATGATTTAGCTTTGTGTATATGTTGTTTACCATTTTTTTGAAAATTTTAAATTTTTGCATTTTTTTGGATTTTTAATGATTTAACCAATTTTTTCAGTTTTTTATTGTTTTACTAATTTGTTTGGGATTTTTAAAAACATTTGTAATGTTTGATTTGTAAAACATATTTGAATGTTTTTTAATTTTTGAAACATATTTGAATGTTTTTATTTTTGAGAAGTTTTCTGAAGCTATGTACAAGAAACGAAGAAACATGGATGCCCCAACGACAAATGGGATGTACAAGGGTAGAACGCCATGCACATGTGAAAGAAAGTGAAGATGAAAAATTTCCCCAGCGTTAGATGGGAATATTCAAAGGCAAACTCTTCATGTGCAAAAGTTGGATCAGGGCCAATATAGATAGGTTCAATCATGATGATGAACGTAACCCAATGACGTCTAGGAAGGAGCAAGGATGCCCCTAGCGTAAGCTAGCCAAGAAGCACATGATATAAAGAAGTGGAAGATTGTTTTGAGAAATGGGACAAAGGTGCCAAAATATGAAAAAAGGAAATATTATACACATGGATGTTTTGAATGAATAAGAAGAATAACGAATGTGAATGAATGCATCTTAGAAGCATCATGATGAAAAAGTGATTAGCCAAAGTCACGAATCATTAGACAAGATACATACAAGAGTAAGAGTCTTAACAAGGTCCAAAAAAGACACTTGATAACATACTAATAATTTTTGCTCATAGAGATCCAATGTGTGCACGTGGAAATTATTACCTATTGGAAGGAAGATTTGATAGACAACAAGTGAAGACACCCTAGCCAATGTGTAGGAATGATTTATTTTTCAAAGTTGATTTTTATGAATGGATTGTGGAAGGAGAGTCATACATTACTCTGCTACCAGCAAAATGTACATAGCCTCGATGGAGATGCATTTAATTCTAATCAAAACATTTCTCTACTTCCAATCAGACATCTAGAGCCCCAAAGAGAGTTTACTCTGGAAATACCCCAAGAGAGAGTTATATATCAATTTGCTTTTGCTTTCAACTTTGTGCTTTTTGATTTGATTGATTCTTTTGCTTTTTGAAAACTTATTTCAGATCTCTTATTTGACAAGGGGTTAAGAACCACTGATGGCTTGATGGAAGGAGGTGGAAGTGATTATGATGAAAATATTGGCTAGTGTCAACAAATACGTCCAAAATTTCTTCGCAACAAGTTTTTAGATGTTGATTGTTATAGATCTCTAAGAGGTCACTCATTCTTTAATTTACCAAGGTGATAGAAGACCAAGGTCAAATGGATACCATAGAGATAATCTGACATAAAATTCATGTGAATAGGCTAACCAAAATATCACCGAAGGGATGAAAATGGTAGGAAGACTTGTAGAAGAAGAGCAAGAAAGGGAAGAAATAACATCCATGTGTATGCAATACCTGATTGCAATGTGTGTTTGTTTACCTTTGATTTTTTGAAATGTTTTATCTTTTTATTTTGCATTTTGTCTTTTTTAAAGGTAAGACCAATAAGGTCAATTGGCGTGATAAGATTCAATAACAATGTTAGCAATTTAATTGCTAAGGAAGACTAGGTGTGTTTTCTTATCAAGATTCATATTATCCCCGATATAAATGATCGTGGTGAGCTCATTCTCAATAGATGAATACATTTTATCATGAAACATGGATTTTGTTTGTGGGAGCTTGAGGTCCCTATCCAGAGGTTTCTACACTTTATGCCATACTTGATGGGTATATTGATGTGCATTTTTGAAGTGCATTTGATTATGTACTTTAAGATTGTTTAAATTGTTGTGAGCTTTAGAACTCTTGGAATTATTGGTCCGAGTCCGATGAAGAAATTGTTTTGGTTTCTTATAATCTAATATGTCACTTGTCTAATCCCGATAAGTAGGAAAAGAAAGTGGATGCATATAATTGGTGGGAGAAATGACGGCGGGTTTTCCACAATCATTGATATAAGAACGATATCTTCGGACGTGAAGGATATGGTCCAAAAATTGAAGAGAATGGGCTATCGTGAGGTGTCCCATACCTTGAAGCTAAATGGATATAAGGATGTGGCCTTAAGATTGAAGATGAAGGACTTCCCGGTGGCGTCCTCATAGATGGAAGATGAAGGACTACCTGGAGGTGTCCCATATATAGAAGAAGATGGGCTACTAGGATGTGGCCCAAGAATCGAATGAGGGGACTTCTGGACGTGCCCCCAATATAGACAAAGATGGGCTACCAAGAGGTGAGCCATAAATAGATAATGTGGGGATATTTGGAAGTGGCACATATAGAAGAAGATGATGGGATACTAGGTGGTGACCCAAGGTAAGATTACGATGGAGGAATCCCGATAGATAAATAATGATTAGGTAATGAGAAGATAGGTCATAGATCAATGCTAGACCCAAGCATTTCATCACCCAATGAAGAATGTGAAGATGAAAGAATAGGAGGATCATGTTCGATGATCATAGGGCATTCCTCTATTTTTTGATAAAAGGCATCAATCTATTTCTCCCAATATGTGAACATATCAATGTCTAAAGAGGTTTCTTACTCGCAAACTTCTAGAGGAATGTCTTCATGTACCCTAAAAATTCTCTAATGACTTCTTCATTATGAAATGAATCAATTGGTGTGGGTAGTTTTTCTACCACAATAGGTTGATTGGATGAATGTGACATGGGAGTTGACTTGAATGATTGATTAGAAGAACTTTGAGTTGGAGAGCTCTTCGACGGAAGAAGGGTCATTGAGGTGACTAAGAAATGGGGTCCTGTAAAGACAGGGATGACCGTGACTTAGGAGTCGTATTAGAGGAATAATTTAGATTGGAATCTTCAAAAGAATCAAAAGACTTAGAATCATTGGGATTGGAATCAAAAGAATCAGAAGAATCAAAATCATACCACTTACCATGAGTTGAAGATGGGGGAAGAGGTAAGTGAACGGGTTCTTTAGCACAAAGAATCAAACGAGGTCTAGTTGTGATAGGAATCCTTTGATGGGAATGTTGAAACCTAGGTTCCTTACTGTCATAAGTATGTGGAACTCGCATGATAATAAGTCTTTATCAACACTTGCCTATACATATATAGCTAGGGGATATCACCGGGGGTTATTGTGTTGACATATTCAACATGTGTATCTACATAACCAATGAGAGCATCAAGATGATTCTCCTCATTAGACACATAATTAAAATTATTGTCCTAATTATGTTTAGGAAAATTCTTCATATTGGTGGATTTGTTAGGAGTGGATGAATCCATCTCCACATCGCCACTTTTGATTAAGTCTTGGATGTAGTGCTGCAAATTCAAAAACTTATTTGTTTTATGACCTTTAAGGATGTGGAATTGGCAATATTCATTATCTCTAAACCATGATGGTTTAGGCACGTCATTCTCTGTATAAGGCATAACTTCGGGATATCTATCCATATTAACCACCTCTATCTGTTTTAGTATTGATGACATTGAGTTAGATAGAGGAGTGAAAGTACATCATTTATAATCGGTAGGTGGATTGATTTTTGCAAGTTTCAAGGAGTTTTGTTTTGAATGACTTGTACTCATTTAAAGTCTACTATCCCATCACTAACAATGTTTTTGTTCCTATTAGGGATAAAATTTGTTTTGTCATTAGATTTAGAATCATTATGATCATGGGAGAAAGGTTTTAGAGTCCCCTAGCTAAAAATGCTTTTTTGATTTGACTCCCTTTTTCAATTACCTCTTTGAACGTGTTGCCACAATGAATTTGCAAGTGGAATATAATGTCTAGATGGAGGTTGGGAACAAATATGCCTATCAGCTACTTTTCGAGATACGAAGCAAGGGAAGTGACTAGCTAACCCTCTTTATCTTTGTAAAAATGCAGCAAAGTTTTCATTGTTTCGTTTCTTGGCATTGTAGAGATCTAACATGGTAATGTCATTTTCTATATTGAAAGAGAAGTGTCGTATGAAACTATCTACTAGTTCTAGCCATGTTGATATGAATCCCTTAGGGATATGCACAAACCATTCTAGTGTTGTTGCTCCTAAACTTTGTGGAAATAAGCACATAAGATAATTGTCATTGAATGCCACCTCTTGACATGCCATATAAAAGTCTTTTATATGATCACAAGGGTCACCTTTTCCCTTATATTTATCAAATTTTGGAAAATTAAAATGTCTTGGGAAAGGTACTTGTAGCATGGCTTTGTCAAAAGGGTAGGAACATAACTCATCGAACCGATATTTCTTGCTATTGTTACCGGTTTGGCCCTTTGTAATGCTTGAAGGGCGTTCTTCATAGTTGACCACTCTTGATTAAAAAGTGGATCTTGCTTGGGTGGTGTATGCCTATATGAAGGATTAAACCTAGGTCTATGCCCACCCCAATTTGTTGTGATAATATCTTCATAAGGATCTCTTTGTGCCTCCTGTCGAGGAGTGTTTATTGGGAATTCGTGAAATGAAGCCTTAGGTTTTGCCTTTGGTATGGCTTGTTTCAAAACTTTGGGTTGTTCCCTTTGTATATGGGATGCCAAACTTGCCAATTGGCAAGTGAGGGCTTGGACCTATTGCTCTAACATCACCTCTTGAATAGGTATGTCATGATGATTTTTGTTAGGGGAGGTTGTGCATGATGAACATGTTCCTCGTTGTCTTCACTACGTATTTTAACAACATATATTCGATAGTCTCCATTGTTTTCAAATGGTGTCTCCTCATTATTCTGCCATGCAGAAGTAGAGGCGTGACCTAGATTTAAAATTTCATTAAAAGTGTGACGAGGGAGGTCTACTTATTCTTCTCTCCAAACTATGCCAACGATAAGAGAAGGGTCTACTGTGGAAGGTAATTTGGATCCTAGTTCCACAACCCACATAATAACTTCATGTTTGTTATGAAAATGTAGTCGTCAAAATGGGAAGGATGAAGCCCTGCATCCACGCAAGGATAATCCTCCTCTCCACCACTATGGTCAACCATGAGATTATCCTCCAAAAGAGGGTTTTCACCTCCAAATATATTGGCTTCTAACTTTTGTGACCCCATTCTTGTAGTAAACATTACTTAGAATAGAAGGTACAACGCGAAATATTTCCACTAAGGTTTATTAACAAGGGACCCTAGTCAAATTTGTGTAGTGTAACAACCCTAAGTCATTAAAAACAATGGTGACTATAAAATAGCCACAAATTCAATATGTCAATGTGAACCTAATAATTAAAGAATAAGCTACCTTAGAAGGTAATATATGACACAAGTTTTCCTTAGAATAATACAATGACGTACAACGCTCAAAATTTAGTTACACCAAATAGTTTATTCTCTAAGATTTCATCTAGATAGGTTTGCAACCAAATAGTGACAACAAAACATCACCAGTTAGGTCAAGTTTGCAACAAACAAGGCCTAAATGATAAGAGAATGTTGACGCAATCTTCTAACAAGATATACTAAAAACTAGTTTCTAAACACTAACAAAGTCCAAGTCTCATAAAATGGATGATAACAATGTGAGTAATGTAACGACACTATTTGGACACATGAACCAAGATTTTGGGAAAGCAATATTTCTAGTTTCAAAATGATGTTATCATGATGCTAACAATGTATCCTCAACACTCACAAAACTCAAGACAAAGTTAGGATGTAAAAACTACGTCTAAGTATAACAAGAAATTGCTATGCGTGTGAACAATGTAACTCTACAATATAGAGATTTAGGCCTAATTTCACAATGGAAACAAGACGTAAATATCTCAATTGTATGGCTATAATGTGGGTAGCGTAACAACTCAAAAAAACAAGGATGAAATCACCTAACTATGATGATAATAAGTCTCAAATATGGGTTTTTGAGACAAGGGGGCCTACTAGATCGTGAGTATGTACCATGCACACTTTCAACACTTGCACTCTGGCATTGCAACCTAGTCGCACAAGTAGAATACAAAAGTGGTGGACATGCGATATCTAGCGGTATCCATATATGTTTTTCCTTTTTCCAAAAATGGGAAACAAGAAAACAAGGGTGTTATTTTGGCAGAGTTTCACCTTGTCTTAAGACAAGTGAAAAACTAGGACAAAATGACACTAAGTAGATTTCGTGATGAAATGTCATGTGGTTTCAAATTTAAGAGATTCTTTCCCTTGTTCGAAAAACAAGATTTTGAATCTAACAAAGTTGTTACTTTGTGAGAGCTCTCAAGTATACTATCTAAGACAAAAATAATGGCTCCAAGCCGACAATCTTCCTAGGTGGTTCTCTCTCTAGGTGTCACAAGATATCTAGAGCAAGCTCAATTTACCAAGGTTTCCCAAGGAGTATCTTAGATTTACTTTACCCCCTTTAGTATAATGAGCACTGAAGTGCGTTCAGTTATACTTTCACTGGGGTCACGATACATATATCTTTGACGCTAATCTCACCAAGGCGTACTAGACAAGTCGGTAGTGTGGAGAACTTTCTTGTTTCATTCACAAGGTTCCCTCTTGCGTGAACTACTTTAGGGTTCCTAGGACCATCCCCATTGTTATAGCTTAAGGCTTATGCCAAAGGGGTTATGTTCTAGTTGAGCGGATGAACCATAGTTCTTAACCAAAACCCTAAATACAATGTGATGATTATGGTGTATTTTTTTATCTTGTAGACTTAATGTGGTTTTTATCTTACTCTTTTTGGCAACCTAAAATCACACGTGTTGTTAGAAACATTGTTTAGGTCCTCCTTTATTTGACTAGCATTATGTCCTTCACAAAATGGTTAGTAGTTTCAAAAGATTCACAATATCATAAGAAAATAGCAATGAAAAATGCTTGTAAATCAACTAACTACCATCAAATTTTGCAAAAACAAGGTTTATTCCCAATTCATCCAAGTGTTTTTAATGAAAAAGACTAAAATTTATTTTGATTCCCAAGATCACACTAGGTGCAAGGGAAGAGCATACACAAATTCTAGCCTTGGTTATTTAGCAAGTGAAAAAGCATTTAAACTAAAAGATGATTAACAAAGTTTCCTACTTACTCTAATGATAGAAAAAGAAGGTTTAAGAGTGCTTTTGATTCTCTAGATCACACGAAGTGCAAGAGAAGAGCATACACACCTTAACCCAAACTCATACAAAGCATGGAAACAAGATTAATTCCTTCAAACCCTAAGTGATTTTATAAGAAAACTTACTCTAAATCTATGAAATTGACAAAAATGGCATCTAAAAACCTTTAAAAAGTAACAAAAATCCTAAAAACCAAAAATGGAAATTTTGAGTTTGTAGGAAAAATTTATATAGACACACATGCATGCCTTGTCGGTGTGTGCATGCCTGTTTCAATGCTTACGCACCTCTGTCGATGCATACACGTGCCTTGTGTAAAAAGTGATTGACAGCTGAAAAAGGTGAGTTACATGTGCACTTCTAGAGAAGTGGGTGCACGCCTATTTCAATGTTTGCGCTCCTATTTCGATGTGTGCACACTTGTTTCAACGCCTATGCTTTCGATTCAACACATGCACACCCCTTCACTGGAAGTGGTCAAAATTCAAGTTTTGACAAGAATTTCTTCAAAAGGTCAAATCTTTGGTATTTTTTTGGCAATTTTGATAGGGCTTCACCTCCTTGAATCCTACAAGGAACATAAAAACACAACTTCTACCACTAATCTAGTTGAAACAACTACCTAGCTTGAAAAATGATCTAAAACTTTGAAAACTACTCTAAAACTTTGAAATTAATCTAAAAATCTTGAGAAACTAATCTAAAAAGCTTTAAAAGTACTCCGAAATATTGAAATTTAAACTAGAAAACTTGAATCTAATGGGGTATTGTCCCACCTGCGTGCCAAATGATGAAACCCTAAAATTTTATAAGTAAATTGAAAAGCTAAACAAGGAAGGATAACACCATCTCCACCTAATAGCTGAGGTTCTAAGTCTAGGAATATAACATTAAGATATAAGCTTAAAAGAATGCTTAACTAGTATGAAAACAATACAAAATCTAACTAAACATGCCTACCAATATGCTTGATTTACCTAACATGGGCCTAAATAGACATAAGAAGGAAATCAAATGGTTGTGGTTCTACTCCAAACAAGGTGAAATGACCTCTCCAAATGATTACTTGGTCATTTTGGATATCCATCTACTAACCCCATTGAAGGCTTTAAGCAAGGATTGAACTTGGCTATATATCATATTTATTATATGAGATGCAAATCAAAGCATGGTGTAAAGTATAAAGGAATGAGGTGCACCCTTTTTATAGTTTTCCTTTTGGGAGAAACTTGTATTTTGGTGCATGTGGGACTAAAAGCCCCAAATTATATTAGAATTGTTAATCATGATTAGGCCTTGCTAATCACAATTAGTGAATTACCAAGTGATTAAGAGGTGTGAAGCCTTAATCAACCGCTTAGGGTCAACTAGGAGGCTAGGATAAGCTTTGAAGCTTGTTGAGATGTTGTGGAGGTGAATGGGGTGATTTTGAGTGGTTGGAAGAGGGGTTTAAGCCAATACTAGGGTATATTGACCAAAACAAGGGCAAAATAGGCTTAATTAGCTAATAAACGCTAATTGTTTGTTTTGAAGAGGATTTTGACTTACGATTCACCGTAAAGTGGCATCCTGAATGCAAAAGGGGTTACACAATCAACAAAGCGTTGTTAATTGGCTAAAGTGGTAAGAAATGTTAGTTAATTAGCAAAGATCACTAATTATAATGGAATTGGTAAGAATGAGAGTGATTTGCGTGTGTTTTGGCAATAAGATTGCAAAAGCGGCATTTAGGTGTCTACACCTTCAACTAGGCCACTTTTATCACTTACATGCTAGTATCCAGACTTCTCAAAAATGAGTCCCTCATTTTGTATTTCAAGGACTCTCACTAGGTGAATACCAATTGTTAGCCTTGAATACACTCCCCACACCGCAAGAACACGACAAACCCAATAAACACCCCTTTTACCATTTGAAAGTAAGAAATGTCATCCTCTTCACCCCCCATTGACACACTAATCTCATCTATAGAGGGATCAACCTTTTGTCCTTATATCAAGACAATCAATAACACATAAGACCCTTCTCCTTTGATTTCTCCTTCATGTACAAACCATAATTTTTCCAGACTTACCTTTATCACTCGTGCGTGGAAAGGTTTCAATATGGCTAAATATGACCAATGCCCCCATACCTTCTATTTAGAAAACTTCATATTACCTCACAAGAATTAGGGTATGGATTTCATAAATCTTTCTACACTCATTCCCACCCCTGAGCTTGAAATAGACCCATCCCATCACTCATTGAGACATCTACGAAATAGATGATGAAATTTTTATCCCTTATAATTTTTTTAGTCAACAAAATTTCTCTAGGACCTCTCACTTATAAAGTTGAGGATCGCATTAAAACCCTTCCTCTATCTTTTTGAGCATGATATAAGAAGATTCTCTTACTATTAATGTTTTACAATGTCAAGATGATGACTCCATCCTAACCTACATGGGAGTAGAAGAGACCACCAACACAAATATTTTCCCCATGACACCTCCACTCTTTTGAATGAATTCACCATCGACATTAACATCAGAACCCCCAAAACTTTGCACTTTGTCAAAATTGGACAATCCTTAAATCCTCAGGAACAACAAGATTTCACCGCCTTTCATCAAAATAGAGCCAAGCCTTCATGTTGTCCTATAATGACATGCCAAGTATTGATCCTAATATAGTCATGCACAACATTCTTACCATCCTTGACACCAAACCTATGAAGCAAAAGCTTTATAAAATACATCCTCGCATAGCCCTCTTGATCAAAGAACAATTACAATGCATTTTGTCCCTCAACTTTATCTAACTCGTCGACTACCCACAATGAATATATAACATTGTGTATGATACCAAATCCTTTGGGAAACTTTGCATCTATACCAACTTCTAAGACCTTAATCTCATTTGTCCTAAAGATGATTTTCCACTTCTTAATATTGATCAACTAGTAGATATCACAACAGGTCACGAGATGTTATCCCTTATGGATGGATTTCCTGGGTACAATCAAGTTCTAATCACCCCTCAAGATCAACATAAAACATCTTTTACCACCCCACGAGGAACCTTTTATTATAAGGTCACGCACTCTGGCTTGAAAAATGTAGAAGCAACCTACAAATGAGCCATGACTTATATCTTCCATGATTTAATCCATAAGATCATTTAAGAATACGTAGATGACCTCTTAAGAAAAACCAAAATTTACAAATGACACTTACTCATCCTCGACGTAATCTTTGATCAACTCGATGTAGTTTTTCCTATCTCAATCTTGACAAATGCATCTTTAGAGTCATGACTGGTAAACTTATAGGCTTCATCATATCCATTTGAGGAATTGAAGTTGATCCAGCCAAAATCAAAGTCATCTTAGAAATGCCTCCTCCATCCAACTTAAAACAGCTTACGTAGCTTACAAGGTAAACTACAATCCATTCACTACTTTATTGTATAATTATCTCGATTCACTGCCAACCCTTTCATCACCTCCTTAAGAAGGACATTAAAATCAAATGGGATGCCCCTTGTCAAGAAGCCTTTGAGGCCATCAAACAATATATCCTATCACCTCCAAAGGATTATACCCCCTAAAGAGGACCAATCCTTCTACTTATACATCTTTGTTATTGACCATGCCCTAGGCACCATGCTTGCTCACCAAGATGACTAGAATTGAGAATAGTTGTTGAATACATCATTCATAATCTTATTGATTACAAGACCCTCTATACCCACCTTGAAAAAGTATGTCACACCCTAGTATTTGTAACCTCTAAGCTTCATCACTACCTCCTTAATAATAAAACTTATGTCATCGTACGTTTCAATCCCTTAAAGTTCATTTATTCCAAACACTATCACAATCAATGAACCAAGTAATGGCTCATGCTTATTGTCCGAGTTTGACTGATAATTCATCCATTAAAAACAATCAAAGGAAAAGTCATTACCAACCACCTCGTAATAGTGCCCTTAACCAACAACCAACATTTCAATACCTAGTTCCCTAATGCATATATAGACCTATTATTCCACAAAGAAACCCCCACCAAAATGACCTTATATTTTAATGGATCCAAATGTGAGCATGGTGGAGTTGTATCATCTTAATACCCCATGAGGGGACACCTATGCCACTGTCCTTCAAACTCAACTCACTTTGATTGTACTAACAACATGGCCGAATACAAAGCTTTAATATTGGGTCCGAAAATGATCTTAACATTAGGGGTTATAAATCTTGATATATTTGGTGATTCCAAACTCATAATCAATCAAATCAAAGGCACTTACTAATGCAAGAGTGATATCTTACAGAAATACAAAATCATCACTGATTAATTTCTTAAAAACCTTCAACCATTAAAATATCCAATTAGTGTCGTGATTAACTAATAAATTTGCAGACACTATGGTCTCCCTCGATTCTTTTATCCCATCTGCATCTCTGTAATCTGATCTACTTGTACTTGCCCACAAAGTCAATCTACCTTCCTACACCAAGGCCAATCTCCCCTCTGTCAGCAACATTGAAGATATACAATCAAACACATAGTATTCAAAAACTTACAATTTCCTCTCACAAAGTAAAATCCCTTCAGATCTTTCTAGAAAAGGTAGAAGGTATTTTCAACAATTAACTACCCACCACATCATCACATATGGGGTGTTGTCTATAAAAGAGGCTTTGATGGTCTTCTCCTTTGCTACCTCTAACACCCTAAAATAGAAGAATTCATCAAGGAAGTCCATGATGGTATATGTGGTAGACATTTAAATGGCTTGACTGTCACCAAATGAGTCATACAAATCGGTTACTTCGGCCTATAATGAACTAAGATTATTATTAGTATGTCAAAAATGCATCAAATGTCAATCCAAGTAGGTCCACATGGGAAGGATTGTTTAAATGAAAATTTGATGTGATAAGTTGTTTGGTTGTGTGTGAAGGGAGTTTTGTGAATGCAATTCATTTAACTCATAATTAGAATATGTGAGAAATCAGATATGAAAGTTCATTTTAAGATCCAAAGGAAATGTTTACTTCGATGAAAACAAGCCAAAAAAATGAAATGCTGAAAGAAAGAATGAAATAAAAGGGCGTATATATGTTCGTTATTTCTTTTTTGATTTTACTTAAGTTACACATTTTGAAGAAGCGAAAGAAAAGAAACTCCAAGTTGAAAGGTTAGATAATTTGAAAAGAAAAAGAAAACAAGAAGATATGGAATCTAACAAAAGGGGACTAAATGTCCCACTAAGGTGTGCCAAAATGTTTGAGGTGAATTTTGGTTTATTCTATTATAATGAAATACCAAAAACTCTAAAAGTAGTAGGGTTTAACAATACTTGTGCCAAAAATGCAATGTTGAGGTGAGTGGGTACATGAACAATGTAGAAGAATCCCCCTTCCACTATGCGAGAGGACATGTATGCAAATGCCAACTAAACAAGGCAAACATTAGATAATGATTAAACGATTTGTTCGGCAACGATGATCCTAGGAACCAATGGGATTCCTCGAGGGATGTCAACTTGTGTTTACAATCAAGTGATATGATATGAAATAAGATAATTAAAATATGATTAAAATTTGAGAGGGATGGAGAGATTCTATTCTACTTGATAGGTGTCCCAGGAAAGGGCTACAACGAGATTGAAGTCTAAGAAGTACTCAAACCGGGTTTATTCTATTGTGTCATGAATTTCACGTATCACTTCAAGTTGGTATTTGATATCTTCAATCTTAGGATTCAAAGGAATGATGAACATGATGAGTTCATGTGAGATGTCAAAATGCTCCCACGCGAAGGGTTGTTGCACGATCGGGAGGTCATAGATGCTTGTAATGGGGTGCGACTCACCTAACACTATCATCTATAGGGAGATACATCTTGGGAAAAACAAATTAGACAAAAAAATGATGAAATGACTGAAAGTATGTAAATGTGGTAGAATTATAGAATGATAGGAATCGTCGGTGATTCAAGCATAATCTCTTGCTATTCAAAAAAAACTCTAGCGATTCTTGATGAACTATGATTTCTTTGATAATAAGCTAATTAGATGATGAATATGATGATTTGGAAAGGATAATAGATGATATGCAAAGAACTTGGGATATAATTAAGATGAAGATACATACCTTGATAGCGTAAACAAAAGGACAGAGCTTGAGGGAGCCTTATAGAGGTCGGTGAACATTCTAGGGGCTTGATTGAGTTGTTGGTTATGCCTAGATGCTCATATTGGTATTGTCTTGATGGTGAATGCAACATAGCTTCGCTAAAAGTGACTAAAAATTAAAAAAAAATGAGTTTGGTTGTCAATTTATAATCGTTGGTGATTACATTTAGAGTCATCAACAATTAGATTAATTTAGGTAAAATGGGTTGGAAGTGGTTTTAACCACTTCCAAATGAGGTTTTTAGGTTTGGGTGCCAGGTGGAAGAGATTAGGAAGAGGTTAAGATGGTCTAGGGGGTTAGGATGTTAGGATAAAAATTGGTTAGGATGGGTGGTAGATGGTTATGGAGGTTTAGGGTGAGTGAATAGGATAGGTAGATAGGTTTTACGAGGGTAAATCATGATTTAGGCTAGTAAGATAGTTTTTAGGAATTTTGAATGAGAGTGTGAGGGGTGTAGCTAGGAAATAGATGTCTACAAATTCCTTAATATATCATTGAGAGTCTTATAAAGTTTAGAGGAGTCATAGATTATCTGGTATTGTATTGAAGATCATGTTACAAGTTGGATATTGATGTGGATATGAGTAAGAATTTATTTTGTATAAAGTGTAAAGTTTTCCTAATAAGCTTACATATATATAATAGTTCATGAGTTATAAATGAATAACCATTCCTATTAAGGTTATGTATAATTTTCCTTGCATATGATATAATTATGTGAATATGTATTCTCCATACGGTATGCATGTATATGGTGGTAACTATGTGCACAGGATTTTCATCTTGACATTCGACATAGGAAGGGACCTGATAGAGTTGTGTGTGCTTTAAGTGAGCACTTAAAATTATGTCCGGTGAAGTTCCAATGCATCTGATTATGTCATGTTAATCCTAAATTACATCATGACATTTTGGTTTCGTTGTCGGGACCTTATTTAATTTGAACTCTTAAGATGTGGTGCGCTTATTTCATTTCAATTATCTTTAGAGAATATTGAATGTTGGATACATGGGGTGAAGATGAATTTATGCTAAGATACGATCCGGTGACACATTCAATACACACAAATTGGTTGAGGACAATCTTTACGATGAGATTTATGAGACATTATTTAGCTTCTTTCCGAGGGAGTTATATGTCTGGTTAGCAGTGTATGCACAAAATAGAGAGAGTAGGCTGGGATAAAGGAAAACATGGAATCGTGACAAGTATCAAACATTAGCTAAGTTTCACACATCATGGAAACACGCAGCACACTATTGTTGGGAAGGTGTTTTGAGCAACTATACTTTAGAGTACACGATCTCTACTTATTTGTGTCTAGAGGAAGATGAGTTCCAATTTCTTTGTGAGCCTAGAGGATCGTATCTACACACACTTCCACTTGCCATTAAGATCTTGATGATTGAACTTGGAATTGAATATCTACCTATGGTTGGCTAAAAACTTGTCACGTGTAAGGACAAGGAAAGGGGTTGGAAAGGATAATGGTGGGCCAAATGGAGGAATAAGATAGAGAAGAAAGATCACACAAATACAATGATGCACAATACAGGGTGGTTGAAGAGGCATTGAGAAAGAGAGGAAGATAGCCAAGCAGTAGGTATGAGTAAAGCGAGGGGCCGCAGGACTATGTTCCTCTGATATTGGGAAAGTGTAGAAGGACATCCTTGACATATGGTGAAAGTGATTTTAGTGAGGATTTGGGAACCATTAGCATGCATCTTGACCACCTTGAGCCCTTAGACCTTGCACACATTACTCAAGATCTAGAAATTCATATATAAGATTATCATAGTGAGGGTGAAGAATGTGAAGGAAATCAAAAATCACCACGTTGGGATGGTGATACATGTAGAAGTGTGTTAGTAAATGTTCATGAGGAGTGCAAGATAAAAGCATTGTGAATGATATTAGAAACTCTTGGACAACATACTTTTATAGTCTATAAGAAAACTCTATTTAGGATCGGTAGCATAGTGCAACACTAGGGCGAGTGTTGGTGCATATACTAGCTCTACCACCGACGCAAACTAGCTCTACCATGACACACATATAGGAATTCCAACAACAAGGTGCTTAGGTGGCTCTAGTATTCCCCTAGGCGGAGGAAATATTTGTGGAGGTTTAGGGCTAGGTTCGGTCCTTATATAGGACAAGGTAACACTCCTCCACAATAGCCTCACATTTATTACGAGATGTGACTCCATTTTCCTAAATACGGAGGAGTCAAAAATACAACTAAGCATGTGCATAAATGTGAAATTCTATGGAAATCCAATGAGATCATTGATTAAAATAGGAGTTTAAGTCATTTTGTAACTACATTTTAGGGCTGAGCGTATAGTTGTTATTGAAATTATGATCCACACTAGAAAACAGTGGATTATAACACCTTGTGTGATGCCTTCTTGGTAGAATTTGATATCCCTGAGTTTGAATAGAAGAGCATCAACGTGCTAAAGGACATTAAGAAAGAGCTTTACGAAAGTGTATATAAATATGATGTGTGTTTTAAAACGCTACTATCAAAACTATCTTCTCATATCCATCAAAGGCAATACGTGCGGTGGTTTTTAGTAGGAATCTTGACACCCTTCATGAGAGAAATTTTCACACGAGGCTCGGAAGTAGCTCTATACATAGAAGCGATTGGCATTGTATACACTGCTTGTGGTGAGTTCATTTTTAGGAGCAAAAATCAAAACCATGGCCACACAATTAGAGAAACTATCGGGTATCTCAACACATGTAACTAGAAGTTGATCTAGTCTACCAACTATGAGGTAGAAGGGCATACTAAAAATAGTTTTCCACGCAGGAATGTGTGTGCTCTCTACATTGTCTTGTAAAATATGTCACAAACACCATGATGTTTGGGAATGCCCACTCCTTCAACGTGTTACATAGAAGAACATATCGAGTTATTACAAGATTTTCAATGTGCACATGCATGATACCACTCAATCCGATTAATTGATCAAATCCACGATGCTCGTGAAACATAGGTGCACCATAATACTATAGAAGGTAATTTAAAGGAGCACGAAGGTTGATTTAATACATGTAGATTTAAACCTTATTTTAGAGTAACTACTATAACTAATGATATTCTGATGATAAAATATATTAAGACAAGAAATAACCATGCAACAATATGAAACCCTAAAAAAATGAGAGGGGGATGCTTTAGCTGATTACTGTGAAATTTGGAGATGATTTAGATTGAGTAACCACTTTGGAATATGCTAGAAACATTTTCATAAAGGCTTGGTGAAGATTTAGAAGTACATAAATATGAAGGCTGAAAATTCCCATAAGAGTACAGTGGTGCCCCTTGCGCTAGTGTCCGACATGGGCACTAGTGTCCGCTTAGATGCTTATGTTCTAAATTTTTCTGGGTGGAAGGTCTTCACTCCAATATTCATTTTGTCACTCTAACTTCACTATTAGGGTTTTGATCGCACCTATAACATGTAAAACAAATGTCTACCTACACATGTCCACAAACCACATCAAATCTAATTAAAAAGATACAGAATGTGGAGTCGAGACTGACCCCGAAGGTCACCTGAAGAGTGGAATTATGACCGAGCATTGCACTACATCTCAGAATCCATGTAGTTATGTGTGTATGTGTGTGTAATGATGCCCTAGGTTTCCCTTGAGAAAGTTGTACTATAAGAGTGGGCTAGATCTAGATTACTCTAAGTATGTAAAAGTGTGAGATGAAATAAAATGAACTTCCCTCCTATGTTGTGTATGCAAAGTGATGCAATCCTTGTCCCTTTTATGGATGTGCTAGATGGATGCCTTGTAATGATTGTGTGCCTTTGGATGCAATCTTAGGTGATTGTAGAAAATGCTTGGTGTTTGACCCCTTATTTGAGAGCAATAACTAAGTATATATATGATTCCCTTGTTTGAATTTCATAATTGACAACTAAAAGATGACCCAAAGTTTTAAAAGGTGACCAAAAGGTAAAAGAGACCCAAAAGAGTATGAATAAGATAAAGAAGGTCAAGAGTGCCTAGGAGGGATATGAGCACCCAGGAGCTAGTTTATGAAGCCATAAAAAATAAATCAGTCCATTTTCAGAATTTTTAAAAATTTGCAAGGCCAATAAACATGCAATAGATAAAAACAAAAGGCCCAAAAGAAGTTTTCAACCACTAGTTTTCTTGCTTAGGAATCATGTATATATTAATATGTTTTAGGACCTAGAAATGTACCCAAGTGCATAGATTTTGTGTCTAAATTTTCCCCCACTTTATGTTGTTGAGTGAATACTTGATAACATAAATTAGATAGAAGATGCATACTTTGTAATCGTGTAGAGAAGAGCATAGTCGAAAATGTGTCAAGTGGACAAGTGAAGCGTGAAGTGATCGTAATGTGAAGTGTGGGAACTAAATAGGAGAGGTAGATCCTAGAGATGAAGTGTATGCATATGAATGTGTTCTTGGAGCATGTACCTACTAATATGATTTATTTCTTGTAAGAGACGGACCTCTGAAAAGAAGAGAAAAAGAGTATTTAAAGTTTTGTAAATGAAAAATAAGATTAACACGTATAAAAAGTGTGTAAAAGTAAAAGGAAAGTATGCACATGATGTATGAGAGAGTAAGCAAATAGAAAGTTATCTTGTTTGCTTTGGAGATGCTATTGAATTTGAGTGTCTTGTTCTTTGAAGGTGAGGTTTTGGGCAATCTCATGCCAAGAGTGAGTTTTTGGGCAATCTCACACCAAGAATGGTTTTTTTGGGTGATCTCACACCAAGATCAAGTTTTTGGGTGATCTCACGTTAAGAGAAAGTTTTTGGAGATCTCACACTAATAGTAAGTTTTTGGGAGATCTCATGCCAAGAGTGAGGTTTTTGGGTGATATCACGTGAAGAGAAGAGTGTTGGGAAGAGAGGTCTAGTTATTGTGTCCTTCCACATGATTCCCAATAAGCACCACCTGCAAATGGCATGTCCCTAATTTATAACCTATTGTTCATGTTGTAGCTAATTGTATGATTGAATTCATACTATAATTAGAGGCGAGTGCCTACTAGTAGAGAGATTTATTGTAAACTACTTGAGATTGTCTTTGACAGAAATTTATTTTTTTCCCTTGGACATAAGTGCCTGGGGTGGACACAAGAGTTCACCGCTCTTTGTCTTATCTTTGGCGCTAATGTTTTCTCTATGTCTGTGATCCAAGTCTTATTCTGGACCACTCTGTAACTATGTGTCTACGTGTTATTTTTGTCTTGTCTTTGATATGATCTGGAGATCTAAGTTATTGTAGGGGTGATTTGTTCACCCGATAGATACCCCTAATTTGAGGTACATGTGATGACTATAGGAGAATACACCTAAAGGAGAGGATTGAAAGGCTGATATGCATATCTGAGAGTGGATACTTGTAGTGGGTAGGGGATGTGCATGGTAGAAACCAATGCACATGAAAATAAGATGGACTAGTAAACAAGTGTTAGTGTAAAAATAACAAGCGTGCAATAGAAGATAATGTAACAAACAGCTAGGAAGACAAAATAGACTGTGAAAAGTGGGTTTCATACATGGTACATTGCTCACAATGTCACAAGATAATAAGGGACAAAGTAGCTAAAAATAAACAATGATCAAACAAAACATAGAGCATAGCCCACAAATAATAGAAACCAATATCAAGCAAAACATGATAGATGACCATGTCTCGTATTGATCCTACAAGGTAAATTCTACACATGAAGTACCCAATGACATGTTAGAAAGATAAATAGTATGTCAAAGCATGTATAGATCAACAAAAGGTATGTAATAGTGATAAGTAGTAGTAAATATTGTAATAATGTGACTGTGATGTGTAGAGTATGAGAGTATGTAACAAAGGTAGATGCCCCAAGAAGGCTCGATGGGATTGGTAAAGAGCACTTTTGAGCATCGTGCATTGGTATAATTCTATGAAGGTCATGCATTCACCTCGCAATACCAAGTGCATGCATATGTGTATATAGAAAAAGATAATGACATACTAAGTATCTAACTAGTATAGGAAACAAAGTGTGACATGTAAGTAGTAGAAGTTGACAAGAATAAAAGCAACCAAGATTTGTAAATGTTAAATGAATGTGATGGTGTGCCACGATATGAAAGATATGAAGATAATAGGAGTAGTGTTTTTTCCCGGTGGATGTGCATGAGATGAGGTTCATTTTTTTAGTTGTGCGGCTCAATTACTTTAGATTAGCATGCAATATCAAACTTGCGGGAAATACGATGGCGACATCGGTTAAGGAGGGGTGACATCGGTCACCTATGACCAACATCGGTCAGGAAAGGAGGAACTAACGGTGGTTAGAGCTAACCGTGTTGGTTACTGTGTGTGAGTGTTTTAATTAACTCACGGAATTAGATCTAATTTTAGCATAAAAGAAGATCTATTGATTGTAATTGCATGGCTAAGTGCCCTAAGTTTGTATATGCCTATATAAGCATGAAAGATAGGGTTTAGAAGTAGAGAATTGAATGAGTTGATTATTGTGAGAATAATTGTGAGAGAGAGAATTCTTGGAGAAGAAGCAAAAGCTTGAGTGAAAAAAGTATTGTACATCGAGAGGTGTAGAAGATTGTAGATCTTCATTGTATATCTTGTTAAAGCTTTGGATAATAGATTGGCTTTGAGCACAAGATAATACCGAGAGGGGGTGAATCAAGATATGATATTATTTCAAACTTCAATACTTAAACTTAGATCTATAATCACGAGCAATGTGAATATATCAAATCAATCAAAGAACACAAAACTTAATGCAAGTAGACACAGATATATATGTGAAACCCTTTCGGAGAAAACCACGAGAAACTTCTTTCTTTATATATATTTCTCAAAAATTTGTAGGCACCAACCTACTGAGACACCAATCCCCAAATTACAGCTTTGTAGGCACCAACCTACAGAGCACCCACCCCTTTGCTAAGCACCAACTCAAAGAAGAGACACCGATCTCTTCAATATGAAGGCACCAACCTTCCTTACAAAATTTGCTTTCCACTTTTGAACTTGTTGCTTCCTCAACGAATAATGGAAAATTCTTCTTCTTACTTTCAGATTTGTTGTTCTAAAATTCTGCCCTTACGCTTCCTCTTCTTCTTCTTTTTTTCCTTAAGATATTCAACTTGAATCCATGCTTAATAAGTCTCATATGAATCTTCTTATATAGCCTTTCGTACCTTTTCAAAAGACACATCGCTCCAACCGACACAACCTTTCCATTAACACAACTTAATTAAGTGCATTAGTCGGCTAAAACCAAAAATAATTAATGCAGCCCATAATTATTAAATGCACATTAATCAATGCAATTAACCACTTGATAGGAGCGCTGCCCCTCCTTAGACAAATCACTGTTATCATTAAATCGCTGCCAGCCATCATTAAATCTTCTTTTTCACCATAAAACATTGCATATGAACACCTTAAAATGCGGATATCTCTCTCTTATGTATAGCTGTGTATATCTCGCTTATACCATGATAATCCTCATGCAAAAATGCTTCTTTTCATGTATTTAAACTTTTGTTTTCTACCCTTCTATACTGCTGGTTATTTCCATTACTTTCTACCATTTCCGTCAATAATTCCATTACTTTCTGACAGATTTCCGTTTACCAGTTCAACACCTCTTTTGACATCAATGACAATATTTCCAACAATCTCCCCCTTTGTCATTGATGGCAACCCCAAAAATAATCTCCTCTTCTACAGCTTCCTCTTGCCATAGCTCCCCCTTACTACCATTCTCCCCCTTTGACATCAATGGCAAAGGGTCATCCTAGGAGCTGAAAAATTTGCAAAGTTTTAGCTCCCCTTAACCAAGCTACCCTTGACTCTTCAATGTAAAGATGTAAAAGAAATTACTCCCACTTATGCCGTAGATATTCAAATGTCTCCTTTGAAGTGGCTTAGTGAAAATATCTGCTATCTGTTCGGATGTAGCGACATACTCCAACTTTACTTGTTTCTCTGCCACCTGCTCTCTTAAGAAGTGATATCTTATGGGAATGTGCTTTGTTCTGGAATGCATAACCGGATTCTTTGAAATACTTATTGCACTGGTATTATCACATAATATGGAGATGGGATGATCATACTCTACTTTGATATCCTTCAAGGTCTACTTCATCCATAAAATTTGCGTGCAACATAGTACCGCTGCTATATACTCGTTCTGTGGATAGGGATACAAAATTTTGCTTCTACTTAGCCAAGATACCAGTGTGTTTCCAAGAAAAATGCTCCTCCGCTTGTACTTTTTTCTCGTCATCTACACATCCCGCCCAATCAATCAGATAAGCCATCAATGTGAAATCTTTTCCTTTTGATACCACAACCCGTATTCCATAGTTCCCTTTAGATATCCGAATATGCGTTTTACAACTTGCACATGTGTTTCTTTCGCCCGCTTGAAAACGTGCCACCATACCCACCGCTTGCATGATATCTCGGTCTGATGTCATCACATATAATAAACTCCCAATCATTGATCTATAGAGAGATTGATCAAAGATCCGAGATTCGTCATCTTTGCTTAACTTGGTTCCGGTGATCATCGGTGTGTTGACAGGTGCACACTCCTCCATACCAAACTTTTTCAACATTTCCTTCACATACTTGGTTTGGGATATAAATATTCCTTTATTAGATTGAGAAATTTGCAATCCAAGGAAAAAGGATAACTCACCCAACATAGACATTTCAAATTCCTTTTGCATGTCTTCTGCAAATTTTCTAGACATTTCTTCATTGTCTCCTCCAAAGATTATGTCATCCACATATACAACCACAATTAACTAGTGTTCATCTTCAGTTTTGATGTAAAGATTATCACAAGATGTCCTCTCTTGAATCCTTGGTCCTCAGATGTTGATCAAGCCTTGAGTACCATGCTCTGGGGGCTTGTTTTAATCCATACAATGCCTTTTTCAACCTACACACATAATCTTCATTTTCTGATAATAGGAACCCTTCAGGCTGTTCTATGTAAACCTCCTCTTCTAAATTCCCATTTAAAAAGGCTGATTTGACATCCATTTGGTAGACTTTGAAATTTTTAAACACTGCAAAAGCAAGGAACATTCTGATTGCTTCTAGTCTGGCAACCGGAGCAAAAGTCTCTTCAAAATCAACACCTTCCACTTGAGCATACCCTTTGCATACCAATCTTGCCTTATTTCGAGTGACTTGACCATCTTCATTTAGTTTGTTCCGAAATACCCACTTAGTGCCAATCACATTCTGACTCTTTGGTCTGGGAACCAGTTCCCAAGTTTCATTTTTCTCAATTTGATCTAATTCTTCTTCCATCGCCTTCAACCAATGTTTATCATGTCTTGCTTCTAAAAAGTTCTTAGGTTCTACCTTAGATAGCAGAGAAAAATACCCTTGCTCAGAAGCATTTGTAATTCTTCTTCTGGTTTGAACCCCGGTATCAAGTTCTCCAATAATCTGACTTTCATCATGATTTTTCTGAACGAAGCGAGATGGCATCTTGGTATCCTGCCTTTCTGATTTACTCCACTCTTCAATATCTTCTTCTTCCTCTTGTTCTTCTTTCACAAGACTTGGTATTTCTAAAGACTCTTCTGAATTTTCTTTTGTCTTTAGATCCAGACCCTCATCCACTCTGACACTTGCACTTTCTATGATAGTCCGCAACCTCTTGTTATAACATCTGAAGGCTTTACTTTTAGTGGAGTACCCAAGAAAAATCCCTTCATCGGATCTTGAATCAAATTTGCCTAAGTCCTCTTCGGTTCTTTTAATGAAACATCTGCTCCCAAATACCTTAAAATATTTGACCGAGGCTGGTCTTCCTTTCCATAATTCATATGGAGTTTTGTCATGGTTAACTCTGATTTGCACTCTATCCAAAATATAAACGGCAATACTTACCGCTTCTTTCCAGAATCTATCTGATAGCTTAGATTCATTCAACGCATTGTTCGGGCCATCTCTTGAATGGTTCTGTTCTTCCTTTCTACTACTCCATTTTGTTGTGGAGTTCTTGCAGCTGAGTATTGTCTTTTAATTCCATGGTCTTCACAATATTCAATAAATTCATTTGACATGAATTCACCTCCACGATCTGACCTTAGACATTTTATCTTCAGCCCTGTTTCATTTTCTACTAATGCCTTGAAAGCTTTGAACTTTCCAAATGCTTCAGATTTTTCTTTCAAAAATGCTACCCATGTCATTCTAGTGTAGTCATCAATGAGTAACATAAAATAACTCTCACCTTGAATACTTTTCGTTCTGGTAGGTCCACACAAATCCATGTGAATTAGCTCCAATGGTTTGGTGGATGAATACTCCTTTGTTTTGAATCTTGTTCTGGTCTGCTTCCCAAGCTAGCACTGCTTGCATAGAGTACTCGAAGGCTTTGTTATTTTAGGCATGTCCCGTATGGCCTGCTTATTGCTTATCTTCACAAGATTATCAAAATTTATATGTCCCATCCTTCTATGCCATAGCCAACTTTCCTCAACTTGACTTAGGCAACATTTTTCTTCTTTTATTTCTCCGAGCATATATAGATTATTTGCAGTTCGGTGGCAATCTGCAATTAGTTCTCCTGTATCTGCTTTCCTTATTTCACATCCTTCGGCATAGAACTTAAGAGTGTGTCCCTGATCACACATTTGACTCACACTCAAGAGGTTATGTTTTAATCCTTCAACATACAAAACATTCTCTGTTTTTGTTTTTCCATTATCCAAACTCAGCGTACCTTTGCCAACGATCTTCGCTGTAGCATTATCACCAAATTTTACTGTACCTTCATTTACTTTCTTTAAGGAGAGAAACTTACTTTTATCACCAATCATATGTCTTGAACATCCGCTATCAATGTACCACTGTTGTCCTTCATCTCGAGCATGAAAAGTTGTTTGAACGAGCATGGATTTTTCTTTGTCTAGCCCATCTTCCTCCTACTTCCTTGTCCAGGATTTCGTAGCCTCCCTTTTCTTTGTATCTAAAGGCTTTGTCTTTTGATCTTGTCTCGAGTCAAACACACTTCTACAAAAGCGTGCTATATGTCCATAATTATTGCACTTGTAGCAGATAATGGCTTCCTCGTTATAATAGGATAGTGGAGCAAACGAATTATAGTTCATATTCAACACTCTATGAGCAGATTTTGGTTTGTTCCAGGCTTCATTATCTCTCATTCGCTTTCTACACTCTATCTTTTTATGCCCATATATATTGCAATAAAAACAATAACCATGAAAGGAACTTTCGAACCTGTTCATATTCCTATGTCGTGGAATAAATGGTCTTTTGGTGTCGTTCTCTTTAACACCTTCCTTGTGGATGGAACTGGTCTTCGTAGTTTCCTCTTCCTTTCTGCTTTTATTCTTCGTAGGCGTATTTAGAATTTCTGCATAACTTTTTGCCTTTTCTAAACCTTTCTTCTCCGGAAGCTCAATGGATTTTGAAGCTTTCTCTAGTTTTTCTTCATATCCGAGTCCTGATTTGTTGGATGGTGATCTTTGATTTTCTAGAATCTCATCTAGAACCTTAGTACTCTTTTCAAATTTCAAGTTGTTCATTAGTTTGGTATTTACCTTTTCTAAGTCTTTTCTCATCGCAACAATCTCTGACTCACGCTTTTCACATTCTTCTTGTTTCACCTTGAGCTGACTTCTCAACCCTTCCTCAATTCTCTTTGCTTCTTCAATCTGGGTCTTCAGGTCAATGATTAGATTCTTTGATTCTTCAAGACTCTGTGCTAACTTAGCTTCGAAAGATTGATTTTGTTCTTCATATTTCTGGAGCTGAAGTCTTTGCTTCTGATTCCTCTTTTTGAGTGCTTTTATTTCACCCAACGCACAAATGAGTTCTTCTTCGAGGTTTACCTCACCTTCTTCTTCTATGTCCTCGATTCCTTTCAAATCAACTTTGCTAGTTGATGAACCTTCTTCTATAGCCATAAACAATGTTTCTTCATCATCACTGTCTGAATCACTTATTCCGCTTTCTTCGGATGAGCTGCTACCTCTTTTTGAATATAGACTCTTCTTTTGCTTTTCAAATCTTTTCTTGCCTCTGCTTTGCTTGAATTCTCTTTTGAACTTGGGCTTGCTTTCTTCATCTTCGCTATCTTCCTTCTCTGGGCATTTAGCTGCAAAATGACCAATTTTACCACAGTTAAAACATTTAAATGGTAACTTACCTTTGTATCTCCCGGATCCTTTCTTTAGCTTTCGAATGAATAAAGCTTCCTTTTCATCTTCTTCGCTGTTTGATTCATCATTCGCTTCAGATTCCTTGATTGCCTTTTTCTTCGAGACTTTGAATGCGGCTTCCTTCTTTGCTGGTTTATTAGACTCGGTCCTCATTTCATAAGCCGTCAGTATTCCATGTAGTTCGTCCATGCTTAGCTTGTCAAGATCCTTCATTTCTTCGATGGCAGACACCTTAGCATCAAATCTTAATGGTAAAGATCTTAAGACCTTCTGGACGATCACAGGTTCCTCAATCTTTTCTCCAAGCCCTCTTATGGCGTTGACAACTTCATCCACCCGCAGAAGATAAGCTGCAACATCTTCCTCATCCTTCATTTTTAGGCTCTCAAATTTTCTCCTATGGGTTCGAAGCTTAGCTTTTCTGACCTTATCATCACCTTCATATATTGTTCGAAGTTTATCCCATATTTCCTTTGCCGTGTCACATCAGCATTACCTTGACAAATTCGACTCGACAGCCACACAAGATTGCATTCATCGCCTTGGCATTTATTTTCAAAAGCCTTCTTACCGGCTTGGTCTCTGGCATTGGCGAGTTGATGGAATGATATATCCGACCGCTACTGATTGCCAAATATCAAACCCTAGTGCCATCAGATAGGTTCTCATTCTTACGCTCCAAAATGCATAGTTTGTTCCATCAAACAACGAGCCTTGTTCGAGGAAAAACCTTCTTGTACTTGACTAGCCATATGTGCTCCCAAGATCTACCTTCCAATTATTAGATTGTTCCTGAAGGAACCTACTCTGATACCAATTGTTGAGCACAAGATAATACTGAGAGGGGGGGTGAATCAGTATTATGATATTATTTCAAACTTCAATACTTAAACTTAGATCTATAATCACGAGCAATGTGAATATATCAAATCAATCAAAGAACACAAAACTTAATGCAAGTAGACACAGATATACGTGGAAACCCTTTCGAGAGAAAACCACGAGAAACTTCTTTCTTTATATATATTTCTCAAAAATTTGTAGGCACCAACCTACTGGAGACACCAATCCCCAAATTACAGTTTTGTAGGCACCAACCTACAGGAGCACCCACCCCTTTTGCTAAGCACCAACTCAGCAAGAGACACCGATCTCTTTGAATATGAAGGCACCAACCTTCCTTACAAAATTTGCTTTCCACTTTTGAACTTGTTGCTTCCTCAACGAATAATGGAAAATTCTTCTTCTTACTTTCAGATTTGTTGTTCTAAAATTCTGCCCTTACGCTTCCTCTTCTTCTTCTTTTTTTTCCTTAAGATATTCAACTTGAATCCATGCTTAATAAGTCTCATATGAATCTTCTTATATAGCCTTTCGTACCTTTTCGAAAAGACACATCGTTCCAACCGACACAACCTTTCCATTAACACAACTTAATTAAGTGCATTAGTCGGCTAAAACCAAAAAAAATTAATGCAGCCCATAATTATTAAATGCACATTAATCAATGCAATTAACCACTTGATAGGAGCGCTGCCCCTTAGACAAATCACTGTTATCATTAAATCGCTGCAGCCATCATTAAATCTTCTTTTTCACCATAAAACATTGCATATGAACACCTTAAAATGCGGATATCTCTCTTATATGTATAGCTGTGTATATCTCACTTATACCATGATAATCCTCATGCAAAAATGCTTCTTTTCATGTATTTAAACTTTTGTTTTCTACCCTTCTATACTGCTGGTTATTTCGTTACTTTCTACCATTTCCGTCATCAATAATTCATTACTTTGACAGATTTCCATTTAATAATCTTGAATGAAGAAATTTGTAAGAAAATTACAAGGAATCATCATCACGGGAATGCTTTGAATGTAGAAATAAGGGGCATGCGAGAAGGAGAGATCCAACATAGAAGAGTAATGGGAAATCAAAGTAAAGGGATAACAGATCTAAATCCAGAGGTAAGGGAATTACTTGTTGGAAATGTGGAAAGAAAGGACATGTAAAGAAAGATTGTTGGTCAAAGGATAAAGAGAACCAACACCCAGACAAAGGTAAAGAGTCAAATAAAGAGGTAAATATTACAGCAGAGGTAATGTAAGATGCTCTTATTCTTTCTTTGGATAATAGAATAGAATCATGGGTTTTAGATTTAGGAGCTTCTTTCCATGCAACCCCTAATAAGGGATATTTCAAAAACTATGTCTAGGGTAATTTTGGGCATGTTTATTTGGGTGATGATGAGCCTTGCAATATTACTAGTAACGGAAAGTTCATCTAAAATTACAAAATGGAAATACATGGGTATTGAAATATGTGAGGCATGTGTTAAGCCTCAAGAGGAATCTTATTTCTGTAGGGAAACTAGGTGAAGCTGGTTGCATGGTTACATTCACAACAAACTCTTGGAAAGTTACCAAGCTTGAAATAAAGTTTCTTTGATGAAGAAACTATTTAGTTCTAAGATGCATGAAGTGGATCTACATCTAGTCATTTGAATGATTTCTAATCTATTATAAATCGGTTAAAATCGGTTGATATTCCATTTGATGATGAAGTAAAATCGCTTTTATTCTTATGTTCTTTTCTTGATAGTTGGGATAACTTGGTAATGGTTGTTAGTAATACAATATCTACTAATAATATTTTGAAGTTTGATGATGTGGTTAGTATAATCTTGAATGAAGAAATTTGTAGGAAAAGTACAGAGGAATCATCATCTGGGAATGCTTTGAATGTAGAAATAAGGGGCATGCAGAAGGAGAGATCCAAGAGTAAGAGTAATGAGAAATAAAAGTAAAGGGATAACAAATCTAAATCCAGAGGTAAGGGAATTACCTGTTGGAAATGTGGAAAGAAAGGACATGTAAAGAAAGATTGTTGGTCAAAGAATAAAGAGAACCAACAACCAGACAAAGGTAAATAGTCAAATAAAGAGGTAAATATTGCAGCAGAGGTAATGTAAGATGCTCTTATTCTTTCTTTAGATAATAGAATAGAATCAAAGGTTTTAGATTTAGGAGCTTCTTTCCATGCAACCCCTAATAAGGGATATTTGAAAAATTATGTCTAGGGTAATTTTGGGCATGTTTATTTGGGTGATGATGAACCTTGCAATATTACTAGTAAAGGGAAGTTCATATAAAATTGTAGAATGTAAATACATGGGTATTGAAATATGTGAGGCATGTGCCAAGCCTCAAGAGGAATCTTATTTCTATAGGGAAACTAGGTGAAGTTGGTTGCATGGTTACATTCACAACAAAATCTTGGAAAGTTACCAAGGGTCCTTTTGTTGTGGCAAGAGGTAAGAAGGTAGGAACGTTATATTTATCTACTTGTGTTATTGATTCCTTTTCTGCATTATCTACTTTAGATTTAGATGCATGCATGTGGCATAATCGGTTGGGCCATATGAGTCAAAAAGGAATGCAGATCTTAAAGGCTAAGGGTAAGTTATCAGATTTGAAAGATTTAGATCTTGATTTATGTGAGCATTGTGTCTTTGGAAAGTAAAAGAGAGTGAGATTTCTAAAAGTTGGGGCAACTAAGAAGGATCAGAAATTTGAGCTTGTGCACTCATATGTGTGGGGACTAGCTCATCTAGCTTCTCATGGAAGATCTAATTGACGATGCTACAAGAAAGGTATGGGTTTATTGTATTAAATGAAAATGTGATGTTTTTGATACTTTTAAATATGGAAAGCTCTTGTTGAGAATGAATAAAATTCAAAGTTAAAGTGCCTTAGATCTAACAATGGTGGCGAATGCTATAACAAGGTTTTCAATGATTATTTTTAGTGAATGGAATATGAAGAGAAAGGACGGTTCCAAGAACACCACAAGAGAATGGTGTTGCAGAAAGAATGAACAAGACAATCATGGAACATGCTAGAAGTATGAGGATACATTATGGATTTCCCTTGTAGTTTTGGGCATAAACAGTTCATACATTAGTTTATTTGATTAAGTGTGGGCCTTCAAGTTCACTAGATGGAAGAATACCAAAAGAAGCTTGGATAGGAAAAGAGGTAGATATTTATGTTCTTAAAATTTTTGGTTCATAAGCTTTTGTGCATATTGATAAGGAAAATAGGAAAAAGTTGGATGTAAAATTCAAGAGATGTACTTTCATTGGTTATGGATTTGGTGATTTTAGATTCTCATTTTTAGGATTTAGAGAATTCTAAAATTATTAGGAGTCATGATATTGAGTGGCATGAGAAGAGAATGTACATAGATTAAAATTTGGTACCTAAGGATGAATTGGTTGAGAAGTTTGTGAATGAAAATGAACTCTCGATTAAAATAATATCTTGACAAGGTTACACAAGAATCGATGTCGGCTAACCCACGATTGACATCGATCAATAGAATTGTTATCGATTCTGAAGTGCCAAATCAATATCGAGTTAGTAGAATCGACGTCGGTTACAAGTGACCGGAATTGGTCAATGTCGATTTTGATACAAATGTCCAGAGGTCCGAGATGTGCCTTTGGTACCCCAAACTTCGTGAGATGGTTACAAAGAGTAAGTAAACCTCCGAAAGATTTACACCTTCTCTATCTTATTTATTATTATGATAATGGTGAACCATAAATTTTTGAAGAAGAAATGGAGGATAAGACTCACGTCCGGTGGGGAGCATGACATGGATGAGGAGATGGAATCCTTAGAAAAAAACCATACTTGGGATTTGGTTAAGTTTCTAGTAGGTAAGAGGACATTGCAAAACAAGTGGGTTTACAAGATCAAGGAAGAAGAGGGTGGATAGAAAAGGTACAAGACAATGCTTGTAGTAAAGGGATTTGCACAGAAAGCATGTATTGACTTTGGTGAAATATTTTCTCCTGTTGTAAAGATGACTTCTATTCGTATTGTATTGAGTTTAGTTGCAGTACATGATTTGCATTTAGAGAAACTAGATGTGAAGACAGATTTCCTTCATGGTGATTTGGATGAGATAGTTTATATGCAACATTCACTTGGGTATGAAGTCAAGGGTAAGAAGAAATTAGTGTGCGGGTTCAAAAAGAGTCTATATGGGCTCAAAAAAGCTCTAAGGAAATGGTAGATGAGGTTTGATAGTTTCATGCATGAGCATGGTTATTTGAGATATGAATTTGAACATTGTGTTTATTTCAAGAAGATTGAAAGTGGGAGCTATATTATTTTGTTCTTGTATGTGGATGATATGCTTATTACAAGATCTAGTATGCGGGACATTGGTGAGATTAAGGAAAGCTAGCTCACACATTTTCTATGAAGGATTTAGGAGCAACAAAAAGAATCCTTGGCATGCAAATACATAAAGATAGAAACAACCAAAAAGTGTATTTGTCTTAGGAGGCTTATATCAATAAGGTGTTGGAAATGTTTAACATGTAAGATTCAAAACACTGTAAATACACCTATGGCATGACACTTCAAATTGAGAAAAGACCGGTGTCCTTCATCACATGAGGAGGTCAAATACATGACATGAGTACCATATGCTTCAACAGTTAGGAGTCTCATGTATGCTATAGTTTGTACCAGAGCGGACATCGCACGGAAGTGGGAGTTGTGAGTAAATTTATGTCTAATCTAGGTAAAAAGCATTGGAAATTAGTCCAATGGATACTCAAGTATTTGCGAAGGACATCTAGCATGTAGTTATGCTTATATGGAGGTTCATATATTTCTTTATGTGGTTATGTTGATTCGGATATGGTGGGGATCTGGATGGTAGAAGGAGCACTACTAGATATATTTTCACAAAGAGGTGGGACGATAGTTAGGCTGGATTTCAAGATTGCAAAAGGTTGTGGCTTTTTCTACTATAGAGGCGAGTATGTTGCGGCTACGAAGCTAGTAAGGAAATTATATGGATGAGTAGGTTCATGGAAGAGTTGGGAAAGGATAAAGATGATAGCAAATTATTTAGTGACAATCAAAATGAAATTGATTTAGAAAATAACTTAGCATTTCATTCTAGAACGAAACACATTCAACAGGTATCACTTCACATGGTAGGTATTGGAAGATGGAAAACTAAAACGGAGAAGATTCATACAAGTGAAAACCTGCGGATATGCTAACGAATTCATTAGCAAAAGAGAAGTTGGAGCTACACTCCACTTTTATTGGTCTTCAAGTTTGAGACATGAAGAGGAAGAAATAAAGCTAAGAAATGGATCCAAGAATGATGTTGTATAGGTATAGTGCAATAATTTATCTCCAAGTGGGAGATTGTTGAGTTGTGGAGCTCAATTACTTGATTAGCATGTAATATGAAACTTATAGGAAATACAATAACTAAAATCGGTTAAGGAGGTGCAATGGCATCACCACCTATGACCGATATTAGTCAGCAAGAGAGGAACCGACATCGGTTAGAGCTTCTTGGTGTCGGTACATGCGTGTGAGTGTTTTATTTAGCTCATGGGAATTAGATCTAATTTTAGCATAAAATCAGATCTATTGATTTTAATTGCATGGCTAAGTTCCCTAAGTTTGTATATGCCTATATAAGCATGAAATCTAGGGTTTAGAAGTAGATAATTGAATGAGTTGATGATTATTGTGAGAATAATTGTGAGAGAGAGAATTCTTGGAGAAGAAGCAAAATATTGAGTGAAAGAAAGTACTATACATCTGAGAGGTGTGGAAGATTATAGATCTTCAATTGTATATCTTGTCAAAGCTTTGGATAATAGATTGGCTTGTTTCTTGGTGGATGTAGCCCACACTGGGTGAACCACATTAAATCTAGTGTTGATTTATATCTCTTATTTTGTATAATTCTTAGTAGAATATATGCTTTCATTGCATGTATGTTTAGATCTGATATATTATCTGTACAACCTTGTGCTAACCCCAACATCATTTAGGAATGATCCCTCAACAATCAAGTATGAACCATGGAACTAGAGTGCATCATCGGGTAATGAATGTGTTGTATGAGAGATAGATGCTAGCAGGGACTCTACCAATTTGCTACCAATTCCTATGCTAGATCATCCCAATAATGCGGCTTTGGGTGTCGCTGCTAGCTCTTCTCGACTCTCATCCCAATCACTTTGAAAAATAGTACAAGTGGCTTCGCACTTGCTAGTGGATCAAATAAGCGTGCACGATCACCTGTTATATCATCAACACAATTTAGCATTTCACCTACCACCACATCCATAGGAACATTGTTGAACAATGTTCACATAGATGTATCCACAATTATTGTCCAATACATGTCACTTGCAATCAATGAAATATCTATATCAACAATTATAACTCAACATTGTCATATTTTACAACTCATTACAAATCAAAATATCACACAATATGTACACTATGTCATAGTGGTCGACATTTCATCTTCGCTAGGGGCATCTTCCCTTATCTCTCGGCTCTCCACCTGCAGGGTGGAGGTATGACCAAACTACCTATATCACCAAGTACCCCACAATCCATTAGATCTCAAACCATAACTAGGAACAATAATATCCACCAGGTCTCGGCCCACCACTATACATAGGATACGATACACCCTATATCATCACAATACCACTCAACATGACCAATGGATCCACCTCATTAGGCAAGCGGTGGAAAAAACTCTACTAGGGTTGGATCTAGTCGGGCCCTCTCTTGTTTACCTAGATTTCCATTTCTTATCAACTAAATGATCTAGTATTAAAGAAACTAGAAAACTCTAAAATGTTGGAGGATTTATGTTACCTCAAATACGATGTGATATAGGTGCAAGATAATGATGGATTCCGCTACTACGAATCGATCAAACCTATAGATAAGATCCAGAAGGGAAAATCGTTAGATGGTTTGGGAAGTTGTTTCCTAACAAAGAGGACATGAGAAGTGTTTAACTTCCTCGGTGGATGTCAAACCCCATTGTTAAAAAAATTGATAGAAAGTGAACGTAAACTCAAACTATGTAGAAATTGAAAGATTTACAGAATCTGAAAGTAATAATGATCGATTTAAAGCTAATCTGATTGAAATGAAATAAAAATTAAAATTACTTGGTCTGGTCGATGGCGGCTTGAGGTAGAAGGATGGAACAACAACTATAAATGTACAAAGGAGCCTCTGAGTGCGAGATCGGATAGAACATGTGCATGTAGGCATTGGAAACAACCTAAAAGGAGGTATGACACAAGGAAATGGAAGGAATACAAGGTAATAAGGACCATGGTTGATTTGGGTTAAAAGCCAAATAGGTTTAGAGGAGTAGGATAAAGATTCAAGGTTTGAGAATAATACAAGAGCTGGAACAGGACACTTTGAAAGGACTTCAAGCAAAAGGATGAGAATAGAATATTGGGTCGACGATGACACGGGAAGATTATTGGTGATCCGAGCGGTCTTGGATAAGGCCGAGAGAAACAAGCTAAATCGAGAGAACTTGCAAACGAAAAAATGATAGAATGGGATGATAATGGAGTCTCGACCATTTTTGGACATGTAAAAGGTTAGATGCAAGAAATACCAAGATAAAATGATAAAAGATGATTAAAGCAATACAAAATGATAAAAATATCACAAAATCTGATCATTGGCCTGACGCAAGCACATTCCAAAGAGGTCAAGGATGTTTGTAATTGCTTTTGAGAGGATCGGCACATGATACTATTCGCGAGTTATAAGGAAGCTCAAGAATTCACATGCATTTGATGATGAATAGAAAAAAAGTACTTGGCTTTATAGGGTCGATGTCGACTAGGTCTGTCGCCGCCGATTATGGGGAAAATTTCCCAAATGGGAGGATTTTTTTCTTTTGGGATGATTTTCATATTTTTAAGGATTGGGTTTGAATGATTTAAAGCATTAGGTGGGAAGAGGTTGTTTTAGGATGAGGTGTAGGTGAGTTGGTAGTGGAGATAGGTTAGAAAAAGTGTAGGGTTACTAAATAGGAAGTATATTAAGGGAAAGTGATGGGTATTGGCATTAATTAATTAAATATTAATTAATTAATTAATTTTAGTAAAGATTAATATGGAAGAGATAAATGGGCATTTAAATTAAACTAAGGGAGATGAATAAAATATGCACATGCGGGTGACGAGGCATAGATACTTGAATTCGTGTCTACATCTCTTTATGTTGTATGTGTTGAAATTTCCATGGGTAGGGTGTTGAAGGCACCTCCTACATAATGCCAAACTGCCTTGTAACACACTCATAATGAAATAGCTCCCCTTGGAAGGGAAATTATTCCTTTACCCACTTGGTTCGATGTAGCTATTACATTTCCACATCATCCTTAGGCCACCCTCTATAGTCCCTATATGGCCTCTAAATAATATCTTGTGGCTCCAATTTATCTAGTTTTATCTCGTATGTCATAGTATTTAACAATTTTTGCCCTCACATGCTCCATATCACTTTGTAAATATATTTGGGTGAGCCCAATCCACACGTGGCCCACCAATGGGTCATACAACTACAATGTGTTCATCTGCCCACCCATGCAATAATGTCAATGTTATTACACCACCACCATGATTCTTTGATGTAAACATGTATAAATATTTGTATAAGTGGGCTAGTACACACAAGCCCCATGCATATCCTTGCCCATGATCCTTTATGGATTGAAAAATATGCCACATAATATAGGAGATAAACACACCTCTATAATTTATGGCCAAAAATGATGCTAATAACACAACAATATATTTTCACAATTGTGGAACACTATAAATCACAATGGAGATCAATCTAATAGTAGGCTCCCTAGAACCACCACAACCCACCTAGAATATTTTTTCTTATTTCATGTGATATGAAATGTGGGGAAATACTTGTAACCTCTCACCTATAATACTGAAGCCATACTATGTGGTATACATCCTCTAATGTAATTGTCATCTCCCACATCGGGAGCCAAAATGTGTAAGTATTGGCATTCCACCACTCACAAAACTTGTAATCAAATACATATTTGGAGGAACTTCCCCAATCGAGCCAAATGTCATAATCTGCCCTATCATGTACATCCCATCATGCATCATCTACACCCAAAGAAAATAGAGTCATCATGTGTCAACCACCATGTCACTTTCTTCACCAAATTTCTAGGTGCACTCACACCTCATCCATCAAAAGGCCGACACTCACCCAAAGCGTGCAAAGGTACCAGGTCCCTCTTTTGATGCCAGCTTTGTCAAGGAGTTAACATGCATGAAGATACATTCCATAACCATAATAGATAAACTAGTGCAAAGCATAAAGTAAATAGATCACAACCATATGTAAGGTGAACTAAATAAGGATCAATATCATATTTACCAAGCAAGAACCAGTTACAAAGACATCAATAACAAGTAACCAACCATAAAGATCCATTATATTAACCCATCACAGATTACTGATAGCTGAATACATCAATATTATCATCATAAGATCATGCGCATAAACACAACAACAACATAACCTTTACAAAACAAATCATGGTCTCTCCCTAACATTGTGAATCATAACATCTATATAGGGGTGGGGACTTTCCCTTCACCACACACGCACTCTCAAAATAGCCCGTATGCCACAAATATCCCTACGTGCACTACAAGGTAACTATTGAAGTATGTAAACTTTGCCCAATAATAGATTATCTTCTATTTTAAACTCTAGATCTAATCCTATTATTAGCCCAAACTCTGCATGAAACTTTATCTTCTTCTTACATGAGATCCTTACCAAAATAGACTTTGTTTTAACTACAAGTCTTCATGCTCAACATTATCTTTAGAACATTGCTTGTCTGCCACTCCAACCGTTCATCTTCCAATTTTGTCCCATGGCTCAAAATACGGCCAAGTCTCGGATGTGTTTAGCTCCGGGCATAAGCCTTGACACATTATGCACTACTTCGTGCGTGCCTTCACGCCTACCTTCCAAACATCTAAAAATTTTGCACCGCTATACCTAGCATATTTCAAGGGTCCAAAATTACCCCACACTAACTGGATTGCCATCCTCGATAATTCTTCGATCACCGAACACAAAACTTCACGAAGGATACAAAATTTCAAAATTCAAAATGAACATCATACCCAAAATCTACTAAGATGCTCGGAATATCTCTGGGTACTCTACATCTACCCCATCTACTAATTTTTTCCATTACTCTAACTCCTTTAAGTCCTTCCCCAATGTAACCTCCACAATTCCCGAAAAACTTGGTCAGGAGTAACCTCTTCGAATCTTCCTTTCAACTCCTTTATAACCACCACTAGCTTCACGCAAGTGCCATCAATAATGTCCATATGTTCCAATATAGAATTCTAGAACTTGCTAACTTTCTACTCAAGTTGTTCATGTTTTTCCCTAATTTTATCCTTCAGCGCTGCAATTTCCATGATAAATTGAGTGCGCTCAAGATTTTTGTTGGTGTTCTTTCCTGTATAGTCTTCAAAATATCCTCCTCATCCACCAACCTAACCTCAATGAAGGGCTCACACTTCTGACACCTATTGAAGCCTATATCTACCTTTGTGCTTGCTTCCTTGAGCTGGGTGAGCAAGTCCTCCAACTTAGTGATCCTTGCTTCAACTACAATCTTATTGTTCTCCTTCTCTTCATAAATTTCTTCTACAGTTTGGCCTGCACCACTCTGAATGTTAACTAGTAACATCCCATCCAAATCCTCTGAATACTCCATTTCATCTCCATAGTCCATTTTGGCATGGCTAACCGAGAGAAGAGCATTGCTCCAATATATTTTGAAATAGCATGCCAGCTCTATCATAATATTCCTTAGTCCCTTTTTGTTCACCTTATAATCCCTTTTGTAATCTATTTACCTTGTGCTCCTTCTCCTTCTTGTATGCTACGAGGGTGTGAATAGTGGCGCTAGAATCCAAGTTTCTCCTTACCACTTTTGAGGCCATTTTATGTAAGGTGTTGCACAACTGTTCATCTATCAAGTGGTTTGGATCTATTGCCTTGTATGTTTCTCTTGGCTTATTTTTCAAATGGATTATACTAATGACATGCTCATTTACTTCAAAATCTGACTCCTTGGAGTGGTGTAGGTTCCAGCTAATCATCTTCTTTGTTCTAGACACTCCCCCATCTTGATCAAGTATCTCCCATGCATGTAACTTCTATATGGCTACTTGTAATTTGGAAGCACATATGTAATACCTTCATGGAATCATCCATGTAATCCATATACGGTGATCTTGGGGTCCACCGTTTCCTTTGCACCTTCCTTTTTGTTCGTTGTTTCTTTGGGGTTAAGGTGCTAGTTCCTATTCACAATCCTTTTTCCTCCTTGATGACAAAGGTGTCACCAACCTCTTTCTCTCCTTGCTCCTATGTTTGTGTCGGTGTGCTCTCCTTCACTAGGATTTTATTTCCTTCTTCTGTCACCGGAGCCTTCTTCTTCTTACGCGCTTACGCTTTTGCTTGTTCCTTTGCTCACCTATCATGTTCCTCAAACTCTTTCTCTAAATATTCACGCAAGGAAGCGCCCAACTTCTCCAAGTCTTCTTCCTCTCTTGACTCTGTCTCTGTCTCAGAACTAGAGACCACTTCCATTCTAACACATTTTGTTTTTACTACTTGGAATTGCCTTCTTCCGAGAGGTCCCCATGCCTCCATTGCTACTTCGTGAGAATAAAACATCCTCTTCCGTAAGGTGTCAAGTTTCCCTTCTTCTTCATCTCCTTCCTCTTTCTACAATTATTCCTCGTGCACCTTCCGAATAGGTGGCACCCCTATTCCCCTTAGACATGGGAAGGTGGAGTTAGTAACTCATATCCCAAATTCACCTCCCCAAAAATTTCATCAAGACAACCCCACACATAGAGAAAATATGAAGGGAAAATGATTCAGACCTACGAGCTCGCATTCCAGAATGAGGCAAAGGAAAAAGTCAAAATTTGGGCCCGAGTCAAAGCCAAAGCGGGAATCGAAGGAAAGGGAAAAAATTTGTGTTTCATTCAAAAGGCACAAAGATAAAGATGGAAGCACATTTCCCAGCCAACCAAAAGGAGCCACATGTCCAGGCGGAGCTTCGGGGCTACGGGAGTTTTTTGAGTTTTACGTTTTTGTGCAAAAGATAAATTGTGGATCCGCGAACCCAATTTTTCCCTAATCTGGGCTGCCACGTGTTCCATATTTAAAGGGGACCAATTTTTTCAAGTTGTTTCCCCACCCTCCTATATGGACACGATAAAAATTCGTAGGGGAATATCTTTTGACTCAGGGCTCAAAATATTGTAAATCTGATGCCATTGAAAAGATCTCGGCCTCACCCATGCCACGAGAGGCTGAAAATTTAACTTTGAGGAGGTTAGGTAAAGGAAAATGGAGGAAACATCTTCGGGCTTTCAATGTAGGATCCTTCTATCTCAACAACTAGATCGGATTCAATCTGCTTTCCCGCATTTCCTCTTCCTTCAAGGTGTCGAGCCAAGGATAGATGCGGTAGAGACAGATTTGGGGGAATATTTTATCAGAAGCATTAACAATAGTGGTTGAGCTTCAACCCACTTTTCCCGCTTCTTCTTCTCTCTTTCTTCTCTATGATCAAATCTATAAATATGAGGGCATTCTTCTCCCCTGTCCCCCTCTCTCTTTTCTTCCACAGGGTCAAAATGGAGTTTGAACCTTCTTTCACTGACTCTGTATTGGAATTCTCTTTCCTCTTTCCCACTAACAATGTACTTGTGTGAACTTTTGGAGCAATAAATTATGTTTTGTGATGCATCTGTCCATCCTTTTCTTATTTTATTGTCTCTCCTCGCCTCTCGTTGTTGCAGGGTATACTATGCATATTCTGATGTTTGTTACAAGTCCTGGGAGCTATGTTTAATGGGTTTTGAAGTGGTGTTCTATGTGAAATATATCTCTGGTCTATGGTGCATCTTGTCCACCCTCTCCTCTGCTCACCTCTCTCCACTTCAGGCAGCTAAGATTGTGATCAACACTTCCCTTTTCTTGGTGTTATCACCTCGTTAGTGTAGGATTTCCCTCTTTATGCACTTTCTCTCTCCTTGTCTCCTTGGAATTGTTAGATTAGGAGTAGATAGTCACATTTCCTTCCTTAGAAGTAGTTTAGCATTAGGATCAGGAAGAAGAAGTGGCTTTCTCTAGAGGGCCATCTCAAGTCCGCAAGTCCCACAACTTGAGAGATGGTCCAATGTTATGCAAATCACACCAAATGACCTTGCCTTAGAAAAGTAGATCCATAACTCATTTGGGGGTGCTGTGATTTCACATTAACAGTTTTGGCATGCCTGGTGGGACAGGTCTGAAGCACCTTACCACTTCACTTCATTAGGTTCAATGTGCTCTTGGTGAAGATTTCAGCCTTTGGAGGCACTTTCAAGCACATTTGGTGACTCCATCTGGTCAAAACCCATTCTCTGAGTTGTAGACCTTTTCCATCCATTTCCACTCATTTCATCCATTCTCTTCTTCCATCTCTTTCATTTTCTCCCATTCCATGAAGTTGTACAATCATGACTTCATTCCCACCATGGAGTTCACATCTACAGCAGCAACAATATGTTCCAAATCCAATATGTTTTACAACTCCTTCAAATCAGCATTTTGAGCAAAGGAAAATCAGTATGTCTACCCCTATGAGCAACAATGCCAAAATCAGTTTGGATATGGAGCTTTCCAAGAGTAGGGGTATGCAAACAATGAAGACAATCAAATACAAGATGCTGATTTGTTGGAGAAGATCTAAAAAATGGAGGTTGGCATGGTTCACCAAGGGCATAGCACAAATGAAGGCATTTCATATTGGTTTCAGGGCACCCTATCCATGGGAAGGCCCTTTTTGAAGACATTACAGCCCTCAAGAGAAGCTTGACTTCATGGTTAAAGTGTTGCCTCGAAACTACACACAAAGTTTGAGGAGATCGGGGTTTATGAGAAAAGTGTTACACAACCTTGTCAATGGGTAAGTACACCACCTCATAGTTTTTCTTTTCCTCATTCTCAACCAATATCATTTCAGCAGTATCAAGTTCCAAGCTTCCCATCTGCTGCCCCAAATGTTAATTCCTCTTCTCCATCTACTAGTCTTCCATCCCACCTCAATTTCTCTACCCTTTTCCCTTCCAAATCCAATTCCCCTCTACAAGAGCCAAAAGAAATGCCTTCCCCTCCACCACAAACAAGGAAAAAACTAGTGGAGACCCCACCCACCACTCCTCTTTCCTTCCTAAGTCCATGTTGGGAAGAGACTCCAAAAACCAGCCAAGGAGAACATCAAACAGAGGAACCCAACAGAGAAGAAATGATAGAAAATATGAAGAGTTGGGCTGCTAAATTTGAGTTTTCAAAGGTTCCCTTGTTGGTTAAGCCTATGGAGGAGGTGAGGTCAAGCCGCAAGTGGTGGAAGCTCCAGCTATAGTGCAGCGGGGAAGAAGGAGCTACTCCTAATCCAAAATAAGAGGAGTACATTCTAGCTATGGAGGAGGACCATATAGTTTCAGAGGCTCTAAGTGTGGAGCAGGCCATAGAAGAACCTTCAATTCTTCCTCCCACTTCATCCCCTTCAAGCTATGATGTTGAAGAAGAGTTTGAGCTTTCAAACTTCATGTTTGAGGATGAAGGGAACCATGGTGAGTCAATTGTAGATTAGGAGGACACCATGAAGGAGGTTGAGCACCTGCAACAGGACAACAAGGAGGCAAATTACCTATCTAACTTGGAAGATTGCTTTAATGAAGAGGAGCCTGAGGAGATAACATTATTTTTTCTCCATCTTCAACCTTCCAAGCACACGAACCCACTGCCATGAAGGAGAACATTTAGGAACAATAGCCTACATTCCAAAATGGCCCTCTGGAACCAAGATTGGAAGACATGACTCTCCCATGTTCTTCACAGGAGAAGGAAGAGAAAAAGTAGGAAGATGTCCCCATCTCTCCCATGCCATTCATCTAAGAAGGTCCACAAGAAAATCCCTTCTTAGGGTTGAAACTCAGAACAAGGGGCACATTCAAAGGATCAAACCATGCCCAATCAGGTACTTGGCTTCATTGGAGCCAAAGGAGAAGCCAAAACTAGTCATGCCTACTTCAGGGCATGAGGATGAGCATCAAAGTACCAAGGGTCATCATCAACACCTCCAGAAGTCCGATGCAAGTCAGCTTGAGGAGGTATTTTCCATTAATGCTTGATACCTTGATGATTTGGGTGGAGGACTAGCTTATTGTCAATTTTTCACTCATCCAACCAGCCATGTTCAGTGCCAAATCAGTTGCATGGCTGCCATTTTTGAGGAAGGGAAGCTATTTCTCCTTGCTAGTTGCAAGTTTTGTTTGAGTTCCCTTTACTCTTGGTTAGAGTAGAGTAGGTAGGTTTTTTTTCAGCAGAAGAAGTGATTTTGCACACTCTGCATGTTCCATTTGGAGCATGTATGATTTTCAGTTTGTACATAGTTTTTGGTGTTGTTGTTTTGCTCTTGCACAGTGCATTGTAATGGTTTTTGGTGAAGATCAGCTCCAAGTTTTAGTGGGTTTCCAAGTGGCTCAAAGGTTAGAATTTCAGAGTTTAGATCAGTTTCATGTTTATCAAGTAGACTCCATGCCCAATGGATGCTTCAAGGCCATTGGTCTCTTCATCTAGCAGGCAGATGTCCCCGTGAGTCACCAAATTGTTATCCCAAATTCACCCCCGACAAATTTGGTCAAGACAACCCCGCACATAGAGAAAATATGAAGGGAAAACATTTCAAACCTACGAGCTCGCATTCTAGAATGAGGCAAAGGAAAAGTCAAAATTTGGGCCCGAGTCAAAGCCAAAGCGGGAATTAGAGGAAAGGGTGAAAATTTTCCTTTTTTAAAAAGGCACAAAGATAAAGATGGAAGCGTATTTCCCAGCCAACCAAAAGGAGCCACATGTCCAGGCAGAGCTTCGGGGCTGTGGGAGTTTTTGAGTTTTACATTTTTTACGCAAAAGGGAAAAAGATAAATTGTGGACTTGCGAACTTGATTTTTCCCTAATCTAGCTGCCACGTGTCCCATATTTAAAGGGGACCATTTTTTCAAGTTGTTTCCTTGCCCTCCTGTATGGACCCGATACAAACTTCGAAGGGGCATATCTTTCGACTCAGGGCTCAAAATATTACAAATCTGACGCCATTGAAAAGATCTCGGCCTCACCCATGCCACAGAGGTCTAAAAATTTAATTTTGAGGAGGTTAGGTAAAGGAAAATAGAGGAAATGTCTTCAGGCCTTTAATGCAGGATCCATCTATCTCAACAACCAAATCGGATTAGATTTGTTTTTGCCGTTTCCTCTTCCTTCAAGGTGCCAAACCAAGGATCGATGCAGTAAAGATGGATTTGGGGGTAGATTTTATCAAAAGCATTAATAGAAATGGTTGAGCTTCAAACCACTTTTCCTGCTTCCTTCTCTCTTTCTTCTCTCGATCAAATCTATAAATATGGGGAAGATTCATTGTAAAAGTTATTATTCATTCTTCTCCCTGCCCCCCTCTCTCTTTTCTTCCCTAGGGTTGAAAATGGAGTCTGAACCTCCTTTCACGGCTCTGTAATGGCATTTTCTTTCCTCTTGCCCACTAACAATGTACTGGTGTGAAATTTTGGAGCAATAAATTCTATTTTTGATGCATCTGTCCATCCTTTGCTTATTTTATTGTCTCTCCTTGCCTCTCATTGTTGCAGGGTATACTGTGCATATTTTAATGTTTGTTGCAGGTCCTGAGAGTTATGTTTAATGGGTTTTGAAGTGGTGTTCTGTGTGAAATCTATCTCTGGTCTGTGATGCATCTTTTCCACCCTCTCCTCTGCTCACCTCTCTCCACTTCAGGCAGCTGAGATTGTGATCAAAACTTCCCTTTTCTTGGTGCTATCACCTTGTTAGTGTAGGATTTCCCTCTTTATGCACTTTCTCTTTCCCTGTCTCCTTGGTATTGTTAGATTAGGAGTAGATAGTCACATTTCCTTCCTTAGAAGTAGTTTAGCATTAGGATCAGGAAGAAGATGGCTTTCTCCAGAGGGCCATCTCAAGTCTACAAGTCCCACAACTTAAGAGATGGTCCAATTTTATGCAAATCACACCAAATGACCCCGCCTTAGGAAAGCATATCCATAACTCATTTGGGGCTCTTTGTGATTTTGCATTAACAATAACCTCCACCTTGACTCCTCCTTGCATCTTCATCTATAATTACACAAAAAAATTGCTAATAATAAGTCCTTTAATAGTAACATTTACCTGTGGGTGTAGATCCAATAGGTCCGGCTCCAAAACCTCTAAGTATGTTGACCTGGAGTCATATATGTAAGTTGTGTACAACGTGTGTAGATCCAAATCAACTTTGTTTACATCATAGGTCAAATTTTGCACATCCTTAAGCCTATTGATGGAGCACTTAAGGTATTTTATGAGAATGCAAATGAAAGCTTACACCATGGACCCATCTTGCCACTAGCCATTATGAACCGAGCAAGGCTAAAATGTTGCATTACTACAAACTTGAATTACTCCCAAACCACTATGGGAAACTTGTGCAGAATGCACCATTCATGCTCAAATGCCCTGTGTAGTCTGTTATACCACTTATTAATCCAAGCCTTGTACATACTTGTAATGGTACCGTCCACAAGTATACCCTAAAAAATTCACTGCGGGGGATGGGTGTACTGGTGGGTAAACCTACATGTTATCCTCGATCCTATCTGGTACCCCAATTTCCAAAAATATGATCAATAGAAAAATTGATCCCCATGTGATTTGGCTCCTTCGTTCTATAACTTTTCCTCTTCAGTAATCCCATTTGCGACAAATTGTGCCAGGTTGTAGTGTGCCCTTTTCAAAATTTTATATGTCAAGTATAGAAACTTCTTATTTATGTTTGTCTAGTGCTTGGAAGTGCCCAATTTGCAGCTCACTAGCCTTGAGGCAACCCTAAGTGCTAGATCATCCATATCCATGATTTTATGTGCCCTACTATCATTCTCATAACTCAATTTTGCGGCAAGTTCTTTGATCTTTTTGTAGCACACAAGTCCAAGGCCATGTCTTCTCTCGTACTTTGTAGACTTGTGACACACTCAATCAATTGAGTGATGAGTTGCATCCTTCTCCCCACAAAGTAAAAGAAATCTTCATGAACCTACGACTCAACAAATAGAATAGGTGTGCATCTTTGGTGAAGAAAGAAAGCTCCCACAACTGTAATACATCTGTCTTCTCCAACTACTAGATTCATGGAGTCATCAATTAATGGGTTACTTGGCCTCATCTATTCCTGGGAGGACTTTCTCCAAATCTTCCCTCATTTTCTTCTCGTTCTCATCTGTGTGGTGATTGTACTCACTTATTTTGCATCGAGTGAGCTTTGATTTCCATATTTCTACCCTCAACACACCAAGGGGATACTGTATCTTTGAGTAGATTTCCTCTAGGGGTTCTTCTGCCACAACCTTGGGTCTCTTTGTTCTCAAATTTCATGCCTTTGGTGCCATTTTACTATAATTGTGTGCCCTAGGTGTTCTATGTTACCAACTTTCTTCCTACCCAAGCTCTGCGAATCTTGACCGCTTCAAATGCATGCAACCCTCCTTTGTGCCCTATTGTTGACTACAACTTGACCTTCTATAAGGATTCAAATAGTATTCATGCACCTCTATTTGTATGATCTCTATGTCACTTTAAAGCTTCGTCACACTTGACTCGCTTGATAACACAAGTTTTCTTCAAAGGCAAGGTAGCCAAATGACTACCCTCGACCCCTATTTATAATTTTTCCATGATCCTCATGTCCCTTTGACCCATGCTTTTTAAGTTAATTTTTCACTAAAGTACTCTTTCCATTTTTGACAACTTCCACGACTCCACTTTGTGCGTTGCAATTATAACCTTCAAATGCACTATACTATTCCTTAGCCACCGACATCCTTTGGGTGTTTCCATGTGTCAAAGTACAAAGCCCTTGTGCCATATCCCAAGTATTTTCCGTGCTACTACCTACCTCACATTACACTACATGATCATTTTCCCTGTGTGGTCTTCAATCAACTCAATTTCTTTAGAACACCTTATGCCATGATGCACTTATAACATATTTTTTTCTTCCACCCCAACTTTGAGAAGAAGCCTTCTATCCAACCAACATGTATTAAGAGGGTGCCAACAATTCTCATATCTGTACTTCAATCCACCCCACACTAAAATTATGCATGGTCCCATGTGCATTAAATCACTTAGATAGTAATCAACTACTCGACGCGCGGAAACATGTTTATTACACAAAACACTAAACTAAATTGACAAAGCATAGCAGCGATGAAAGGAAACATAGATAAGGGGAATATAATCTAATGATGACAATACTACCTTATTATAAACACCAAGAAGACTTATATATAGTAGGGCTTCGACCTACTCCCTTTGAAGTAACCAGAAACCGTGTGTAATCTAATTTCTGCAATCGAAAGCTCTTGAATCAAATATATAAGCTACAACATACGGTACTAACCAATGCACTTGGAACTTTCCATGGTGGTGCAATAAGTTGGAATCATAAAGAAGAACCATCTATCTAACCTCAAACTACTTATTCTTAACATGCCGATCATTTCATGATTTCTTTCTCGGCCTTCTTTGTCCTCTAGCTCCAACGTGTGATGGTGTGCCACTCATCCAACTGCATCAGTTTATCTATACGCTCTTCAAGTGATTGTTCATCATCTAGTCCACTGCGCGCACAATACATAGGGAATGTAACACAAATTCCAATGGTGAAATAGCCTCCAGGAAAAACACCAACTAAAAGGGTGTGGCCTTATTCAACCTCTTATAGGTTTTCCTATATGCCCAAAGTACAACAAAGACTTTATCATCCCAATCCTTCCTTCCAACATCACAAATATTTGTCAATGTATGTCCCAATATCTTTTTGAAAGCCTCGATATCAGTACCATTAGCCTATGGGTGATAGGGCATTGTCTTATGATGTGCCACCATAAACTCAACCAATAATATTATGATAACCTCATTTAAAAAGTGTTTGCCTATCACTTTTCAAGTTCAACATACATTCATACCTACTAATAATGTTCTCCCATAAGAACCTTGTTGTTATAGCTATCATGCAATCCTTTGTAGGCATTGCTTCGCCCACCTTGTTAGATAGTTTGTATATGTTATAATATAGTGTGAATTAGTGCTATGCGCTGGTAGGAAAATAGGACACACAAATTCAATGTCCCATTTTTAAAATTTTCTGCTCTTCTTTATCGGGCCTTAAATGCATTTTATCACTATGCCCGGGCTTCCCAAGGCACTGACAATGATTACATGCCCTGACATACTCTTTACAATCCTTATATAGTGTTTCCCACTAAAGGCCAACCAACAAAATCTTACGCACGGAGAATTACCTACATAATGTCCTCATGTAATCCCACCATTAGATTCCTCCATTATATCTCCGTGCTCATGTTCAAGTAAACACACCGATGTAAAATCTCATCACAACCTAAATTGTATAAATCTCCATTGATTAACATGTAAATCACGACATACATGACAAGTTGTTTCTTCTCTAAGCTCTTCATCCCTTTAGGTGCCACACCAGTACACAAAAACACAACAATATCTTCTAAGTCAGAGGGTGCATGGTTCAATCTAAATAGTTGTGCATCTAACATTATTTCCTCAATGCTCTACATATCCTCGCCTGAGTTAATCCTTAACAAATGATCAGGTCATGAGTTATGTTTTCCTGTCTTTACCATAATCAGTAAAGTCAAATTCTTGAAACAATAGAATCCAATGACATATGTGCCCCTGTAAAACATGCTTATTAACCAAGTACTTAAGTGCCATGTGATTTGTATAAAATATGAATGAAGTTTCCAACAAGTATTTCCTAAACTTATGCAACACATAAATCATGGAAAATGCTTCACGCTCTGCAGTGGTATAGTTCTACTCATCTAGTGTCAATTTCTTGCTCGCCAAACATATAGGATGATCAACAATCCCATCACCGGGTTGTGCTAACACTGCACCAATGGCCACGCCCACATCAAAGGCATCAACATGGACATGAAATGGTTTATCCCAAGAAGGAAAGTGTAGAATGGGCATAGAAGTAAGTCTTTCCTTCAATGTCTCAAATGCTAGCTATTGCGCCTCATCCCAATGGAAATTTCCTTTAATTTTCAACAATTCTTCCAAGGGTGCCAAAATCTTATCATATCCCTTAATGAACTTCCTGTAGTAACCTGTATGTCCTAAGAACCTGTGCACCTCACTCTAATTGGTAGGCTCCTCTAAACCTAAAATAACTGCGACCTTAGTAGGATCTACCAACAAACCTTATTTGCATATAATATGTCCCAACAAAGTGCTAAAGGGTGTAGAAAATATACACTTCTCAATATTAAGAGAGATACTTAGTTTCATGTAGCTCTCAAAAATCAATCTCAATTTGTCCATGTGATCCTTTACCACCCCATATATAGTCCAATCATCCAAATAAACCTGTAAAATTTTTTGTATAAAGTCCTCAAATGCTTGCACAACAATGTGCAAAAATATTGCAGGCACATTCTTCGACCCAAAAGGTATTACCATGTATGCAAAACTTCCCACTCAATGGCGAAAGTTGTTTTTTCCGATCTTCATTACCAATCTACACTTGATGATAACTATAGAATCCATTGGTGAAAGAGTAAATCTTGCACCCTCTAACGACCTCTAAGATATCTTCAGATAAAAGGTGTGGGGAAAGGATCTATAACACAAGTAGCATTCAACTCTCGTAATCCACACAAATCTTTATCCTGCCATCTTTCTTTATGCTTATCACCATGGGGATAACCCACTCGGATTCCTCAATGGGCTCAATGATCCCATATTTCAACATCTTAACTATCTCTTCCTTTAACTTGATGCACAAATCGGATTCATCATGTATGGCCTCTTCCTAACCGAGCACACACCTTCCTTTAACTTGATCCTCATCTCTACCAAAGAGGGATGCAATCCCTTCAACTCGTTATAGTGTCACAAAAATAAGTCCCGGAAGTCGCACGTGAGCTCAATAATCTTTACCACCTCTTTTTCAAACCAATAATCACAAATAATTGTCTCTTTAGGTTATGTATCTATCCCAATGTTGACTTTCTTCATTTTCATAGGCTCATGATAAGCGCGCGCCTTCTCATCATCACTATCCAAGACCTCACATGTACCTATAGTGTGATCAATATCTAGATTCTCTACTTCTTCATCATTAATCATGTAAACCAACTTACCCTTCTCTTTTTCTAGCCAGTGTGCCCAAGTTGCTCCTCATATGTTTCTTCTTCTTCAAAGTGCGCCTCCAAATATAACTCTCCAAACATATCTAATAAGAGTTCCTCAACCTTTGCACTATCCCCCATCATAAGGCACTTCACAATCTGTAATGCTTCATTCACTGGAGGTTTAGTAGAAAAATAATCAAAGGTTTGAATCATACCTAAAGTCATCTCCTACCAATTAATTGTTGCTCTTGTTAACTCTACATGAACATACCATACATACACACAACTTCTTAGAGTGGTGTAGAACTTATGTACCCAGAGTGAAGGTGGTAAGGATTATTTCCCCTCCATCTAGAGTCTCTCACACTTCTGAATGTGGTGCGAAGTAGAATCCTTCCCATGGAATTCACATATCTATGAAGGTATATTGTTCCTTAGAAACCTGGTGGAAAAGGTGATTTTCACCTCTCACCAATCCAAAAGGTTATCTCTGTGTGTATTCCACCAATGCGATGTTGTCCCATGCATGGTATAAATCAACATATTTATTCTGTCACCCTCATCCTTCCACTGGGATTCCATGATGTGTAAAAATACATCGGGTTTCCTTCACTAGTATATAAAGGTGCTTGGTTATGACTTAAATGTTGAACAATTTGTAACCTGATTACGTGAGTAACTATATCTTGATCTCTCTCTCGACCATTTCATATGTTCCATGTACCCGGTTGTCACAGAAATATTGGTTGTATCACTCATATACCAAGCATCATCCCACTAAATAATGCCTTCCTTAGATGGCTCAAATACTTCAATGTCACTAAATGTACGTGCATATATCATGTTTAGGTCCCCTTCACTCACGGGTTCTACATAAGGTGCAAATTTCCCATCTGTCAAAGGAATAATCATACACTAATATTTGTTCTCAAAATTGATATAACCTTTATTTAAGTAGAAATCAACATTATTCGCATAACACCAAGGGCACCCAAGAAATATTGGAAAACTATCTCGCTTCTACAAGTGCCAATACCTCAAGTACCTAGTAAACTTGGCCCTTTGTATAGTAATAGTGGAATCCTTCAATACTCCAATAGGCGTGGCTATGATCGTATTCGCCATATATAACACATTCAAAGAGGGTTGTAACGGTGGTCTCCCCATCTGATTCCATGTATACAAAGTGAGTACATTCACTTCTGCACGTGTATCAATCAATATGCTACTCAATAGCCACCCATCAACAACTACATTCAAAGTGATTTCTTTATCATACTCAAGACCATGAGGAGGTAAATTTACATGTAATATCTATCTCTCACGCTCAAATCCAACACATGGCATCTTCTCCCTTAGCCATTTCCCTAACAAAGGAATGATATTCTCTTGGCGCAACATCTTACAAACCTCCTTTAAGTCATCAAAATATTTTTGAGGAAGCTCAACTTTATTTTTTTGTTACAACTTCCGTGACTAATCCTTCAAGCACCGTATCTCACCCTACAAGTTTCTTATAGCCTCCATAGTTTCTAGGTATACTTCCTTCCGATGGGCGGATTAGGATACTTCATATTTATCACATCTTATTTTGTAATAACAATTTTCTACTTTGGAATCTTGCAAGTGTACACAACCTCAAAGGCATGTGTAGCCACTAACACAGGCAACATCTCGTGATTGGGCACAATCTTAGGTATCCACTGGTCTTCTACGATGCAATTGCGCACTTTGATTATCCTCACACCCTTATCATTTTTCTTATAGTTATTACTCATGTGCTCATATAACTCATGAAATTATTCATACTTATGTTGTTTCCTGCACCATGATCAGACTACATTATGAGGGAATTCATGCCCATAATGATAAGGGGATCCACGTGTAAAACAAGTTCCATGAGGGAAGTCACTTATTCCACCGCTAGTGACCATGACCTCTGTATCCTAAATGGCAACCTATGCATGTACCACCTCTCATTAGAACACCCTTTATGATGTTGTCCTTCTTGCTCTTTAGAATGATTTGTAACACTAGTTTGATGCACACCAGTTTCAATAGCCTCATGAATCTGATCAATCAATATATAATTCTTTGTATCACGAGTGTGAGACTTACAAATCTTACAATAACAAGACACATTCTTCCTGATCGCATGCTACAACAAATGGAACCTACTTGAATCATGGTCTAAGTGACAGATCTCACAATCTAGCAACATGACATGCACAGATTTACGAGGGAAACTATCCTTGTTATGTCCTTCTACCTTGCAATCCATACACCAAATACCACTACACGTCTCATGGTATGAATTGGATGAATGTTTATCCAACTGCTTTTCCATAGATGCAATTTGTGCCTCCAATAAGTAGCTAACTCCAATATCTATGCTCTCAACTGCCTCAATGTGTAGAGTTTTCTCCAAAGACTTGCACGGATCTGTAAACATCTTATGAGAGAGCACCCTTCTGAAAGGTGTGATCAAATTGCCCATAAACCACTGTGCATGATGGCTAGGGTGAATATCATAAGACAAACTTAATAGTAAAGTTTTAAAGTGCACATCATACCCCCTTATGCTCTCAGCCATGCCCTACTTAATCTTCTTCATCATGTTGGTGCTTTTCTGTTCAAACTTAGGTATATAAAAATCTACCAAGAAAGCATCACATAGTGCATTATAATCTACAAAAGTATGGTTTAGATCATACTTCCTATACCAAATATGTGCACACCCTTGCAAAGTAGTAGCAAACTGACTTGCCTTACGCTCAGGAGTTGTGATTCCCTTAGCATGCCATAGTATCTCACACATATGCATGTGCTTCACTACATCCTCAATGCCTCTGTACTTTGGTAGGTGAAAAGAAATATCATAATAGACTTGTTGTGGTTGGTGCAAACCATGCCCACTAGATCCTAAACCTATATTAACTCCAAAGATTCCCTCCACCTCTAGAACCACCAGATCCACTAGACCCCGAACATCTCCGATCCCTCCGATCCACCTCCCGTAGTGGGTATTAGACCGAGAGGATGAGCTACTTTGTGTTCCAACTGTTGTACTAAATTGAACTCGGTCGTTTGTAAAGTTGTGCCACTTCTAGATGTATTACTCTCATTTTCTATGCCCATGCTTTGTCGTGGTGACATGCCGAATTAGACCACTAAACAAAGAAGATGTCTGTGCAACCATAAATGAATGTGTAGTTTGAAGAACTTCTATACTTAATGGAAAATGAAATCTACATGTCGCTACTCTATCACCAACACTAGTCTATTTCTCAATAATATTTTCAGAACTGGAATACCAAACACAAGGGCTAGGTCCTCATGTGGGACCGGATTCATACCCGTGGTCCTTAATATTTCTTCATTTGATGAAAATCTCATCGAAGCCGAGGGGATTCTCTATCACGCTTACCTAAGTGGGGGATATCCTGATGCTCTGGCTCTACGTCTTCCATGTGTGACTCAAATCCTTCATGAGACATGATCCTCCACAAATCCACAGACTCCTCAATATCACATTTTTTCATAAATTTCCTTTCCCATGCCTCATTATACTTAAGCCAAGCACCTTTCTTCTCTCTATCTTTCTTCTATAAGGTCTGTCATATTTCACCACACCTACTCCTATCCCCATGTGTGGTGGAAGTTTAGCTATCCATAGGTATTTCTTCTAAATCTAGAGTCACTAACAAGATCTTAATTGCTAAAGGGATAGCGCACAAATAAGATCCTCTCGGGTTTGTGCAAGAACTGAAACTAAACAACCTTTGTACAATAATAAGTAGAAACAACATACTCCAACATGTAACTATGCAAAACACCACTCCACCAATTATCTACAGTGCATGTCTAAGTCACATCAACATCATACAGAGTCCGGTAATTTTTCGTGTGTCCAAAAAAATTTTCTATACCTCCAATTCCGCTTTGATGCATATGATACCAACCACTCTTATAACTATATAGGAAAACATCAAAAGAATGTCTCATAGAGTTCATGATATAGATGCTCTTCAACCGACATGCGAGCATCGAAATCAGGTCCAATATTATATCTATGAGAAAATTGGTCTTCCAAATCCATAATTCATCTCTCAATGATATCCAAAGTCAACTGATACGTCTTCATCATGCAACATCCTTGCAGGTAGCTTGAAAAGAGGTATCAACAATGTAACCAAAATGTAGTCACTTTCTTCACCATCTCCTAAGTGCACTAAAACCTCATCCAAGAAAAATGCTAAACGCTCACTCAAGAGTGCAAAGGTACCAAGTCCCTCTTTTGATGCCAAATTTTTCAAGGAGTTAGCATGCATGAAGATACATTCCATAACCATAACAGAGATAAAACAAGATAAAGCATAAAGTAAATAGATCACAACCATATGCAAGGTTAACTAAACAATGATCAATATCAGATTTACCAAGCAAGAACTAGTTATAGAGACATCAATAACAAGTAACCAACAATATAGATCCATTATATTAACCCATCATGCATTACAATAGTTGAATACATAAATATTATCATCATACGATCATGTGCACAAACACAACAACAACATAACCTTACAAAATAAATCACGGTCTCTCTCTAATAGTATGAATCATAACATATATATAGGGGGTGGGGAATTTCCCTTCACTGTCCATGCACTCTCAAAATAGCTCGCATGCCACAAATATCCATGCATGAACTATAAGGTAACTATAGAAGCATGCAAGCTTCACCTAATAATAGATTATCTTCTATTTTAAACTCTAGATCTAATCCTATTATTAGCTCAAACTTTGCATGATGCTTTATCTTCTTCCTGCATGAGATCCTTCCCAAAATAGACTTTTCTTTAACTACAAGTCTTCATGCTTAACCTTATCTTCATAACATTGCTTGGCCGCCACTCCAACCGTTCATCTTCCAATTTTGTCTCATGGCTCAAAATGCGGCTAAGTCTCAAATGTGTTTACTGGCGGGATCCTTGACTCGTTGTCTACTCTACTTCCACGCGTGCCTTCGTGCCTACCTTCAATGCGTCCAAAAATCTTGCACCACTATACTTAGCATCTTTCAGGGGTCCAACACTCCCATGCGTGGATGTCCATCTATAAGTGCAAAAGGTGCAACAAACATCATGCTAAAACATCACAAAAACTACAAAAACCTCATCATACATCAATACAAAATGCACAAATCATATCCAAATCACCTACGAGAAAACACTCACATTGGAGTCATTTTTGACAATTTAGGTTTGGAATGTATGAATGTTGGTCATGACCATACGATCTAGGGTCAAAGCGTGTGGTTTTATATGGTCCCAACTAAAGGGAAAAACTATACCATTCATTCTAGTCTCATCCATATATTAAAAAAATCAACAAAATTGGTAAATTTCAAAAAATAGGGAATTTTACCTCGTTTTGCACAAAATTAGCAACATTAAATGCACTTACCAACTTATCTATTGTCTTGACTAAAATTCATCTCCTATGCACTAAAATTGTGTCTGCATGACCTCTCTAGCTCTCAATATTGTCACAAACTTATAGATCATATCACACTCAATCACAATCACACAATGAAAAGTACCTTTTACTTTTTCACTTTAATATTTATAGGTTCATTTAGTGGTAACATCTATACACTCTACTTTACTATCTAGTCAAATTAACCAATTACAGATCTATAATTGTGTGTGCCATATCTTGGGCTATGTTTTCCCATTGTCTACATTTTATGCAACATTGTGATCATGATTATCACCATTTTTACATTTATACATCACTACCCTAATTTTCACTTATTCTCCAACTCTACACATGTATTCTCTTATCACATATGTTATTATCACTCTTTACACACTTCTATGTGTTTCGTATTACTTTTACATGATATCAACAATTATCATTTTACATCTTGTAATTTCTATCAGCTACACTATAATATCACTCAACCTTGGTCATTCTCTTCACTTTTGCCTCAAACAATCATGTTCTATAATCTCCATTTCGTTGAAAGGGTGGAAAATATATGAGGTTGATTATGCAAGGTCATCCCCCTCAAGTATCATTTATCTACAAATCACTAGGTAAGTATAATGGGTTATCTATGCAAGGATATCCTCTCCCACATAAAACTTCATTCAACTTTAGCAAATTAGTTATGTAAGGCCAAATTTTCTTACCTAATGCAACACAATCTCAACACCCAAGTGGTCACTCGTGATTACCCAAAACACATTAAGTACCAAATAACCTTGTATTTATCATAAATATAGGAGGAAATATACAAATATTAAAATATAGTATAATCACCCATATAATGCATGGTGGGGGAAATGAGACGTCATTCCCTTTCACCTTATATGGTTTTTTAGAAAATTTTGAGACCTAGATCTATCTGCAATGGTGTGGTCCCATTATTGGGAAGTGTTATTGGGGGAAAGCTAAGTAGCCCCGTGACACTCTTCCCTTGGTGTCGGGAACACCCAAGTCCCACATTATTACAAAATCAAGAACCTTGTTAGGGATTTGATCAGCCCACAACTCTACAAATCTGCCAAGTTCAAATCTCTGTGTTTGCAACCACTTCTCCCCAAAACTATCATATCCCTTTTTTGACACCTATGACACATTTCTCTCTTATCACCACATGGGTTAGATGATGACTCACGTGTTCATCTCCATGATTGGTTATTTTCTCTCAACATGCTTTTATGTTTCTTGCTTCATCACTCTTATAGGTATGACTCTCTTTTCCTTTACACTAGTAAATTTCATTCACTAGCATAAAGGGGGCAGGGTGTATAAGAGTTTTTAAAATGAAACAAGATCTCGGTGACATCAGTCCTTTTTTATTTTCTCTTTATTACTTGACCGGACTTAACCTCTTGCTATTTTTCCTCTTTGAGTTTATTTTAAACATTCTTACGTAGAGATATTTGGAACCCTACTTTTAATTTTTGTTGTTATTTGAGCCCATTCCAAGATTGTAAAAAATGTTAGGACAATACATATGGTATTGACCATTGTGTATAGTTTTGGCCCCTTTTGTTTTTCATTTATTTTCTCCTCATGGGCCCACTTGTCACTCTTTTATCTTTTGGATTATATCTTTCTAGCCAACCTTTCTTGCCACTAAGCTCCTAATTTCAAAGCAAGGACTCATATATATACAAGTATATCCTAAACATATATTATATAAAAACCATCTATCTATGTATCACTTACTTGAGTTGATAAATCAAGAACTACAATTTGCATATTGCATACATAACATATGAGGTAATAATTTGAAGTTCTCATCTACAAACACAAGTTTATATTGGGATGAAGTGGCATATACCACTATCGGTGTTGAGTTACAAGGGCCAACCTAGGTCAAGGGATATTTGCATACACCTTCATACAAATCACTAGGAGAATTACACTAAGTTTGAAATATAGTGTAGGTCTCAGTTATTCACAAGTGGGGTGACCACCAACGTCGGTATGAATCAAGAATTTGCATCTTTATTTATATATCTAATGATTTCTTGAGTGTATTGCATGATATCTAGGGTTTGTTTTCTAGGTCTCAGGTACAACATCTAGGGTTTCATGTGAAGTTGAAGATATTAAAGAGAAAAAAATAGAGACACTAAAATTTGTAGGTTTTAGTTGCTGAAGGTCCAAGAACGTACCATACAATCTTGACCCCTTTTTACTGTCCTAACCTATTGGTTCCACAACTTCGAGATAGTGAATATTTTAAATTTTAGACTCTTCTCTTACTTAGATCAGTCTCGATACATCCCAAACATATTTATGAATCAGCTCATTACCTCTTTTCATCTTGTTTATGCTTTAAATTGTATGTTCCTAATTATATGGTTGATTGCTATAATTTAAGGTGTAAATACCAGACTTTTAATAGTGTACTCTTTGTTATATTAAGTCAATTGAAATATAATTAAATTGACCTAAAATTTAATTAAGGGTTAAATAAATAGTAAATGTATAGTGCAATGAATATATATTATAAATCATTTCTAATTTGTTGAACACTCTACTATAAAGCACAACTAGTGGAGTTGCGTAGCCTCAAAAGCCTATCTAGTATGTCAAAACAAAGAAACCCTTGGATGTAGACACTTTGGATTAAACATAGTTCTAGGAGGCTATGAGATAAGCAATGCAGTATTTGATTTTGGGAGCATTGTCAATATGATGCAAAGGTCTACATGGGAAGGTATGAGTGTTTTTCTTTAGCTTACATCCATGTCAATATGAGTCTCACATATTATGGGAGAGTGGATCTAATTATATGAATGGAAGATGTAGAAATTTAGGAGGGGGACCTAAGTTTTAAGGGAGAATTTGAAGTTATTGATATAAAAAATAATGAGATGCACTATCCTATTTTAATTGGAATAAATGGGCATATGATGGCAACATGACAATCAATATAGAATGTAAGCACACTTATAGGAATTTATCATTGTCATATATGTGAAAAGAATTGAGTATAAGTCATATACCAGTCCTAAAGAGTCAACTCCCCTATGTGCATGATACTCAGAGTTGGTTTAAGGTAGAACATCGAGAGAAATTAGAAGATCCCTAATCAAGAAAGGAAAATCACACATAATGGTCTAACAAGTGGAAATTATCAGTAATGTGTAGTCTAAAAATCCATTTGTAGAAGAGGATTTGTGTTATATAATTAGATATCCTACCAAGTTTGAGATGGGTAACCTATATGCATTTGCACATAATGAGTTGGAATATACATAAACTAATGGAGAAAGTCACATTCCATGGGAAGTAGCTTCCTTAATCATTGGAGACTCGGACGCATATATAAACCAATGGATGTGTAAATAACATGCGATCAATCCTATGAGGATGGTTCAAATGGAGGAAAAATAAACTCTCTAATACTTTGTGGCTGCTGATTTAGATTCATTCATGGTGAAATTTTAGGAACATGTGCCATAGGAAGAAATGAGGTTGAGCACATTGGACTACCCACTAAAAGGAATAACAACAACATAGTGGGCTATGCATAAAACAAATAACATTGTGTGGAGTGAAGCAATAGGTATGTTACGCGTAATATTTGACTTACCATCTAGACTAACTAAATATTGGCCCAAATACTACACAAATCAATGTCCAAAAATCCATATTCAAGGATGTATTGATGTTTGGAAAATACATAATATTTATCCAAAATGGTGGGTTTATATCTTTCTAGAGACACTTATCCCACTTCCTAAAGAATATTACTTTCATCGAGAGAGGACAAGAGAAACACACACTTTGAGAAAGGTGTGTAAATATTTAATTCAAGCCTTCACATTTGAAGATAATAATTCTAGGGTGGATGCAACACTACAAAAGATCAAAAACTTCTCTATTCGGGACTATAGATACATAAGGAGTAACTAAATTATAATATATAAAAGAAACTAAATAAGGGAATTACACATTTACCATGAGCATGAGTAAAATATCTAAGAGGGATACTTATCAGAATTTGGAAGTATTTCATAGAGTAGGGGAAAAATCAATAAGAAGAAGATGAGCCATATTCCAAAGAATACATGGAACTATCGGGAATGTTTGAACCAAAATGCATTGAACCTCTTCTAGTAAACAAAGAGTTACGTAATGAAGAACAAGAGAATTTGCACAATTCGATCATAGTGGAAAGAGAAGGCTCAAGAATATTGGAAGACACCTTGGAAAAAGGCAAGGCAAAGATTTATGAGGAACCAATGTGAAATAGGATAGAAGATATCAGTCCTTCAAGAATGGTTAAGCTAGCTACTATTGGGTATTACTAGATAGAACTTGAAATTTATGAGATTTTGTAATCACTTTGTTGCAAGATTATGAGGATGTGTTTCTAATTAAATTTATTGAAATTAAAGGAGTATATCCATAACTAGGTGAAATGTCCAATGAGCTAAAGGAAGGCATACAACGCGCAAAAATATGCCTTACATGTTGAATCCTAACATGAAAGAAAATGTCAAGGCTGAATTAGACTACATGGTAGAAGAAAGTTTAATTTATCCTATAGAAAATTAAGATTGTGTGAGTCTAATAGTCACTCAGCCAAAGAAAATAGTGGAGATCAACATTTACAATGATTACAAATCTCTCAATTAAGTATGCATAAATGATTCATTCCCAACTCCATTCACAAATGAAATCTAGGAAGTGATAGTAGGACATGAATTCTACTCATTTGCTGATGGATTTAGTGGCTAACATTAAATCCCAATTATGCAAGAGAACCAATCAAATACTAATTTTGTAAAAAGTATGGAAACTTTGTGTATCAAGTAATGCCTTTTGGCCTAAAGAATGCACTTGTAGTCTTTTCTGAGACATGGTTACTCCGTTTAAGGATTTTATACATGGATTTATTAAATTACATCTTAATGATTAGGTTGTCTTCTCATTGTTCAAAGAGCACATTGATAAGGTACACCTTATGCTAGAACAATTTAGATATTTGTGAATTACTTTTAAGTTAATGAAATGTTTCTTCTTTACCCCTTTTGGAGTTTATCTTGGACATGTTTCTTGTTGTAAATAAGGCATACTAGTAGATTATGCAAAAACATAGTAATAAGTTGCCTTAAACCTCCAACAAACCCCGCTAAAATGCGTGCATGTATAATACATAGAAGATAATATAGAAAAAAAAATCAAGGGGTATGCCAACATTTTGTAATCGATAGAAAAATTATTGTTGAAGGGAGTGAAGTTTGAATGGACAATAAAGTATCGGAGTGTATTTACACAACTCAAGCATAAGTTAGTCAAAGTGAACCTATACTAGTATTTCCGGATTGAAGAAAATATATTTCATGTGCATGTTGATGCTTCAGACATTACAATAAGAGAAATTATTTCCCAACTTGGAGAAGGGAAAATTGACCATCCTATACACTTTATGAGTCACAAACTATCACCAGGTAGAGAGAAACTACAAAACAAAGTGAGAAGCTTTAGCCATGGTTTGTATACTCTCGAAGTTCATACAATATCTCTTAGTGACGGCATTTTCTTTTTTCATAGATCATCAGGACTTGTGATATCTAGTAAAAAAATCCATTATTTGGTTGAAGGATATCAAGATGGATAATGTTGTTTCAAGAATATAGGTTCAAGATAAATGTCAAACTAGGAAGGGAGCATGTACGGCCATATTACCTAAGTAGGATCAATATAGGAGAATAACCCAATGGATTAGATGAAGATTCACTAGATGTGCACTTTCTTAGAGTCCACCATAAGCTCAAAATAGCTAGAATAAATTATGCAGTTCTATGGTATGGAATTTCCACATACCATTATATGAAGAAGGAAAAGAAATAGATTATGACTAAAGCATTTCCATATAAAATAATAAATGGATTTTCTATATAAGTTGAGAAAATATGAAGTACTACATATATTATCTTAGGATAATGAAAGAGACATGATATTGCAATAAGAACAAGTAGGGATAACAAGGGTCACTTTCTAGGGAATTAAATGTGAAGAATATTTTGTAGAGTGGAATATGGCGGCCAAACTTATTTTAGGATGTGCATCATGTTGGAAGCATAATGAACTGAGAGGGGGTGAATCAATCCTTTAAAACTTTCAATTCATTTACCATTTATCATTTTTAATCATTCACACAACAACTTATTCAACCATGAATCATATATGTGTTTACTTAAGCATATAAACAACCATAAACAAAATCAAGTGTAAGATAGAGTACACAACACAAAAAAATTAAGTGGGAAACCTTTAAGGGGAAGAAAACCCACCAAAACAAAAAAATTATATTTCCATGTTTCAAATTTAGTGAGGCACCAACCCCATAAGGATCACCAATCCCTATTTTAGAAGATAACTAACCCTACAAGGAGTACCCACCCCTAGTTTAGTAGAGCAACAACCCTACAAAGAGAACTAACCCCTATTTTAATAAAGAAACCACTCTACAAGGATGGTACAACCCACAACAATTATAAAGCATCCACTCAACCACCTTATGATGATCTTATATATGACATTTTTCTTCCATAATTGATGGAGACCACTTGGTTTAGCGTGTGCTTCTTCAAACCCTCATACAAACCCCTAGGTATTCAATTTCTCACTTGCGATCACTCATACACACATAATTTATGATACTTATTAACCTATTACACAATTGATCTAAATTCAAATAATTATCACACATCTGCAAAAATTTCTCACATAGGTCTCACTTCTTGCACAAACACCACTCACATCAACTAGCTCTAAAAAGCACCCAAACCAATGCTTTTATAAGCTCCTCTTCATTTAAAATTCAAACACAAACCTTTTACCTCATTTGGCTCAAACCATGCATATTAAAAACATCCAAAATTCAAATCATAACAGTCACAAGTGACCCAAGTAGGTTGGCCTAGAAAAAAACAACATTTCATGCTTCAAAATGGTCAAATCCTGATGGGCACAAAGATAAAAATGCCCTAACATAAAAAAACTATACTTATTCATGACCCATAAATCATTAAAATTCTTAATATAACATCTAAAATTTATAGATGGTCACAATTTAACTCAACCAATCACATTATTTCATTTAATGGGCCTAGTGCTTATTTGTACTTCTCAAAATGGTTGTTTACTACACCCTTCAAGACCCTGAAAAAAATTATCTATGCCACTATATCACTTCAAAACATCCAAACTATGTCATGTGACAAATAAATGGAAATGGAAGAACCTGTAGAACACTTATAATCAAGTTAGAAGTCATGAAACAATTACCTACTCAAACCATAGCCATTTTAATCTTCACCAAATCCAACCGCCCAAAAGTTGTTTTCAAATATAAGATGATAAAAGAATTTATAGGAATATTAAATACCTATAAATGAATTAATTGGATGAAAAATTAATCCATCTTCACATTCCAGGTAATAGAAAGCATAACCTAATCCATCTCATGCTTCAAACAACTAAAAGCTTCCAAAGAAAGCACATCCTCTGCATTGCCAAAAATACCTTCCCGTCCAAAACCTGACCTGAAACCTCAAAAAACTCATCATCATCAGAAAAACCTTATATAAATTAAAATATATCTTTCCAACACAACTTGAATCATCTCCTAATTTCCACATGTAGCTCCAGCTATGCCTAGTTTACTTTTAACATTGTTTTTATGCCTCAAAACTACCCTTTGACCAATCAGCCTAAATGAAGCTCATTTGAGCATATATCTACATCATCATGTAATAAAACCTCTTTTAAATTAAAAAACTCACATACATTCCATAATTTGAATTTAACATGCAACTCCTCGTTGACAACTTTGTCCCAAAACACTCTTCTTTATAAACTGACATGTTTGAGTGACGCCCACTCATCACCATGACCTCTACCATACATTTCTGGAAAGATTAAGGAGTCATCTACATGTTAAAATAATCATAAATATACTAGGTAGAAATTATTTCCACTTATGAAGAGTTTCTTGCATACCACTTTCAAGTTCAAGCTAAGGTTTCAAACCCATAACTAGTTGTTTACCTTCTTAACATTCGTTCATAAAAACAATGATGAAACTACCTCATCATTTTTTTGAAACCTTATAGACTTAGTATATAAACATCCCTAAAATCCACAATATCCCATGCAAAGCACACAATTTATGGTGAGCATCAGAATTTTAATTTCGAGCTAGAAATGGCCTTGTTCTTAAACCTGTCTCACAAAAACTAACATATCTTGCAAAATTTACATCATAGCAACCTAAAATTTTTCTCAAATCACCATGAAACATCACACTAACATATACAATTAGTATAATGTCATCACAAAACCTCAAAATCTCTAACCATTAAGACTTGAATAGTAACCACTTAGGGTTTAACATTTGTAGAAGTTAGGATCAATTAAAAGAATGCTATAACTCGTTATGAAATGACTGAAATGACCCAATCATACTTGTATACCATAATTCACCTGAATACATGCATCCACAAGCTCATATACCTCCCAATCTCATCTTCGTACCCCTAACACTTATACCTGTTCTCCAAATGAGCATCTCAAACATAGCGAATCACCTATATTTTCACCATGCCACTAATTTGAATGCCCAAGCACTCTCCAAACCTTCTATATATCATGCCAATATGATTCTTAAGCAACCAAGAATCTCATATCATTGATAAACATAACCTAAGCACTGAATGGACTTGTAAGAGTAAGCAATCCTCACTGAATCTCCATGTAGCATCATGTACACATATAAACCATCATGTCAACATCATACACAACATCATATGAACCTAATATATCATTTAATTTTTCATTAATGTGGTTTTGCATCAATGACAACACCTATAGAACCACATGCCAACAATCTTACCCTTTGTTATTAATGGAAAACTACCTAAAATTCTCCCTCTTTTTACATTAATGACAAATATATACTTGTAGCATCATTTCCTTAACCTTCTTCAGCTTCATAACATCACCTCTTGGTTGGAAACATCCACCAAAGGTCTCAAACAAGCACATGACGTTGAAATTTATAAAAAAATCTGATTTTGCTTCTTTGCAAGCATGTAACCACCATGATCCCCTTGCGTAAAGATACTACAACATCTAAAAAACATCAATAAATCATGAGAAGAGCATCATCTTATCATTTTTTGGATCTAAAACACCATTCTCCACGTTATAGGTATGCAAAAAAGCTATTTTCTCCTTAACCCTTATTTTAGGCTTCACAAATCAAGCTGTATAGGACCATCATCTAAGCCATACATGTTGAGAATATGACAAAAATTTCATGAAAGAGCATACCAAAACATCATACCTTTATTCTTGAGCATTCATCATCTAGTCTAGGCAAAATACTTTCTTTACAATGCACATTCTTGCTCTTTAGACCATACTTAAGAGTAAGATCCCCAAACAATCTTTTAGTACTTTTAGGACCAATTTTGATGATCTCCCAAGTTTCATAAAAAAAATGACTCAACAAACCATCACTCCCTATACTTAATACCACTATCTATCTAGCTCAAAAACAAAATTTGAGTGACTCACCATCCTATCATGGCTAGAAATCACCTTGACCTCTTTTTTTAGGTCCTAAACCATTTCTTAGTCTTTAACATTCATATTAGGCTGAGATAAAACATTTATGAGTCAAAACAACTCGGACTTGGAGAAAAAACCTACTTCATACCTTGGATGGCCTTGAAAACACCTATATCACCATTTAGAAAGCTTATTCAAGCTCCCCTATTATGAAGAGACTTTATACACACCCGGATCCAAAAAGTACTCCTGTAGAAGCATTTATCTCTTTCAATATCAATGTAGCATTCATGAGTGAGCAAAAAATTTAGAGTTTTGAGACTTTATGATCATCACTCTTCTTTTACTAATGTAACTTTCATTTTTTCAATCAAATCAAAGTCCCCATATACTTAGGATTCCTTAGAAATATGCCATACTCTGCCACATAGTTGTTCTCTCACACCATTCAAGGTGAACCTACATACTATAGAACTTTTTCTCTTGATTTAGGATTCTAAGCCTCCTCCAGTCTTTGAAAAACACCTGTAGCCCACTCATTTCAATTCTCACATAGACCTAAGTTCTCATGATATCATCAAAAACATTTGGACATAACGATGTGACTCATACATACCCCAAACTTTGCACTTGTTACACAATCCATCTGTTAGCAGCCATACAAAACCTCTTTGATCTGTAGGTCCCCCATACAAAGGACACCATATAATGATTTTTTCACAATTCTAAGCATCTTAGCCATACACTTAGCACTTCCATAGTCATACTTGTGTTGATCTGTAGGTCCACCATACAAAGGACAACTGTATAATGAGTTTTGCACAATTCTAAGAATCTTAGCCATACACTTAGCACTTCCATAGTCATACTATGCTTATTAATACAATGGCTAATCAACTTGACCTTCACTTACCTTCTTGCACTTTGCAACTCTACTTCACAAATATTTAATTTCATTGATCATTGACAAAACATTAGAGCCTCAAGATTTGCATTTGACACCTCTATACCATCTTTGTAGACCACTTACTTCAACTTGACCCATAATTTAAGCAATGTGGTATGAATTTTCATACTTGTATTATATGCTTGAGTACAAAGACACTCACAATTAAGCTTGCATATCGTAGCATTACTTTGAGAACATTTCAACAATGTACTTGACCATATAATCACAACTAGACACTTGAACCTACACTTTGGTTTTTATGTATAGACTTCATGTTCATCTTAGAACTTCTTGGGATTACTCAAAGCCCTCAACACTTTCTCACAACCCCTATGCATAAACATACTAGTTTTGCACAATCATAATATACCTTTTGGCTCTTAACATCAGTCATAATCCTTTGTTTTAGCTTGAGGATAATAATTAAACCCTCGAGACTACCCATATCCTTTTATTACATTCTCGAGTCATGTACTTTTCATTTTTTTCATCAAGGACACTGTAGAATGCATTTGAGACCTCTAAACCCTGATTTGCATTGATACACCACTTTCTCTATCCTATAGCCTCTTGATTTCCACAATATTAGACCTTGAAGAGTAAAGTTGATCATGTCCACACATCCATCTCACTCGATTTTAAGGCTTGAGCAACATAACTTGAAGAACCTAGCTCTCCTTGGGTCTTTACCTTATTTCTTGACACTGAGTCTAACTTCTCCAACTTTGATAGGATCATTTAGACCTGTGGCTTATCATTTCACCTAAAAATACTTACCACATATATTAATTTCAATAATCACCACTATTTTAATGAGAACGTTCCTTCATATTTGTTTGGAGATGTTCCATAGTATTCAAGATATATCCATACACATGTTTGATCTTGTAAGAGTATGCTAAGTCAATGTAGCATACCTCTTTACGTGTTAAAGACACTTCAATGTTTTCCATAAAAATAATCATACCTTACACATGATTTTGACCATAAAATGTTCACAAGAATACTTCAACACAACTTTCTATGTGAAAAAATTTAGAAACAACTAAAAATTCACAGTGCCTTCTTTTTACCATCAACTTGCTTATTCACAGTCCACTAGTCATGGAACCTCAAGAAACACATGAAATTTTATATGAAGGTAATCATGATGATTTATTACCTGATGTAGACACCCATTAGGAAATATTATCTCCTTGAAATTTATTTAACCATGTCCTTGAAGAGAATTATCCCAGATTGCAATATCTACATCTCAAAATTAGGTCATTTTAGTTCAATCACAATCATCTTGAACTCTGTCACAAATTCCCATGAATGTAGTCATTCTTTGAGCCTAAAAACACTTGAGTCATGTAGTAAATCATATCTAGATGAATTTCTCAAAAATTCAGCCCTAAATCCATTGTTATTCAAATCTCGGTTTCCATCTATACCGCATTGAGTGCACTGTGAAAACCTAATCAAGGCAAAGTGACATCAAAAATGCATAAAAAACTGATTTTATGATCAAAATGGACCCTTAAAACTTGTGATCAACCCTTATAACTCTCTAATCACCTTTTATAATGAATGAGGAGCAATAACCACAATTATCATATCTAGAACCACTTTTGACTTTCTCTAGAGCACACTTGATATAGTCGTGTCTTGGCCACACTTCACTTTTACAAGAAAAATATTGTTCAAGTCATCACTTGATCATTCTAAACCTTTTCAAAGAGTACCATAACACTTCACACAATAATAAGCACCTCTGACAACCCTAGATCATTTGACTTGACATACCATTGGATGACAAAGACACATTAAAGAGTGACTTAGATACATTGTGAGATAATTTCACATAGAGACTTATCATTTCATAGCTCTCATAGATTTACCTCATCATAGACACCTGGATGATCATATTACAAGCCTTTTTCAACTCATGACAAACACAATACACTTCAATTGTTTTTGTCTTCACACTTTGATACATCACAGACCATTACTAAAACTTAGACTCTAGGAGCAAGAGAGCACTTTCCGTGAATTCAATACCACATAAATTCTTCAAAAACATGCTAATGAGATAATTTATCATACTAAGGACATATCATCGATGACAAATTTGTCATGAAAATGCAAGACACAAACTATGAGGACATAGAATCATGCACCTTATTACTAAGATCATGACCTCTCACACTCAAGAACAACCAAATTGAACCATAATATCATACTTAGAGACATAAAAGTACATACCTTATGCACATGGAGGAGAAACAAACACCTTCCAAGATAGATCCCCCTTAGTTGAATGCTTCATTTACACTAATATACCTATACGAAGCATAGTGGATATATATGATCGCTAAGAATACCTAAAATAAGGTCTTGAAGAGGTCCCAAACACCCTTATGTACTTGAACAACTCTTTCTCTTTTCTTATTTGAGATCTCGTATCACACCTTCCCTTCCAACATCACCAACTCTTATTGAAGTATGAAGATATATTCTTGGTTCCCAAGTCCTTCTTGGACCATTTTCATGTATTTTAGGCCTTTGAAGACCCATTCCTTGTATTCTAGGACCTTGAAAGAACTGTTTTGACGAGAGGGACCTTGATAACATTTCCTTGCAACATGACCAAATTTGTTACAAATCAGAAGCACACTATTGTATTCTTCCTCTTGAAACCATCAATATGTCTAGGTGGATCATACAAGAAAAAACTAGCAACATGTCCTTGTTCATTACAATTGTAGCATACAACATTCTTAGCAAACTCACTTCTATTGTCTTCCCATGGTTGAGTATCTCTAGGATCATATCTCTTGATGAACATACTCTTACTTTTTCTTCACTCAAACACTCTTAGATTCCATCAACAATCCTTGGCTCTATGACCATACTCAAAACATGAATGACATTCACCATGGAAGAACCCTACATCATTCCTAGGAGACCTTTTTTTGCAATCTCTAACTCTATGACCAAAATCATGACATGAGAAACAATAACCATTGAATGATATTTCATACCTTGAGGCATTAGGTTGCCTAATAGGCTCTGTCTTCTCATTGTATTTTGTGTATGTCACCCTCTTTTCTTCCTTAGCATTTGGTTCACCATCTTCCTTTCTTGAAACCATGTCCTCTTACTTTAATTCCTTATGCTTGAGATCTTCATTGAAAATCCAAAACCAACCCTATCACCTATTGATCTTTGTTGGCAAAGAATATTATCTAGGTCATTTGCACTTTTCTCAAACATTTTTAGTTTGCTTGAAACTAGATCAAGTCTTGAATGTATATATTTCATGCCTATTTCATACTTTATGCACTCATCCTCCTTAGTATTGAGTCTATCATTGAGTAGAGCAACTTGTGATTTCAGTTGAGTACATTATTCCTCTTTGACCTTTAGGGTTTTAGAAAAATCCTCCATTTGTGACTCCAAAATATGAATAGCATGACTATGCTCATGAGCATATTCCTTGGATTCAAGGCTAGTTACAACCCTATCTAACTGTTCTTCTAGATTCTTTGTGATCTCATCATGTTCTTTACTCTCATTCTTCAACTTTCCTTCAAGGATCTTAATCTAGTTTTCATGGTTTCTCATCATTTCATCAATATTTAATTTGAGCTTTTTGTTCTCATCTATAGCATGAGAAAGTTCCTTTTTACTACTTCCTAAGGTGACTCTTCACAATCTGAATTTGAATCAACAAATCCTTCTCCAAATTCACAAGTTACAACTCCTAAGGGGAGTAAAATTTAGGAAAATATTATAAGAAATTCATACCTTCACTTGATGTAGAACAAAGGTTATCTTTGGAGTTATTCCCTTTCTGATAATTATTCTTCTTACCACCCATTTGTGCTTCAAAAGATCTCCTTCAATCTATTAAGCTTCTCGAAGCACTGCTTCTGATACCAATTTTGGAAGCACAATGGACTAAGAGGCGGGCTGAATCATTCCTTTAAAAATTTAAATTCATTTACCATTCATCATTTTTAATTATTCATACAACCATCTATTCAACCATGAATCATATGTGTGTTTTACCTAAGCATATAAACAACCATAAACAAGATCAAGTGCAAGATAGAGTCTACAAGATAACAAATTTAAGTGGGAAACCTTCAAGGGAAGTAAACCCACCATAACAAAAACTTTATATTTCCATGTTTTAAATTTAGCGAGGACCAAGCCCACAAGATGCACTAACCCTAGTTTAGTAGAGCACCAACCCTACAAAGAGCACCAACCCCTAGTTTAGAAGAGCAACAACCCTACAAAGAGCACTAAACCCTAGTTTAATAAAGAACCCACTCTAAAAGGATGCTACAACCCACAAGAATTATAAAGCACCCACTCAACCACCTTATGATGTTCTGATATCTGATTTTTTTCTACCACAATTGATGGAGACCACTTGGTTCAGCTTGTGCTTCTTCAAACCCTCATACAAACCCTAGGTCTTCAATCTCTTACTTGCAATCACACATACACACATAATTTATGATACTTCTTGACCTATTACACAATTGATCTAAACTCAAATAATACTCACACATCTACAAACATTTCTCACATAGGTCTCACTTCTTGCACACACACCACTCACACTCAACTAGCTCCAAAAAGTGCCCAAACCAATGCTTTTATAAGCTCCTCTTCATTTAAAATTCAAACACAAACCTTTTACCTCATTTGTCTCAAAACATGCATATTAAAAACATCCAAAATTCAAATCATAATAGTCACAAGTGACCCAAGTAGGTCGGCCTAAAAAAAAACAACATTTCATGCTTTAAAAATGGTCAAATCCTTATGAGCACAAAGATAAAAATGCCCTAACATAAAAACCATACTTATTCATGACCCATAAATCATTAAACATTCTTAATATAAAATTTAACATTCATACATGGTCACAAATCAACTCAACCAATCACATTATTTCATTTAATGGGCCCAATGTTCTTTGTACTTCTCAAAACAATTGTTTCCTACACCCTTCAAGACCCTGAAAAATTATCTATGCCACTATATCACTTAAAAACATCCAAACCATGTCATGTGACCACTAAATGGATGTGTAATAAAATTTAGAATACTTATAATCAAGTTAGAAGTCATGAAACAATCACCTTATCAAACCTTAGCCATTTTTGTCTTCACCAAATCTAATTGCCCAAAAAGTTGTTTTCAAATATAAGAAGATAAAATCATATATAGGAATATTAAATACCTATAAATGAAGTAATTGGATGAAAAATTAATCCCTCTTCACATTCCGGTAATAGAAAGAATAACCTAATCCATCTCATGCTTCAATCAACTCAAAACCTCCAGAAAAGCACATCTTGTCCTACATTGGGAATGACCTTCCCATCCAAAATTTGACCTAGAAACCTCAAAAAAACTAATCATCATCAGAAAAACCTTATTTAAATTAAAATATATCTTTCCAACACAAATTTAACCATCTCCTAATTTCCACATGTAGCTCTAGTTATGCCTAGTTTACGGAACATTGCTTTTTATGGCCTCAAAACTCGCCTTTGACCAATAAGCTTGAATGAAGCTCATTTGAGCATATACCTTCATCATCATGTGATAAAACCTCTTTTTAAATCAATAAAAACTCACATACATTCCATAATTTAAATTTAACATGCTGACTCTTGTTGACAACTTTGTCCCAAAACATTAAGCTTCGACATGTTTGACTGGTGCCCACTCATCACCATGACCTCTACCATACCTTTCTATAAATATTAAGGAGTCCTCTACATGTTAAAATCATCATAAATATACTAGGTAGAAATTATTTCCACTTACTAAGAGTTTCTTACACACCGCTTTCAAGTTCAAGCTAAGGTTTCAAACCCATAACTAGTTGTTTATCTTCTTAACATTCATTCATAAAAACCTGATGATGAAATGACCTCATTATTTTTTTGAAACCTTATAGACTGTGTGTATAAAAATCCATGAAATCCACAATATCCCATGTAAATCACACAATTTAGGGTGAGCATCAGAAGTTCAATTTCAAGCTAGAAATGGCCTTGTTCTTAACCCTGTCTCACAACAACTAACATATCTTGCAAAATTCACATCATAGCAACCTGAATTTTTTCTGAAATCACCATGAAACATCACACTAACATCTCCAATCAACATAATGTCATAACCAAACCTAAAACTCTCCAACCATTAAGACTTGAATAGTAACCCCTTAGGGTTTAACACTATAGAAGCTAGGATCAATTGAAAGAATGCTATAACTCATCATGAAATGACTGGAAATGACACAATCATACCTATTATACCATAATTCACCTAAATACATGCATTCACAAGCTCATATACCTCCAAATCTCATCTTCATACCCCTAACACTTATACACTGCTCCAAATGAGCATCTCAAACATAGTGAATCACCTGTATGTGCACCATGCCACTAATATGAATTCCCAAGCACTTTCCAAAATTCTATATATCATGCCAACATGATTCTCAAGCAACCAAGAATCTCATATCACCAAGAAACATCACCTAGGCACCTAATCGGCTTGCAAGAGCAAGCAATCCGCATTGAATCTCCATGTAGCATCATGTACACATCTAAACCATCATATCAACATCATGTGAGCCTAATACATCATCCAATTTTCCATTAATGTGGTTTTGCATAAATGACAACACCTATAGGACCACATGCCAACAATCTCCCCTTTGTTATTAATGGAAAAATACCTAAACTTCTCCCCCTTTTTACATTAATGAAAAAGGTATACATGTAGCATAATTTCCTTCACCTTCTTTAGCTTCATAGCATCACCTCTTAGTTGGAAACATCCACCAAAGATCTCAAACAAGCACATGACGTTGAAATTTCATAAAGAAACCTGATTTTGCTTCTTTGCAAACATGCAACCACCATGATCCCCTTGCGTAAAGACACTACAACATCTAAAAACATCAATAAATCATGAGAAGAGCATCATCTTACTATTTTTGGATTTAAAACACCATTCTCCACCTTGTAGGTATGCAAAACAAGCTATTTTCTCCTTAACCCTTATTTTAGGCTTCATGAATCAACTATAATAGACCATCATCTAAGCCATACATGCTCTAAGAGGATATGAAAAAAATTCATAAAAGAGCATACCAAAACATCATACCTTTATTCTTGAGAATTCATAATCTAGTCTAGGCAAAAGACTTGCTTTACAATGCACATTTTTGCTCTTCAGACCATACTTAAGACTAAGATCCCAAAACAATCTTTTAGTGCTTTTAGGACCAATTTTGATGATCTCCCAAGTTTCATAAAACAAATGAATCAACAAACCATCACTCCCTAGACTTAATACCACTGTATCTAGCTCAAAAGCACAAATTTGAGTGACTCACCATCTTATCATGGCTAGAAATCACCTTGACCTCTTTTTTGCTAGGTCGTAAACCATTTCTCAATCTTTAACATTCATACTAGGCCGAGATAAAACATTTATGAGTCAAAACAACTCGGACTTGGAAAAAACCTACTTCATACCTTGGATGGCCTTGAAAACACCTATATCACCATCTAGAAAGCTTATTCAAGCTCCCCTTCATGTTATGAAGAGACTTTATACACACACTCAAGCTAACAAGTACTCCTGTAGAAGCATTTATCTCTTTCCATATCAATTGTAAAATTCATGAGTGAGAAACAAATCCTAGAGTTTCTTTTACTAACTGTAACTTTCATTTTTGCAATCAAATAAAAGTCCCCATATACTTAGGATTCCTTAGAAATATGTCATACTCTGCCACATAGTTGTTCTCTCACACCATTCAAGGTGAACCTACATACTACAAAAAAATTTCTCTTGATTTAGGATTCTAATTCCTCCAGGTCTTTGAAAGACCATGTAGCCCACTCATTTCAGTTCTCACATAGACCTAAGTACTCATGATATCAACAAAAACATTTGGACATAACCGACAATGACTCATACATACCCCAAGCTCTGCACTTGTTACATAATCCGTCCTTTTGCAGCCATGGAAAACCTCTTTGATTTGTATGTCCCCATACAAAGAACACCATATAATGAGTTTTTCACAATTCTAAGAATCTTAGCCATACACTTAGCACTTCCATAGTCATACTGTGCTTATTCATACAATGGCTAGTCAACTTGACCTTCACTTACCTTCTTGCACTTGCAGCTCTCATTCACAAATATATATTCCTTAACAATTCCCTTGATCATTTACAAAACATTAGATCCTGTAGATTTGAATTTGACACCTATATACCATCTTTATAGACCATTTACTTCAACTTGACCCAAAATTTAAGCAATGTGGTATGAATTTTCATACTTGTATTAGATGCTTGAGTACAAACACACTCACAGTTAAGCTTGCATACTGTAGCATTACTTTGAGAACATTTCAACGGTGTACTTGACCATATAAGCACACCTAGACACTTGAACATGCACTTTGGTTTTTATGTAAAAACTTCATGTTCATCTCATAACTTCTAGGGATTACTCAAATCCTCAACACTTTCTCATGAACCCCTATGCATAAACATACTAGCTTTGCACAATCATAATATACCTTTTGGCTCTAAACATCAGTCATAATCCTTTTTTATCTTGAGGATAATAATTAAACCCTCGAGAGATTACTCATATCCTTTTATTACATTATGAGTCCTGTAGTGTTCATTTTTTTCCATCAACGACACACCAACTAGAATGCATTTAAGACCTCTAAACCCTAATTTGCATTGACACACCACTTTCTCTATCCTATAGCCTCTTGATTTCCACAATATCAAACCTTGAAGAGTAAAATTTATCATGTCCACACAGCCATCTCACTGATTTCAAGGCTTGAGCAACATAACTTGAAGAACCTAGCTCTCCCTAGGTCTTTACCTTATTTATTGACATTAAGTCTAACTTCTCCAACTTTGATAGGATCATTTAGACCTATGGCTTATCATTTCACCTACAAATACTTACTACATATATTAATTTCAATAATCACCAAACATTTGAGGATATATATGGTCATTATTTTAATGAGAACGTGCCTTCATATTTGTTTGGAGATATTCTATAGTATTCAAGATATATCCATACACATGTTTGATCTTATAAGAGCATGCTAAGTCAATGTAGCATACCTCTTTCTATGTTTAAGACACTTGAATGTTTTCCCTAAAAATAATCATACCTTACACATGATTTTGACCATAAAAGGTTCACAAGAATAATTCAACACAACTTTCTATGTGAAAAAAATTCTAAGAAACAACTAAAAATTCACAAAGTGCCTTCTTTTTACCATCAACTTGCTTATTAATAGTCCACTAGTCATGGAACCTCAAGAAACACACATGAAATTTTATATGAAGGTAATCATGATGATTTATTACCTGATGTAGACGCATATTAAGAAATGTTATCTCCTTGAAATGTATTGAACCATGTCCTTAAAGAGAATTATCCTAGATTGCAATATCTACACCTCAAAATTACGTACTTTTAGTTCAAACACAATCATCTTGAACTTTGTCACGAATTCCCATGAATGTAGTCATTCTTTTAAACACTTGAGTCCTTTAGTAAATCGTATACGTATGAATTGCTCAAAAATTCAGCCCTAAACTCCATTGTTATTCAAATCTCAATTTCCTTCTATACCATCCTCGAGTGCACAGTGTGAAAACCTAATCAAGGCAGAGTGACATCAAAAATGCATAAAAACTGATTTTATGATCAAAATGGACCCTAAAAATTGTGATCAACCCTTATAACTCTCTAAGCACCTTTTATAATGAATGAGGAGCAATAACCACAATTATCATATCTAGAACCACTTTCAACTTTCTCTAGAGCACACTTGATATAGTCGTGTCTTGACCACACTTCACTTTTACAAGAAAAAATATTGTTCAAGTCATCACTTGATCATTCTAAACCTTTTCAAAGAGTACCATAACACTTCACACAATAAGAAGCACCTCTGAAAACCCTAGATCATTTGACTTGACATACCATTGGATGAAAAATTAAAGTGACAAATTAAAGAGTGACTTAGATACATTGTGAGATAATTTCACATAGAGACTTATCATTTCATAGCTCTCATAGATTTACCTCATCATAGACACTGGATGATCATATTACAAGCCTTTTCAACTCATGACAAACATAATACACTTCAATTCAATACCACATAAATTCTTCAACAAACATGCCAATGAGACACTTTATCATACTTAGGACATATTAGACTAACAACTTTGTCATGAAAATGTAAGACACAAACTACGAGGACACATAATCATGCACCTTATTACTACAAGACTAAGATCATGACCTCTCACTCTCAAGAAACAAATTTAACCATAATATCATACTTAGAGACACAAAATGACACACCTTATGCACATGGAGGAGTAACACACACATACCAAGATATATCCCCCTCATTTGAATGCTTCATTTGCACTAATATACCTCTAAGAAGCATAGTGGAGATATATGATCACCAAGAAGACCTAAAAGAAGGTCTTGAAGAGGTCCCAAACCCCCTTAGGTACTTGAACAACTCCTTCTCTTTTATGATTTGAGATCTCTGTATCACACCTTTCCTTCCACCATCACCAACTCTTATTGAAGTATGAATATCTCTTCTTGGTTCCCAAGTCCTTCTTGGACCATTTTCATGTATTCTAGGCCTTTGAATACCCCTTCCTTGTATACTAGGACCTTGAAAACCCATTTTTGTTGAGAGGGACCTTGATAACAATTTCTTACAACATGACCAACTTTGTTACAACTGTAGCACACTATTGTATTCTTCCTCTTGAAACCATCAATATGTCTAGGTGGATCATACAAGAAAAACCTAGCAACATGTCCTTGTTCTTTGCAATTGTAGCATACAACGTTCTTAACAAACTCACTTTTATTGTCTTCCCATGGTTAAGTATCTCTAGGATCAGATCTCTTGATGAAAATACTCTTACTTTTTCTTCGCTCAAACAATTTTAGATTCCATCGACAATCCTTGGCTCTATGACCAAACTCAAAACATGAATGACATTGACCATGGAAGGACCCTAAACCATTCCTAGGAGACCTTTTCTTACAATCTCTAGCTCTATTACCAAAATCATGACATGAGAAACAATAACCATTAAATGATATTTCATACCTTAATGCATTAGGTTTCCTAATAGGCTTGGTATTCTCATTGTCCTTGGTGTATGTCACCCTCTTTTCTTCCTTGGCACTTGGTTCACCATCTTCCTTGCTTGAAACCATGTCCTCTTACTTCAATTCCTTGTCCTTGAGATCTTCATTGAAAATGCAAAACTAGCTCTATCATCTATTGATCTTTGTTGGCTAAGAATATTATCTAGGTCATTTGCACTTTTCTCAAACATTTTCAGTTTTCTTGAAACTAGATCAAGTCTTGAATGTAAAGATTTCATGCCTATTTCATACTTTATGCACTCATCCTCCTTAGTATTGATTCTATCATTGAGCAAAGCAACCTATGATTTCAGTTGAGTACATTCTTCCTCTTTGACCTTTAGGGTTTAGAAAACTCCTCCATTTGTGACTCCAAAATCTGAATAACATGACTATGCTCATGAGCATCTTCCTTGGATTCAAGGCTGGTTGCAACTCTCTCTAACTGTTCCTCTAGATGCTTTGTGATCTCATCATGTTATTTACTCTCATTCTTCAACTTTCCTTCAAGGATCTTAATTTGGTTTTCATGGTTTCTCATCATTTCATCAATATGTTGTGTGATCTTTTGGTTCTCATCTCTAGCATGAGAAAGTTCCCTTTTTACTACTTCCCAAGGTGACTCTTCACAATCTGAATTTGAATCAACAAATCCTTCTCCAAATTCACAAGTTACAACTCCTAAGGGGAGTAAACTTTAGGAAAAATTCTAAGAAATTCATACCTTCACTTGAAGTAGAACAACAATCATCTTTGGAGTTATTCCTTTCTGAGAATTCTTCTTCTTACCACCCATTTGTGCTTTAGAATATCTCCTTTAATCTATTAACCTTCTCGAAGCACCTTCTCGATACCAATTTTAGAAGCACAATGCACTGAGAGAGGGGGGTGAATTAGTCATTTAAATTTTTAATTCATTTACCATTAATCATTTGTAATTATTCATAAACCATATATTCAATGATGAGTCATATGTGTATTTACCTAAGCATATAAACAACCATAAGCAAGATTAAGTACAAGAGAGAGTACACAAGACACCAAATTTAAGTGGGAAACCCTCAAGGGGAAGAAAATCCACTAAAACAAAAACTTTATATTTCCATGATTATAATTTAGTGAGGAACCAACCCCAAAGGTGCACTAACCCCTATTTTAGTAGATCACCAACCCTACAAGGAGCACCAACCCCTAGTTTAGTAGAGCAACAACCCTACAAGGAGCACCAACCCCTAATTTAGTGAAGCACCCACTCCACAAGGAGGCTACAACCCCCTAAGATGATCAAGAACCCACTCAACCACCTTATGATGATCTAATATCTGATTTTCTGCTAAAATTGATGGATACCACTTTTTCATGTCACACTTCTTCAAACCCTCATACAAACCCTAGGTCTTCAATCTCTCACTTGCAATCACTTTCTTCACTTCTTAAGCTTCAAACACATACCCACATACTTGATGATCCCTATAAAACTGTCACAAACTTGATTTGACCTCAAATATTTCTTACACACATGTAAAAATTTCTCACCTAGGTTGCACTTCTTGCACAGACAAACCACTCACACTCAACTAGCTCTAAAAAGCGCCAAAAACAATGCTTTTATAAGCTCCTCTTCATTTAAAATTGAAAAAGAAAATGTTTCCCTCCTTTGGCTTAACCCATGAATTATAAAAACATCCCAAATTCAAATCATAATAGTCACAAGTGACCCAAATAGGTCGGCCTAGCCAAAAATAACATTTCATGCTCCAAAAATGGTCAAATCCTTATGGGCACAAAGATAAAAATGCCCTAACATAAAAAAAATAGTTAGTAATGACCCATAAATAATTATACATGCTTAATATAACATTTAACATTCATATATGGTCACAATTTAACTCAACCAATCAAATTATTTCATTTAATGGGCCCGATGCTCTTTGTACTTCTCAAAACTGTTGTTTCCTACACCCTTCAGGACCCTGAAAACTTATTTATGCCACTATATCACTTAAAAACATTAGAAAATATGTCATGTGACCACTCAATGGAAATGGAAAAACCTTTAGAACACTTATAAGTGAGAATTCATTGAAACAATCACTATTCAAACCTCGGACACTTTTATCTTCACCAAATCCAATTGCCCAAAATGTTTTTTCAAATATTAGCTAATAAAAGAATTTATAGGAACAATAATGACCAATAAATGGATTTATTGGATGAAAAATTCATCCCTCTTCACATTATAGGTGATATAAATAATCACCTAATCCATCTCATGCTTTAATAAAATCAAAACTTTCAAAAAAGCACATCTTGTCTGCGCATTAGCAAAGGCCTTCTTGTCTGCATTGACAAAAGACCTTCTTGTCCAAAACCTAACTTGAAAAACTTTGGAAAAATCATCATCATGGGAAAAACCTTATATCACTAGAAATGTCTCTTAACTCTTTCCAAAACAACTTGAATCATCTCCTAATCCCACTTATAGCTCTAGTTATGCCTCTTTTACTAAAGACTTCTTTTTATGGCCTCAAAACCGCCCTTTGACTAGTCAACATGAATGAAGCTCATTTCACCATGTATCTACATCATCATGTCTTAAAACATATTTTGACATCAATAAAAAATCACATATATTCCATAATGTCAATTTATCATACAACTCTTCTAGACAATCTTGTCCCAAAACACTCTTCTTCATAAATTGACTGTTTGAGTGGGTCCCAATCATCACCATGACCTCTACCATACCTTTATAGAAAGATGAAGGATTATTCTACATGTTATAATCATAATCCATGCACTAGGAAGAAATTATGGCCACTTAGGAAGAGTTTCTTGCATACTTGCTTTCAAGCAAGTGTTTCAAACCCATAACTAGATGTTTACCTTATTAAAATTCGTTAGTAAAAACATGATGATGAAATGACCTCATTATTTTTTGAAACATTATAGAATAAATTTAGAAACATCCCTGAAATCCATAAGGTCCCATGAAAATCACACAATTTAGGGTGAGCATCGAAGTTCAATTTCGAAGCTGAAATGGCCTTTTTCTTAACCTTGTCTCACAAATACTGGCATATCTTGAAAAATTTACATCCTTGAAACCTATTTTTTTTCCAAAGAACAATGACATATCAAACTAACATAAATCATCATAATTTCATCACCAAATTTCAAAACCTCCAACCATTAAGACTTGCATAGTAACCCCTTAGGGTTTTACACTTTGTAAAAGCTAGGGTTAACTAAAAGAATGTTATAACTCATCATGAAATCACTAAAATGACTCAATAATATGTGGTATACCATAATTCACCTGAATACATGCATCCATGAGCTCATATAGCTCCAAATATCATCCTCATACCCCTTATCACTCATACACTCTCAAATGAACATATCAAACATAGCCAATCACTTGTATCTACACCATGCCACTGATGTGAGTGCCCAAGAACTCTCTAAAATACTATATATCATGAAAAAATATTCTCAAGAAACCAAGAAGCTCATACCACCAAGCAACATTACCTAGGCACTGAATGGGTTTATAAGAGCAAGCAATCTTCACCGAATCTCCCTTTAACATCATGTACACATCTAAACCATCATGTAAACATCATAAAAATCATCACGTGAGCCTAATACACCATCCAATTTTTCATTAATGTGGTTTTTCATCAATGACAACACCTATAGAATCACATGCCAACAATCTCCCCCTTTGTCATTGATGGAAAACTACTTGAACTTCTCCCCTTTTTCCATTAATGAAAAAGATATACCCGTAACATCATTTCCTTCACTGTCCTTAACTTCATAGCATCACCTCTTGGTTGGAAACATCCACCAAAGGTCTCAAACAAGTAGAGGACCTTGAAATTTCACACAAAAACTTGATTTTGCTTATTTGCAAGCATGCAACCACCATGCCCCCTGGGAAAAGAAACTAAAACATCTAAAAACATCAATAAATCAAGAGGAAAACATCATGTTACCCTTTTTGGAGCTAAAATACCATTCTCCACCTTGTAAGTATGCAAAACAAGCTATTTTATCCTTAACCATTGTTTTAGGCTTCATGGATCAACTATAGTAGACCATCATCTGAGCCATACATGCTAAAAATTTCATAAAAGAGCATACCAAAACATCATACCTCCATTCTTGAGAATTCATCATCTAGTCTAGGCAAAAGACTTGCTTTACAATGCACATTTTTGCTCTTCAGACCATACTTAAGACTAAGATCCCAAAACAATCTTTTAGTGCTTTTAGGACCAATTTTGATGATCTCCCAAGTTTCATAAAACAAATGACTCAACAAACCATCACTCCCTAGACTTAATACCACTGTATCTAGGTCAAAAGCACAAATTTGAGTGACTCACCATCCTATCATGGCTATAAATCACCTTGACCTCTTTTCTTCAGGTCGTAAACCATTTCTCAATCTTTAACATTCATACTAGGCCGAGATAAAACATTTATGAGTCAAAACAACTCGGACTTGGAGAAAAACCTACTTCATTCCTTAGATGGCCTTGAAAACACCTATATCACCATTTAAAAAGATTATTTAAGCTCCCCTACTATGAAGAGACTTTATACACACTGAGCCAACAAGTATTCATGTAGAAGCATTTATCTCTTTCCATATCAACTATAGCATTCATGAGTGAGAATTTTTTTAGTTTTGGTACTCTACGATCTTCACTCTTCTTGTAATAAATGTAACTTTCAATTTGGTAATCAAATAACAGTCCCCATATACGTAGGATTCCTTAGACATATGTCATACTCTACTACAAAGTTGTTCTCTCACACCATTCAAGGTGGACCTACATACTACTGAGACCTTTTCTCTTGATTTAGGATTTTAAGCCTACCCCTATATTTGAAATACCTGTAGCCCACTCATTTCAGTTCTCACACGAGACCTAAGTACTTGTTGGAAATAAAAATTTTGGGGACAAATTTGTGGGTTCCTTGCCAATGCTCTAGGAGTCTAAGTCCTTATACTTAACAAGTGTAACTGTCGTATATGCATGCACGAGTGAAAGTGAGTTTTCTCTGAGTGGCCTTACGACTAGGGATCCAACAGGATACTCCATTGACCCTGTAGAAAAGCTAGCAATCTCTTTCTAGGGAAGACTTTGTCTAAAGAGTGGGAAAGAGGAGTGAGAAATGAGATGGGAGAACTAACATTGTAGGTAGAAAATCATATTCCTGCACACACTAGTTAGAAATTTCAACACATGCATTTATGGGAAGAAACAACTCTGCAAATAGCAACAAGACCAAATAGAATTTATTGATCACAAAGTATCAAGAAACCCCTTAGTCAAAGAAATCTAGAAAATCCTTCTTCTTGTTTTCTTGCTTAAAAAAGTTGTACATAGTGTGGGAATGGAGGAAAACTAGTGAGGGGGAAATGGAAGAAAATGGCTATCTCTTTTGTTCTCTCAAAGTAAAATACACTCTTGAGTTTACAAAATCAATCACCAACCCTTTGAAATGGGAATGGCTTTACAATTTATAGAATGAGAGGTGACTCATCATCTACCCCCAATGCCTTTTCATATGTCCTCGCACAACTTAAAACTTTTCAACTTCCTAGGAAACTTTTAAGTCCCTTTTTATAACATAAAGGTGACTTATTACATTAGAAACATTAAGACATGAAAAAGTGCAACCCCAACGCAAAATTAGAACATTGAGAAGAGAGAGAAAGTTTGGGGTATGAAGAGAAGAGAGAGAGAAGAAGAAGAAGAATATGTTTCCCTTGATGAATTCCAACGATCCTCGTTGATGGAAAGCCCCAATGCGATGAAACTCTAAATCTTCAAACTCATGTGAAACTCCTTCAAATTAGATCATAGATGCTTTGGAATGAGTGTTTAAAAACACTATTGAATGGTTCTGCCGATGACCGCAACTTCCACCCCACACAAGATACTCTATGAGCCATGAAGTGAGTGTCGAGAGATATTGTTGAATTATCTTAGATGATTCTTCAATTCCCTATGAGCAATGCCCATGGATGATCCAAATGATGGTATTGACCTGAATGATCATCCCTCTATGTCCCATTGTTCCAAAACTACCCCTTGAGTATGACTTACCATTGATAGTGAGTACCCACATGGGAGACTTACTATTTATAGTAAGAGGTGATTCTTACTTCTTCTTGACCATCTTGATGTGATGAAGTTCTTCATTCAATCCTGTATACACTACCTTTGCCTTGGCCACTTCTTGGGTTGACTTACTATTTTTAGTAAGCACCCATATAGAGAGCTTACTATTTTTAGTAAGTGGTCATTTTCACTATTTTATGCTCCAGGACAATCATTTTGGCTTCCTAGTGATCTTCAGTGCACACTACCTTTGCCATAACCACTTTTGATGACGACTTTCCAAACATAATGAGTATGTATAGGAAAAATTACTATTTTTAGAAAGTGGACTTCCACTACTCGGTTTGTGATGGAACATATTTTTCCAGACTCGGCTCGTTGTCGCAGTCATGTCCTCCAAATTTCACTTGATTTCACTCACTAGAATGCTTGGAAATAAAATTTAAAATTTTCACCTGGCAGTGGCTTCAAGCACGGAGGTGCCATGACGGCCATTAATAGAGCTCAAAATTTACAAGTCTGGTTTTTTTATTTTTTCACGAAAAAACTCTATTGTGATAGGTTTTCCATTTGGAGTCCAGTGTGCAAGTTTTTAGCTTGTTTCCATTACCGGATTGATGGGAAATCTGACAAATGTGAGTCGGTGCACGAAATGGGGATTTTGTTAGAAAAAATGTTTCAGGGCACCATTCGACCTCCCATTTGTTGCATCTTGATTGTCTTGAAAAATTTGGAAGTCTAAAAAAGATGACACCTCAATTTGACTTGTATTTTTCAAGATATGAGAATTTTTCATTCGGTGACTTCGTGGTTATCTTGGTGAAAAATCTTCGTTTTTCTTCATTTCTTTGTCATTTCTCATTTTTCAACCCATTTTTTCTCTAATACCTATGAATTTTCATGGAGTGGATGGTTTTTTTGGCCATGGAAGAGCTGGTTCGAGCAAAAATGGTGGATCGGGTGTCTGGACAATCATGAACAAAGCCATGGCAAGGTATGAAGTTGTGAAGAAGAAATGGGGGAAAAGAACTAAGTGTCAGATTTAAATTATTCAAAAAGAATGCAAATTAAGGGTGGGGAAAAAATTTTCATGTTTAATTTCCATCACCTCAAAGGGACATGAGGGAAATTAAATTCCATGGCAAGCAAGGTGATGACACGTGGCGAGATTTGACGATTGAGAATGGACAACACTTGCAAACTTGAGTGAATAGGAGTATCCTCCTTAGGGTTCTGGGATATATTAAGCTCTTGATGGAATTTTTGATGAAATTTTATATAACATTTACTGTAAATTTCCTTATGATTCCAATGGAGGGGTTTCAGGTATTGATTCATCCATTTGATCCCTGAAAATCATATTTTTGATCTAGTACTCCACCTATACATGAGAAAAACTACTTGTAAAACCATTGCACCAAAGTGTTGTGAAAAAATAATTTCACCATCTTGTAGGGATTGGAATTCAATTTCTGAAGATGTTTTGTTTTTCTCCTAACACCATCTGGAGCTCCCAAATCATCTTCTTCCAAGCTCAACAAATTTTTTTGGCATGTACACTACCTAGGCTTATGAACCCTAATTTTGGTGAAACTGCCCCAACTTTTCCAAGTCCTTCTAGAATCTTCCTGAATCACTTCCATGATGTCCCAAGGCCTTTTAATCACCTCCATGTCCGGTTTGGATTTTTGTTCCACTCCATGGGGTTGCTTCATTCCTAGGAAAGCCAATGATAACCCTTCCCACAACTTCTTGAAGCTTGCAACTTTTAATGAACTCCTAAAATCACCTAGGGGGAATGAATGGACTTTCCTAAATCACCTAGGGGGATGAGATAACATTAATTAGGAGGTCACTTGACTGATTAGGCAGACCTGAGGTGCCTTGGAATGGTAAGACTTGAAAAAATTAACACATGGGTATAGTTGGAATGCTCAAAATTGTTAATTCCTTGTTGCACATTTACATGATAACAAATGGCTCTAGCTTGGGGACATGACATGGATTGGGTGCAATGAATAAATGATATGGGGAATCTATAATATCAACTTTAGACCATATGATCTATTGACTAGTGTGTTATCCATTAGGACCTATGGAGTCATGTACAATTTACAAGAGAGAAAGATAACGAAGAAGGAAACACACACACACACACACAAAATGACAAAAAGGAAACACATGACACACAATAGGAGGGAAAAATGCAACATAAAGGGAAACACACCTAGCAATCACCTATGGTACAAGGCAGGGGACAACCCACTTTCATTGAATCACTTTTCATTCCTCAAAATTTACCCTTGAGTGGGAAACCAGTGATGTTGTTTTGTGAAGCCATTGACTGGTTCCAGAAAGTAGCCTCCTCTCCTTAACTATTTATGAAATCTGGGTGCTTTCATGACCATTGTCTATGTTTTTTGTAGGAGTGATTCCATGTGAGCTTCTTGATGCCCAGGCCTTTGCTTAGAAATTCCATTTCCTTCACGTTCTTTGAAATCGGTTTCATAGTGCCAGTTTCCTTCCGTGTTTATCCACATAGCTGATTTTTCATTGAGCATCTCATCACTGCCCCAAAGCTGATTTTCATTCAAATTTCTTGAATATTCTGAGTTACTTTCTTTCTCGGGTCTATTCTCATTGACATCTTCTCCATGAGAAACCTTAGATTCATCCTTTATCTCTACTCCACTGTGAGGCATTTGAGTACTTGATGGGGGATTAGGAGGAAAACTCATACTTGTCTTGTATGGCCATGGCATGAGTTAAGAGATCAAGAATCAGCTCGGGTCTTCTGCAACTTCTATTGCATCTAATAGTTCTTACACAGATATCCTTTGTTACTTCATGTAGCTCATCTTTGTATGCCTTCAAAGGATCTTTATTTTTCAGCTCAAGGTAACTATTCGGAGGGATTACTCCATCATCTTGGGAATCATTGCATTCTATCACTCCTTTTTCAAGAGGGGCTTCAACTTCAAAGGCCTCAAAACTCCTTTCTTCAATTTCTTCATCATGGAAAGATTCTTCCTCTTCAAATGGGAAAGAAAATACCTCAATTTCATCATTACATCCATCAACCATTGGCGCAGGAGGGGCATTATATTTCTCATCTTGCTTTGTTTCAACATGGCCAACCTTCACACCGGTTAAGGATTTCAAATCAGATTCACACTTGTCTTGAAGATTCATGGCTTACATCAGGAGTTTGAGACTGAGCTCAGGGTCTTCTATTTCTTCCGTGGCTCTTAGCAGTTCTTATATGGATGGTTCTTTCCCACTGTTTCGAGGGCTTATTGTAGACTAGCTTGGTCTCTTCCTGGGTGACATGATCAAGGGAGTCCTCATCTTCGAATGGGAATGAGAATATATCCTCATCATGGATAAACACATAAGCTGATTTTTTTCTTGAAGATCATCAAGAACCATTTCCTCTTCTTCATGGTTTGCATCATCCAGTAATTTGGGGCTGCCCTCTTGTAACTCAAATATCTTCAATGCTTCTTCAAGGTCCATACCTCTCTAGGAAGGCATGTATGGCCCTATCAAGATGGGAATATCCTCTTCCTCCTCGATTGTCACAAAGTGATTCATCCATATGGTATCTTGATACAAGATGTTGGTTTCTAGGCTTCCAGGACTTTCACAATGTGTACCTCATCTTCTTCTCTGGAATAAATTTCTCCATGTCTCCCTTCACTGGTATGGTTGCATGGATGACCAATTCATCTAAATTTTCCCTCCCAAGTCTTGGCAAAAGCTTCGACTTAGTAACATTCCAAATGAAGCTGGAATGTCTACTACCAAGATCATCACTGAAATTTTCTTGTCTGGAAATCTAGCAAGAGCCACTTATGCATCTTTGACCTTCCCTACAAGTGAGACCTCTTTTGACTCCAGGGAGTAACAAGAGCCACTGGGTGGAGTCATGGTGAGTTTGAGAGCCTTGGTGACCTTTACAGAATTACATTATCAAAGGCACCAAAATCTATTATGTAGTTGTTCAATACATAATCTCCAACAAGAAGAGAGACATAGAAAGGTTCAACCTTATCAATCTTGGATGCACTCAATGAAAGCATGTTTTGTGATGGAGGTGTAGGTGGGTTTGGTAGTATTCCTTTAGAACTAGGAGCTACATATTGGGTGTTAAACTACCACTCATGATGTATTGAATAAATCTCTTGAATTGTTCAGGGTGAGTCCATAAATATTCAGTTTCAATAATCTGCACTTTGGATTTGTTCACGTATTCTATGAAGTCAAAAGGAGTAGATGCGGTGAGGGTGATGAAGGGACTAATTTTGGATTTAGGACAGGTTTGGAAGTAGGAGTAGATTTTTGGGGAATAAAGGGATCTTGAAAGGTACACTAGGAGCTTTCAAAGTACTAGATTTTACAGAGAACATATTTAGATTTAGAATTAGAAGAGGCATCAGAAGACTTACTTGGAATTGCTGGAGACTTCTTATTTGCTATAGGATTAGGATTCAACAATGTGGACTCCATGGAGGGTGGGAGTGGAGATCCTTAATTGATTATTTTGTTTTTGGAGTCACCACAGGAGGATCTTCAGTCTTATTTTTATTTGCAACAATGAGGAAGAGCCCCTTTCTCAGACTGAGAATGAGTGAATACCACACATGAGAAGCTAGGTGCATCTTCTTCGTCATCTTCATCACCTCCAAAATATTCATAGAATCTGATTTGTGTATCGTTCTCAAACTCATCACTTTCTAGGAATCACCACCTTCACTTTCTTGTTCAAGCTCATCTTCATTTTCCTTACTCCTACAATTTGCATTGACAGGTGGGGCCTCCAAGGAAAGCCTTTGGGTGCTCTTGCAATCTAATTTCCATTTCTTCTTTAAGAATAAAATCATTCAAATATTTCCCTCCTCAATGATGCCATTTCATTTGCCATTTTCTAAAAAAAGATTGGTTCTTTCATCTCTAGGATGTTGAACTTTACCCTTTGAGGGATTCTTGATCTTTCCAGATAGGATGAGATCATCATCAATTTCAATGGCCAATATTTTTGCTTCTGCAATATCCCTCGGTTGAAATCTTCGTAGGAAAATCCCACCTCCAGTGATTGAGCACTAATAAAGAATCTCTTGACATTATTTTCAGATGGTGAATCTTCTTTCGGTATCCTATGAAGCAACCAGTTGAAATGGGCCATGAAGTCTCTCATAGTTTCACTTTCTCCTTTCTTCATTTGAGCCAACTACACCAAGAGGTCTTGACAATCTTCAATTGATTTAAATCTTTCCTCGAAGGTAGTCTTGATGTCGTTCCAACAAGTGATGGATTGGGAAGGCAAGAGATAGAACCATTTTGCTACTTTTTCTTGGAGAGATTCCATGAACAAGTCTTACAACGTGACATCTTCATGTTGACACCAAGAATTCTACATGATGTCATGAAAGCAATGGTGTGTTCTTCAGATGTTGTGTGCCATCACCTTAAACTTTGGAAAGTTCTTGCGGGAACTTATTGGTAGGTCATGAAGAGGTGGTTCAAGAGCGAGCGTGCTTGTATTTCTTCCCCACAAGACAATGGGTTGAGGTCTTTTTGCTTCATCTTCTATTTTCTATTTGACTTCTACTTTAGCTCTTGCTTCTATAAATTCTTCTTCAAATTCTTCTTCTTTCGGGACTCAATGCCCAATGGTGGTTGAAAAATGGGAGAATTTGAAGGGGGAGTATCAACAGGAGTTTGGATAGGATTTCCAGGTGAACTACTTGAAGACCTAGATGGGGAGGAGGCTTGAGAGAAGAAGTATAGATTATCTCTAATTTGTTCTTGCTGATTTTACAAAGCCTTGAAATTGGTATCAACAACACCCCTTGACCTGTTCAACTTGGTGTATCTTCCTTCACCAACTTTTGGAAACTTTTGTAGTGGGAACATGAAAGGACACTGTGGAATATGAAGGGTCACATGCAGGAATTGACAGTGTATCTTTCAACAATGGATTTCCATGAATTTTTTTTTTTTTTTTCAATATTTGATTTTTTTGTATTTTGGGACCTCAGCATCATATTTTGGGTGCGATGTTGCCAAGTTTGCCCTATGGTGGGTGTCAAAATCTGTTCACGAGAAAAAATTTTGGGGACAAATTTTGGGTTCCTTTCCAACACTCTAGGAGTCTAAGTCCCTCTACTTAACCGGTGCAGCTGCCATATATGCATGCATGAGTGAAAGTGAGTTTTCTCTGGGTGGCCTTACGGCCGGGGATCCAACAGGGGCACTCCACTAACCCTACGGAAAAGATAGCAATCTCTTGCTAGGGAAGAATTTTTTGAAGAGTGGGAAAGGGGAGTGAGAAATGAGATGGAAGAACTAACTGTTGCAGTAGAAAATCATATTCTTGCACACACTAGTTAGAAATTTCAACACATGCATTTATGGGAAGAAACAACTCTACAAATAGCAACAAGACCAAATAGAATTTATTGATCACAAAGTATCAAGAAACCCCTTAGTCAAAGAAAGCTATAAACTCCTTCTTCTTGTATTGATTTCTTAAACAAAAGTTATACATAGTGTGGGAATGGAGGAAAACTAGTGAGGGGGAAAATGGAAGAAAATGGCTATCTCCTTGTTCTCTCAAAGTACAATACACTCTTGAGTTTAAAAAATCAATCACCAACCCTTTGAAATGGGAATGGCTTTACAATTTATAGAATGAGAGGTGACTCATCGTCTACCCCCAATGCCTTTTCATATGTCCTCACACAACTTAAAACTTTTCAACTTCCTAGGAAAATTTTAAGTCCCTTTTTATAACATAAAGGTGACTTATTACATTAGAAACATTAAGACATATGAAAAGTGCAACCCCAATGCAAAATTAGAACATTGAGAAGAGAGAGAAAGTTGGGGGTATGAAGAGAAGAGAGAGAGAGAGAGAGAAGAGAAGATGTTTCCCCTGATGAATTCTGACGATCCTCATTGATGGAAAGCCCCAATGCGATGAAACTTTGAATCTTCAAACTCATGTGAAAACTCCTTCAAATTAGCTCACAAATGCTTTGGAATGAGTGTTTAAAAACATTTTTGAATGGTTCTACCAATGACCACAACTTCCACCCCGCACAAGATACTCCTGCAACTCGAGCCATGAAGTGAGTGTCGGGAGATACTTGTTGAATTCTCTGAGATGAGTCTCAAATTCCCTATGAGCAATGCCCATGGATGATCTTGAATGATGGTATTGACCTAAATGATCATCCCTCTATGTCCCATTGTTCCAAAATTACCCCTTGAGTATGACTTACCATTGATAGCGAGTACCCACATGGGAGACTTACTATTTATAGTAAGAGGTGATTCTTGCTTCTTCTTGACCATCTTGATGTGATGAAGTTCTTCATTCAATCTTGTGCACACTACCTTCACCTCAGCCACTTCTTGGGTTGAATTACTATTTTTAGTAAGCACCCATATAGAGAGCTTACTATTTTTATTAAGTGGTCATTTTCACTATTTTATGCTTCGACAATCATTCTAGCTTCCTGGTGATCTTCAGTGCACACTTCCTTTGCCATAACCACTTTTGATGACAACTTTCCAAACATAGCGAGTTTGTATAAGAAAACTTACTATTTTTAGAAAGTGGACTTCCATTGCTTGGTTTGTGATGGAACATATTTTTCTAGACTCACTCATCGTCGCTGTCATGTCCTTCGAATTTCACTTGATTTTGCCCATTAGAATGCTTGGAAATAAAATTTAAAATTTTCACCTAGCAATGGCTTCAAGCATGGAGCTGTCATGGCGGCCATTAATGGAGCTCAAAATTTGCAGGTCTGGTTTTTGTCTTTGTTCACAATGAAAACAACTCCATTGCGATAGGTTTTCCATTTGGATTCCATGTGCAAGTTTTTAGCTTGTTTTCATTACTAGATTGATGGGAAATCTGACAAATGTGAGTCGTGCATGAAATGGGGATTTTGTTGGAACAAATGTTTTAGGCACCATTTGACCTCCCATTTATTGCATCTTTATCATCTTGAAAAATGTGGAAGTTTGCAAAATATGACACCTTAATCCAACTTGTATTTTGCAAGATATGAGGATTTTTCAATTCGGTGACTTTGTGGTTATCTGGCGAAAAATCTTTGTTTTTCTTCATTTCTCTATCATTTCTCATTTTTGACCCATTTTTTCTCTAAGACCTATGCATTTTCATGGATTGATGATTTTTTTGGCCATGGTGGATCTAGTTCGGAGCAACAATGGTGGACCGAGTGTCTGGACAATCATGAACAAAGCCATGGCAAGGTATGAAGTTATGAAGAAGAAATGGGGGAAAATGGCTAAGTGTCTGGATTTAAATTATTAAAAAAATGCACAGCAAGGGTGGGTGAATTTTTTTCATGTTTGATTTCCCTCACCTCAAAGGGACATGAGGGACATCAAATTCCATGGTGATCAAGGTGATGACACATGGCAGAGATCTGATGGTTGAGAATGGAGGCTTGACAAGCACCTGGGGGCTGAAATTCACTCTTGAAGAGGTCACATGAGTGAATAAGAGTATCCTTAAGGGATAGATGCATTTTTCATGTTTTATGTCCCTCACCTCAAAGTTACATGAGGGACATCAGATTCCACGGCGCTCTACGGTGATGACATGTGGCAGCGATCCAACAATGAAGGCTTTGAGCTCCCGCAAGCACCTGGGGGTTGAACTGACAATCCTAGAGGTCATATGTGGGTAAAGAGGATTCATGGGGGATGGGATAATTTTCCCAACCTTTATTTCCTTGACCTTGAGGGATGTGAGGGACACAAAATCCCACTAGGCTCTTGGAGCTGAAAATTTGACTAACTCCCAACCTTGAGGACAACTTGCAACGACAATATCTTGAGCTCCCGATGGAAGTTTTTGATGAAATTTTATATGATATTTATTGGAAATGTCCTTATGAATCCAATGGTGGGGTTTTTAGGTATTTATTAATCCATTTTATCCCTGAAAATCGGATTTTTGATCTAGTACTCCACCTATACATGAGAAAACTACTTGCAAAACCATTTCGCCAAAGTGTTGTAAAAAAATAATTTCACCATATTATAGGGCTTGGAATTAAATTTCTGAATAAGTTTATTTTTTCTCCTAACTCCATCTGGAGTTTCCAAAATCACCTTATGAAGCTCAGTATCTTTTTGGCATGTGCATTGCCTAGGCCTGTGAACCCTAATTTTGGTGAAATTACCCCAACTTTTCCAAGTCCTTCTAGAATCTTCTTAAATTACTTCCATGATGTCCTAAGGCCTTTGAATCACCTCCATGTTTGGTTTTTTTTTTTTCCACTCCATGGGGTTGCTCCATTCCTAGGAAAGTCAGTGATAGCCCTTCCCACAACTGCCTAAAGCTTGCAAATTTTAATGAACTCCTAAAATCACCTAGGGGAATGAATGGAATTTCCTAAATCACCTAGGGGATGAGATAACATTAATTAGGAGGTCACTTGGACTGATTGGAAGACCCGGGGTGCCTTGGAATGGTAAGACTTGAAAAAATTAACACAGGGGTATAGTTGTCATGCTTGGAAATTGTTAATTTCCTTGTTGCACATTTGCATGACAATAATACTCATGATATCATCAACAAAATTTGGACATAACTGATGTGAATCATACATACCCACGCTCTACACTTTTTACACAATTCATCTTTTCTCGAGTCATGCATAACCTCTTTGATCTGCCCCCACACAAAGGACATTGTATACTAAGTTTTACACAATTCTAAGCATCTTAGCCATACACTTAGCACTTCTATAGTTATATTGTGCTTAGTCATACAATAACTAATCAACATTACCTTCACTTACCTTATTCCACTTGTAGGTCTCCTTCACAAATCTTTGTTCCTTGAGAATTTCCTTGATCCTTGAAAAAGCATCACAACTTGTAGATTTGCATTTGAAACCTTTGTACCATCTTTGAAGACCATTTACTTTTGAAGCAATGTGGTATGAATTTTCATACTTGTATTATAGGCTTGAGTACAAACACACTCACAATTAAGCTTTCATAGATGTAGCATTACTTTGAGAACATTTTAACAATGTACTTGGCCATATAAACACACCTAGACACTTAAACATGCACTTTGGTTTTTTGTATAGACTCCATGTTCAACTCGGATCTTATTAGGATAACTCAAATCCCTCAACACTTTCTCACAACCCCTATGCATAGACATATTAGCTTTGCAAAATCATAATATACCTTTTGGAACTTGTCATCAGTCATAGTCCTCTATTTTAGGTTGAGGATAATAATTAAACCATCATAGGTTACTCACATCCTTTTATTGCATTCTCGAGTCTTGTATTGTTTAATTGTTGTCATCAAGGACACATGTAAAATGCATTTGAGATTTATAAACCCCGATTTCTATTGATAAACCACTTTATCTATCATTTAGCCTCTTTATTTCCACAATCTTATACCTTAAAGAGTTCTATTTCTTATGTCCACGTAGCCATCTTACTAATATCAAGGCTTGAGAAACATAACTTGAAGAACCTAGCTCCCCCTTGGTCTTTACCTTATTTCTTGACACTTAGTCTACCTCCTCCAGCTTTGATGAGCTCATTCGCACCCGTGCATTATCATTTCACCTACAAAGACTTACTAGAGATATTCCTTCTAATAATCACCATTATTTCAATGAAAACATGCCTTCATATTTGTTTGGAGATGTTACATAGTATTCAAGATATATCCATACACAGTTTGATCTTGTAAGAACATGTTAAGTCACTGTCGCATACCTCTTTCGTGTTCAAGACACTTTAGTTTTTTCCTTAAACTAATCATACCTTCAACACAACTTTCTATGTCAATAAAATTATGAGAAATAACTAAAAATTCACAATTGCCTTATTTTTACAATCAACTTGTTTATTCATAGTCCACTAGCCACGAAACCTCAATAAACACACATTAAATTTGATATACATGAAATCATAATGATTTATTACCTGATGTAGACACCCATTAGGCTATATTATCTCCTTTAAATGTCTTGAACCATGTCCTTGAAGAGAATTCTCCCAAATTACAATATCCAAATCTCAAAATTAGGTCATTTTAGATCAAACTCGGTCATCTTGAAATTTGTTACAAATTCCAATGAATTTAGTCATTCTTTGAGCCTAAAACCACTTAAGTCATGTATTCAATCATATCTAGATGAATTTCTGAAAACTCATCCCTAAACTCCATTATTATGACCTCCAAATCTCACTTTCTATCTATACCTCCCGAGTGCACTAAGAAAACCCAGTCAAGGCAAAGTGACATTAAAAAATGCATTAAAAACTAATTTTATGATCAAAATGGACCCTACAATTTTTTGATCAACCCTTCTAACTCTCTGATCACCTTTTATAATGAATGAGGAGCAATAACCACCTTAGCATATCTAGAACCACTTTGGACTTTCTCTAGCACACTTGATATAGTCATGTCTTGGCCACAATTCACTTTTAGAAGCAAAATATTGTTCAAGTCATCACTTGATCATTCTAACCATTTTAACATAGCACCATAGCAATTCACACAATAAGAAGTGCCTCTAAAAACCTAGATCATTTTACTTGACATACCATTGGATGAAAGAGAGACATTAAAGAGTGACTTAGATACATTGTGAGACAATTTCACATAGAGACTTATCATTTCATAGCTCTCATGGATTTACCTCATCATAAAACTTGGATGATCATGTTATAATCCTTTATAACTCATGACAGATACAAGAAAAAAATCATTTGGTTTTGTCTTCACACCTTGATACATCACATACAATTACTAAAATTCGGACTCTAAGAGCAAGAGAGCACATTCCATGAATTCAATACCACATAACTTCTTCAAAACACATGCCAATGAGATACTTTATCATATTGATGACATCTAAGACTGATAAATTTTTCATGAAAATGCAATTACACAAACTATGAGCACACAGGCTAATGTACCTTATTACTACAAGAGTGATATCATGACCTCTCACACTAAAGAACAACCAAATTTAACCATGATAGCATACTTAGAGACATAAAATGACATACCTTATGCATATGAAGGAGTAACACACACCTATCAAGATAGACCCCCTCATAGAAATGTTTCATTTACACAAATATACCTCCAGAATCATAGTGGAGATATATGATCACCAAGAAGACCTAAAAAAAGGTCTTGAAGAGATCTGAAGCACCCTTAGGTATTTGAGCAACTCCTTCTCTTTTTTTATCTTAGCTTTGTATCACACCTCTCCTTCCACCATCACTAGCTATTATTGAAGTATGAAGATCCCTTCTTATTTACCAAGTCCTTCTTGGACCATTTTCATGTATTCTAGGCCTTTGAAGACCCCTTCCTTGTACACTAGGACCTTAAAAACACCTATTTTGACTTGAGAGACTTAGATAGTAATTCCTTGTAGCATGACCAAATTTTTACAGTTGTAGTGGACTATTGTATTCTTCCTCTTGAAACCATCAATATTTCTAGGTGGATCATACAAGAAAAACCTAACAACATGTCCTTGTTCATTGCAATTATAGCATACAACATTCTTAGCAAACTCATTTCTATTGTCTTCTCATGGCTGAGTATCTCTAGGATCAGATCTCTTGATGAACATCCTCTTACTTTTTCTTGGCTCAAACACTCTTAAATTCCATCCAAAATCTTTGGCTCTATGACCAAACTCACAACATGAATGGCATTCACCATGAAAGGACTCTACTCCATTCTTAGGAGACCTTTTCTTGAAATCATGACATTAGAAACAATCACCATTGAATAATCTTTCATACCTTTATGCATTAGGTTTCCTAATAGGCTTGGTATTCTTGTTATCCTTGGTGTATGTCACCCTCGTTTCTTTCTTGGAACTTGGTTCACCATCTTCCTTTCTTAAAACCATGTCCTATTGCTTCAATTCCTCGTGCTTGAGATCCTCATTGAATCCCAAACCAACCCTATCACCTGCTGATCTTTGTTGGCTAAAAATATTGTCTATGTCATTTTCAATTTTCTTGAAACTAGATAAAGTATTGAATGTAAATATTGCATGCCTAATTCATACTTGATGCACTCATACACCTTATTCTTGCGTTTATCATTGAGTAAAGCAACATGTGATTTCACCTAAGTACATTATTCTTCTTTGACATTTTAGGGTTTTATAAAACTCCTCCATTCTGAATAGCATGACTATGCTCATAAACATTTTCCTTGGATTCAAGGATGGATGTAACTCTCTCTAACTATTCCTCTAGATGTTTTGTGATCTCATCATGTTTATTACTCTCGTTCTTCAACTTGCCTTCAAGGACCTTAATATGGTTTTCATGATTTCTCATCATTTCATCAATTTGTTGTGTGATATTTTTGTTCTCATCTCTATCATGAGAAAGTTCCCTTTTTACTACTTTTGAATGTGACTCTTCAAAATCTGAATCTAAATCAACAAACCCTTCTCCAAATTCACAAGTTACAACTCCTAAGGGGGAGTAAATTTAGGAAAATTTTCTAAGTAATTCATACCTTCATTTGAAGTAGAACAACATTAATATTTAGAGTTATTCCATTTATGATAATTCTTCTTCTTACCACCCATTTTTGTTTCAGAAGATCTCCTTCAAGCTATTAAGCTTCTCGGAAGGACCTCGTTACGATACCAATTTTTGGAAGCACAATGGGCTGAGAGGGGGGGTGAATCAGTCCGTTAAAACTTTCAATCCATAAACCATTCATCATTTTTAATCATTCATACAACCATTTATTTAACCATGAATCATATGTGTGTTTAATTAATCATATAAACAACCATAAACAATATCAAGTGCAAGAGAGAGTACATAAGACACCAAATTTAAGTGGGAAACCCTCAAGGGGAAGAAAACTCATTGAATCAAATTTAGTGAGGCATTAACCCCACTAACCCCACAAAGAGCACCAACCCCTAGTTTAGTAGAGCACCAACCCTAAAAGGAGCACCAACCCCTAGTTTACTAGATCACCGACCCAATAAGGAGCAACAACCCCTAATTTAATGAAGAACTCACTCCACAAGGAGGTTACACAAGATGATCAAGCACCCACTAAACCACCTTATGATGATTTTATCTCTTATTTTTTGCTGCCACAATTGATGGATACCACTTGGTTCATCTAGCACCTATTCAAACCCTCATACAAACCCAAGGTCTTTAATCTCTCACTTGTTGATTAACTAAAAATGGACTAACTATGTAGTATATAGATAGTTAATCTAAGCTATGAACAACTATAATAAAATAGATAAATGCAGTAAATAAGAATGTAAATGAGATAAATAATTATGCAAAAGGAAATGTTAACCCTAATATGCAAAAGAGAGTAAGGAAAGAACTCAATTGATAACAAATGCCTTTCGGAGAGTGTCGTAAAGGTGACTGTAAAAATTAGGAGCAAGAACGACTATGCAGAAGTCCCAAAAAAAGGATATGGACTATTTCTCTAGACTGGAGTGCTTGGAGGAGGACTTGGGTTCCTGCAAGTGTTCTAGTTTGCAATCTAGGCACCTTGGTCTGTGTAAAATCTCTGAAACTGGTTTTCACATAGCCAGAAGATGACCTGGAACCTTCACTGTATGTCGCATCAACTTCGTTTTCCTACGCTAAATGTCACCAATACTCCAAGATGAAATAAAAACTTGTAAGACCCTGAAATAGGCATCAAACCCTAAAAATAATAATGCATATAAAGGGGGTCGACTGACCTCAGCTGCCATAATGGTGAACTTACTAACCGAGCATTGCAGACCGCATCTCAAACCCTATGTAGTTATATGTGCAAGTATGTGTGAACATGCCCTAGGTTTTCTCTTATGTCAGTCACACTTTTTGAAGTAGCGATCAATAACTATGTGTAGAAAATGTAGTAGAATGTGTGCATGGAATAGAATAGAATCCCTCCCCCTATGAAGTGTCTAAAGTGCATGATTTTGTGACTACACCTGCAATCACTTTCTTCACTTCTCAAGCTTCAAACACATACACACGTAATTTTTTATCCTTCTCAACCTATTACACTTGATCTGACATCAAATCATGATCACACACCCATAAAAATTTCTCACCGAGGTCACACTTCTTGCACACACACCACTCACATTCAAGTAGCTCCAAAAAGCACCAAAAACAATACTTTTATAAGTTCCTCTTCATTTCAAATTCAAACACAAACCTTTTCCCTCATTTTTCTCAACCGACACATCATAAAAACATCTCAAATTTAATTCATAACATTCAAAAGTAACCCATGTATGTTGGCCTAGCCAAAAACAACATTTCATGCTCCAAAAATGGTTAAATCCTTATGGGCACAAAGATAAAAATGCCCTAACATCAAAACCATACTTAATCATGACCTATAAATCATTAAACATGCTTAAGATAACATTTAAAATTCATACATTCTCAAAATTTAACTCAACCAATCAAATTTTTTGCATTTAATGGGCTCGGTGCTCTTTGTACTTCTCAAAACTGTTGTTGTTTCCTACACCCTTCATGACCCTAAAAACTTATCTATGCCATTATAGAAGTTCAAAACATCAAAACTATGTCATTTGATCACTCTGAAAGATTTAAGAACCTTTAGAACACTTCTAATAAAGTTATAATTCATTAAACAATCACTTGAGCTAACCTCAACCACTTTTGTCTTCACCAAATCTAACTTCCCAAAAGGCTATTTTCAAAGATCAGCTTATAAAGGAATTTATAGGAACATTAAATACCTATAAATGGATTCATTTGATTCCAAATTCATCCATCTTCACATTCTATGTGATATAAAGCATCACATAATCCATATCATGCTTAAATCGACTCAAAACTTCAAGGAAATCACATCTTGTCCTCGCATTTGAGAAAGACCTTATTGTAAAAAAACTGACCTATAAACCTTATAAAAACTCATCATCATGGGAAAAAAATTATATTAATGGAAATATATCTTAATCCTCTTTCCAAAACAACTTGAATCATCTTCTAATTCCACATGTAGCTCTAATTATGCCTATTTTATTGAACACTTCTTTTTACGGACTCAAAACTGCCCTTTGATCATGCAACATGAATGAAGCTAATTTGACCATGAACCTACATCATCATGTCCTAAAAAATATTTTTACATCAATTAAAACTCACATACATTCCATAATGTCAATTTATCATGCAACTCCTTTGGACAACCTTGTCCCAAAACACTCTTCTTCATAAATTGACTGTTTGAGTGGGTCCCACTCATCACCATGACCTCTACCATACCTTTATGTAAATATTAAGGAGTCATATACATTTTAAAATTATCATCCATAGCATAGTAAGTAATTATGTCCACTTAGGAATAGTTTCTTGCATACCACTTTCAAGCTAGGGTTTCAAACTCATAACTAGTTGTTTACCTTCTTAACATCCGTTCATAAAAACATGACAAGTAAATGACCTCATTATTTTTCTAAAACCTTATATACTCAGTGTAGAAACATTCCTGAAAGCCACACATTCCCATGAAAAGCACATAATTCAGGGTGAGCATCAGAAGTTCAATTTTGAGCTGGAAATGGCCTTGTTCTTAACCCTGTCATACAAAAATTCACATATATTGCAAAATTCACATCCTAGAAACATGAATTTTTTTATAAATTCACAATGAATCATACAAATAACATCTACAATCATTATAATGTCATCACCATACCTCAAACTCTCCATCCATTAAGACTTGCATAGTAACCCCTTAAGGTTTTACATAGTAGAAGCTAGGGTCAACTGAAAGAATGTTATAACTCATCATGAAATAATTTAAAATGACCCAATCATACCTGGTATACCATAATTTAATTGAATACATTCATCCATGAGCTCATATAGCTCCAAAGCTCATCATCATACCCCCTAACACTCATACCTGCTCCAAATGAACATCTGAAACATAACCAATCACCTATATCTACACCATGCCACTGATGCGAGTGCCCAATCACTCTCCAAAACTAATATATATCATTCCAACATGATTCTCAAGCAACCAATAATTTCATATCACCGAGCAACATCACCTAGGCACCTGAATGGGCTTATATGAGCAAAAATCCTCGTTTGAATCTCCCTATAGCATCATGTACACATTTGAACCATCATTTCAACATCATACACAACATAATTTGAGCCTAATCCATCATCCAATTTTTAATTAATGTGGTTTTTCATAAATGACAACACCTATAGGACTACATGCCAACACATCACATTATGAAACACCATGATGTATGTAAGAGAATATGAAAATTGAACCAAAGGGATGAAATACCACTCAACCTAATGATAGATACACAACCATTTAAACATTGGGGAATAGAGTTTATTATACCAATCCATCAAACATTTAGAAAACATAGTGCTAATATATAATCATCATAAAAACTTAATTCACAAAATGGGTTGATGTTGTAGCAACGCCAAATTGTGTAGCTCGAGATAGAACTAATTTTTATATGAAAATATCATCACAAGGTATGTATTGCTACACAAACTAGTAAGTGACCAAGGAACTCATTTTATCAACAACACAACAAAGATTCTAATAAAATATTTCATGATTTTGTACCATCAAATCATAACTTATCATCCACAAGCAAAGAGTTCAGATAAGTTACAAACAAAGTTCTAGAACTTGGGTAGTTAAAAAGAATTACAATGTACAAAGGGATGAGCGAGAAGACAAAATAACTACAAAACTTTGGGCATATATAACCAATTACAAGCATAGCACATGATATAATCCATTTTAATTGGTGAATGAAATATAATCCATTATGCCCATGGTATACATTGTGCTTATTTTGTGTATTGTCATAATCACATGGTTATGGGATAAAGAGCCGATAGAGTATAGGCTTCTTGATTAGATAAATATGGAAGAAAATAGGATGATTGTGAAATGGATCTAGGAAACACATAAGCATAGTCAAAAGTGTGGCATGACATAAATATTCATGATAAATAATTTCTTATAAAACAAATGGTGATAGTATATGATAGAAGATTAAAAGCACACTCATGAAAATTGTGCATTAGGTGGAAAGTTCCTATATTATCCATCATTAAAAAACAATGCATAATTATATTATCAGACTTACATATAAATGTGTTACCATGGAGAATCAACGAATGTAGGCTAGAGGACTATAATGCATAGTCACGCAATAGTAGAAAAAAGGAATAAGTGCCACTGACACAAAAGTTAGTGTAGGATTTTTCAAAATTTTAGCAAGTGTGGTAGCTAGTAATTATGTGGATTTGATCAGTTTTTGGTCTAGCGTGTGTAGGACTAGCATAAATCAAATAATCAAATTTCAAACGACCAAGTCCATGAATGCGAGAAATGAAATAGGAAGAGATCCAAGAAATAAATGATTCTAAATAACCCACATGGAAAGTAGTAAAAGATGACGAGGCAAAAGAGGAATAGAATAATTTGAAAATATGAAAAAAACATTTCACATATTTGGTATGGATGACACATCAAGTTAACAAGATTTCACTATAAGAGAAGTGAAGACGGAAGATGGTGCATCCAAAAATTAAATATCCAACAACTAATAACCATTAAGGGGTAGCTCAAAAGATAAATGGATTATAAATGTCCACTTCACATCACCAAATTTTATAAGGAGAGAATAAGGGGAAAATATAAAACATTGTGCTAAATTAAAAAAAAAAAAAGCAAGAAACAAGAAATTAAAATTTTCATAATTGTCGAGTTTGAAATAAGTAGATATCGATTGTGAAAGAAATACAAAATCAATGATGGTGAAGCTTTGTACTCATCATATCATGCTTAAGGTCTAAGAATGGAGGAATAAGGAACTACATTCTTATATGCAGAGAAATAAGACACAAGTATCTTTACAATGCTCTATCAAACCAAATAGAGTGACCCACTTTTGAATAGTTATTGAAAAGAGCATAATAATATTGGGGAGCAGAGTGGCCCATAGTTTATGATGAATATGTAGGATGTTGATTAGTGGAGAAGGATCCATTGCGAGGAATGAATTCAAAAACTCGCAAATATTCTATATCTCGGAGACCACCCAAAACTCATGAAAATAATCATGTGTTGTTATCACAACAATTTCATATGATTCAAGACCTGACATAAGATGTGGTTCCAATCAATGTAGCCACATTTTCTCGAGCCAATAGATTTCACAAAAAGTAATATTCATGCTTGCATACAAGAGCATAAGATCTCCAATGAAACAATCAACTCCATCTGTCTATGGTCATTTACACAAAGGAAGGGGGCTCCATTAGGTACAATTACAAACCAATCAATGTGAGTTCTAGCGAAATAATAGTGGAAAGATATTGGTAAGTGATGTGCGTAAGAAAATAAACATCCTCAACACAATGGACATCATCACAAAAATGTGGGAATATAGAGATGAGTTCAATTGGCATAAATTCTTGCAACAACATAATGTAAAAGGTGTGTGAATCTACTAGAACAGATTTCATGTATCAATGGTTGTTCATGTTTTTAGTTTCACACATTGGATATACCTAGAGGGAAAAATAGAGGTAGAGGATGTGTATTACCCGCATGAGCATTTTTCACAATATATACCACCCAAATCATACACCACCTATGAGAATAACTAGAATATTGGATCCCAATAAATAAGATAAGGGAGACACCTAGCACAAAACCTTGCATACAAAAATAAGTGTGCACATACACAACTTTCTATGGAAAATTGACTTTGTTGTATGATGGGGTCATATCTAAAATATCCAACACTAAGAAACCTAAGAAGCTTCCATTATTTATCAACATGGACATAGCCAAAGTAGAACTCATTATGTAACATGATATGATTACTACACATGTGCAACCTTTCGCACCAAATGGAAACCACAACCAATAGTAGGAGGGATACAATCTACTACAACTGTACAACCAAAGACAAAAACTCAACCCGGAATGCAAACAAAAATGCAAACTAGAATGTAGGTAAAAGGAAAACAAAAGGCCACCACACAAATTGAAAGACCCAACCGCAAGTCGAAACATACCCCAAATTACTCAATTGGTTCACCAATCTAAAATTTGATAAGTTGAAATTTAGTAGAAGTAAAGTGTGCAGCATTAAACTTAAAGGTATGGGCAAAAATATGTATCTACCCACTACTACATACTATGTTAAAAACGTCAAAAATGGGGTTGATTTTACATCGATTCATGAATGATTTGTTTGGAAAGGATTTTAGACACAAACACATCGGGCTTAATAGTGGCGCAAATGCGGCATAAATAGTTTTACTTTTGTGCTACATTTGCACCACCTTTGCTTCACATCAAATTTAACTGTGAGACCCAAAATTTCTTATTTAATCCTATTGAATGTCATTTTCACTATTTGAAGTTGGAGAAGAAACTCAAATAACCTAGTGTTTTTAAGACATAAATAGAAAGGTAAGTTAAAAAAATATTTTAATTATGATTTATTTATTTATGTAAATAATTTATTTCAAGTTCAAACATGTTATTAATTTTGTTTCATTGTCAGTAAAACACATTATAATAAATTTATTCCATGGGACCACTTTGTAGACACAAAATCACGCACTTAGGTATATTTCTAGGTCCTAAAAGCATAATTACATTTACATGATTCCTAAGAAAGAAAACTAGCAATTGACATTTGTATTTAGCCTCTTTTTTTTGTTTCTTGTTTTCTATTTGGTTTTGCACACCCTAAAACCCAATCAAAATTTTACTTGTTTATCTTTCATGGCATCAAACACCGGTTTCAAATGACATAAGTGCCAGTGCTCCTATCCCCTCAAGGGCGTCCCGACTCTTTCTCACCTTACTCGCTCCTTTTGGGTATATTTTTCACTTATGGGTCAGCCTTCTAGTTGTTAATTACAAAATTAAAATAAGGGAATCATATAAATACATAGTTATGTGTTCAAAATCAAGGACCAAACACTAAGCATTACTATCATCACCTAAGCTTACATCCAAAAGGAACATAAAGCACTCTAAAGCATCCATCTAACATCCATTCAAGGGACAAGGGATTGCATACTTTGCATACATAACATAGGAAGGGGAAGTTTATTCTATTCCATCGACACATTCTACTACATTACTACATTTTAGCTACAACCCGTTATCAAGTGCAACTCACACAAGGATATCTTAAGGCATAATTTCTACACATACTCACAAGAACTACATGGATTCTAAGATGTAGTACAATGATTGGTTGTAATTTCACTCTTGGGGTGACCATTGGGGTCAGCTTGACTCCCCATTATGCATATTTTTAAATATATTTGATGTGGTTTATGGGCTTCCTGCAGTGAACATTCTCTTTTGTAGGTTACTGAGTATTTTCAGGGATCAAGAAGTGACTACCAGAAAACCAACAGAGAATATTTACTACACTTGTGTGATATAACTAAAATCAGATTCCAACCATTTGTGTAGTCACGAGCGCCCAATAGTAGTCTCCAATGCTTGTGCACACATGCCCTACTATGGGTGCCCTTTTCGAACATTATTTGTGAACTCCTGAATTTAGAGAGACCATTCGATGTTGCTTACCTCCCATTCAACACTTTTCCCAGTCCCAAATCATTCCTTCAGATCGAGCATAAATCATCTAAGTCTCTTCATTTCATCGTCTTGCTTAGGGTTTCATATTTTAAATCTTAGTTTTCTTGTGTCATTGTTGTATTTTATCATTTATACATTTGTTACTCTACAATATCCTTATATTTAAGTAATCCAAATTAAATTAAATCATTTTGTGAACCCCACTCATGATCATACACTTGGATCCTAATTTTTCTTCTCTCATGGCTCTTAAAAATCCTCTAACCTCCTTACATGACTTGCTTCAAATGCACCCACATTGTATCTCCTCCTAGCAATATGCAGCCCACTCAAGTAAGTGCCATTGTCGATCATTTGTTTGATGACTCTATCAGGTCCTCATCCTCCATCCAATCAACCCATCTTAGATTCCATTCAAGATTTACATTTTTATTTCAAGATAAAATTCAAGATATGGAAACAATGATTACATATCTTAAAGCTGAAATCCAACATCTCAAGGATGCTTCTCAAGCCCATGCTAGTTCTTCTTCTACATCTCATTCTACTTCTATGTCTTCTACATGTGCTCATATAAGTGAACCTCAAGTCTTACCTCTACCAACACCTCTCAAGTTTGATCTAAATACTAAGCAACATGATATTCTTCTTGAGCTCCTCAATCACCAATTGATCAAATTTCCAACTACTCATTTCTACCCTCCTTATCATCTTTCCAAATATCAAGGTCTCATTTTGTAATTATCATAGACTTAATGGACATCATGAAAATGATTGCTATGTTTTAAAACAAAGAATTAAGCACCTTGAGCATTAGGGTTTTATTACATTTTCTACATCTCTAATTATTTAATCCCAATGGGCTTCCAAATCCATTCCCTCCATGTCTCATGAGCATCATGCCATAGTTACTAATGTTACTTCTTTAGTAAGTCAAGCGCCACCTATCTAATCCAAAGGTGTCAGACCATATTCAAAACTATATAACCCATTATCTCCTCCTACTAAATCATCTACAACATTACCAATTCCACCTACGTAACCTCCTCTAAAAACTAGTCTATCCCTTCCTCCCCTCAAGTCTTCTACAATGTTACTAATCTCAAATAACCTACCACCATTCAATATCCCTCCCCACCCTACTCCAATTCCACATCTGATTCTCTTTATCAAACAAGCTAATCCTTACATTGATGGTCGGGACACATTTCAAGCTTCGCCACCATGGCATGGTCCTTCTCACATCACCACATAGATCTCTATCACTCACACACTTGGGGGCATCACGCTTTCTTCCCCTCCTAGCATCATCACTTGCTTTTATCATCTACTATCACACTCAACACTTTTGCCTCATGTTTCATTTTTCTAAGCACTTTAAAACCCTTCAATACACACATTTTATCATTATTACCCTATGAAAACTCTAGTTCCACATTTCATACTTGATCATCGAGGGTATCAATCTGAAATGAACCTCACCACATTCACTTTTCACACTCTATGTTGCAAGATCTATCTTTTTAGCACACATTCTCAAACCATTTCCCGATGACACACTCTTGTTCTATGGTTCATTCTTCACTACCGAGGTGGCATTTATAAATGAACCTCATTTCATACACATCCATTGGGGGTGCATTGCTCTATCATATTCACACTTTGCATACCATACCATCACAATAATACATCACATCTACATATCTTGGTTGCATTTACTCTTACTAGCTTATTCTATCTACATATTACACTTTTTCCATGTTATCTAGATACTATGTATCTCATTTTCTTTCTATATACAAATGCATGTTCACTTGGTCTCTAGTTATGAATGTAGATCTTACTGATTTTCACACTCTACAATGATGGGTGGCACTTGTACCTTTACCGGTCCATTAAGGCTCCTAGGGGCATCTACATTTCATACTCTCACACATCACAAGTGTTATTGTTTCATTATTTACTACTTCTACTTTCTATCACACTACTTTCCATTGATGCTTTGATATAATTTTTATGCTAACGAGTTATTCATGTGTAGCATTTGCATTGCATGACTCTTTGCCACCATGGTTATCTATCACACCTTTCTTGACATTATTTGTTATTGTATGCCATTGTCTGCAGGTTATGCCCTATGTCTTTTTTGATCATTGCTTGTATGCTTTTGGCCACTTCAGCCTTGATTTTCTTGTGACATTGTGAGCAATGTCCCATGTATAAAACCCACTTTTCACGGTTTATCTTGTTTGTACACTTGATTGTTATATTGTCTTCTCTTTTTATGCTAGCTATGTTTTCTCTTGACACATATTACTAGCCACTTTATTTGTATGTGCCTTGGTTTCCACCATGCATATCCCCTCCCCTAGAGGGAAACCATTTTAGATCATCATATAGTCCTCTCCTTTGGGTTGATTCTCCTATCAACGTCACATGCACCCCAAATGAGGGGGAATACATTGGGTAAGAAAATCACCCTAAATAATTTTATAGATATAATTCGAGTTCAATTACAATGTAGAATCGACACACAGTGTAATAGTTACGAACCAAGCCGAGAAACAAACTTGGGTAAGAATCACAACATAGACACTAACGTCTAGATTCGGACAATGCATAGGTTCATGTGTCCTCCCAGGTGCTTATGTCTTGGGGGCATATATAGGCACTTTCTTATATCATCATAGTCTATAGAAGCCTTGAGTAATTTTCTAATACTGAGCACGATCCTTTAGCAATAGAATGCATTCTACCTCCTTTAATCGGTAAAACTTCGAGATAAAATTTGGGACTAATTTAGAATAATCAGGAAAGTAATAAATAAATAGGGATGCACCATCTCATGCGTGGTGCTTATTGGGCAAAGTCATGGAAGGAGATTAAAAATATACCTCTCTCCCCAACACTTGATTTTTGGCATGAGATCACCCAAAAAACTCGCTCTTGGCGTGAGATCTCCCAAAACACTTGCACTTGGCATGACATCTCCCAAAAACTTGTACTTGGTGTTCACCCCAAAATTCTCGTTTAGCATGAGATCTTCCAAAAAATTCACTTTACAAAGCATTTCAGGACACTTTTTCTATCCTTTACACTCTTATACATCAAGTGCACACTTTCCTTTTACATACTTATGCACATTTTTCTTTAATTTATCATATATGGGAATTTGATTACATTCTTACTCTTCTTTTCCATTTTTTTCCTTACAAGAAGTAACAACCACAAGTACAATAATAAGTACAACACAACGCATACACTTCGCCCCTGGGTCACTTTCTTTCTTAGTTTCCACACTCCACTTTGCATCATTTCATGATTCACTTGTCCTCATCCCTTTAGTCATCGGGAAGAGAGGAGTTTTGTTTTTATGTAGTCACCCTACATACAAGCTTAATCCATCTAAAAAAATTCTTAGAACTCAAGTAAGAACAACTCTGTCATGCACTCTTCTTAATAATTTATACTTTGCAAACACTTTGGATCAATATGACCATAAGAAAAAAATCATTATACCATGACCTAAAATCACTTCAAATATGCTGAACAACATTAAATAAACTCACCCCAACCATTAAACCAGTTTCACAACATCATTTTTCATCACTTTCCTTTTTAACCTTCACTAGTCCTTGTAGTCCTGAAAAAGACAATTTATGACAAATTTTGTAAATCATGAGCTTTCATACCTGACTGGTAATATTTTTAGGAGCCCATTATCCTCATTAAGGTGCATTTAAAATTTTAGGTTCTAACTCACCTCCAGTGAAAAGTTATGCCACTTTTTGCAATTTTGTCTTTCTAGGCAATTAGCCCTCCTACACTGTAAACCTCCAAATTTAGAAGAACATGTAAACAACCAATCAAAAATGATTACATTTTTAGAAACCCTTTATCTCATTCTTAATTTTCACCATGGGATTTTCCTCAATTCATCTCCTAGCTCTCTCAACCACTAAGCCCTCCTTTTGCTTGTTTTTGAAGCCTAACCCATGGTTTTAAAGGAAATTTTTGGTTTTTGACTTCTTGGAACTCTACCAACAACTCAGATCTCTTATTTCACCTTATTTGGAATTTTTCAAAGCATTTACATCATCCATATACTTCGTTATCGTCATTTTTCTCATTTTCTCCATTTCTTCTTCTTAGCTAGGCTTAGCTTTATTCTTACTTATATCAACTTCTTACCTTGATCTATTTCTCCATCTCTTTTCTAATTTTTTTCAAGTCTATCATAATCTCATCACTAAGATCGTATATCTATTATCTACTCAATTTCACATTACCACTCTCCTATTCTATCAAATCACTTTCTTCTTTATTAGCACTTATTCATTAGCCCTTTTATGTCCTGAACGGGACAATCATTGTCTTGAGTGATTCTTGACTCTAGGATTTGTATTTTACTTCCCCAAACTCCTCAATATTTAATAATTAACTTTACCAAGCTTCCACATACTCTTCATGAGCTATATTTTACCAAATTAAACTTATAGCTTTCCTTTTATCCCTCAACTTGAGATATTACACTGTCCCTTTGATTTTTCTTCAAGTTTGAACTTAACACGCTTCTCCTTTATGATTAGAAAAATTTTCACCATCTAGTACCCCTCTTTCCAAATTATAGTTACCAATATTTGCTACCAATTATGGAGGATTTCAACTTTCCTATCTATAGCATCTTAACAATGTTGTCTTCTCGGTCTTAATACTTTGTCTTGAGATTGTTGTAGGCTAGAGAATACTTTGTTTACAAACTTTCTCCATCCATATTACTTGTCTCAGTTATCTCACACCATCCATACCACCTTATAAAACTACCTAAGGTCATTATAAGTAATAAATTATTACCAATTCCAAATACTCTATAATGACATCTTGTTAAGCCCTCGAATCTAACACATTATAGTGATCTCTCGAGTCCTTTTGTTCAAACTCCAAAATTAGACTCTAACTTCTCTAGTTTTATCATGAAACCTTGCTCACCTCAATGCTCACTTAGTAATTAACTTCTAATAGTTTTCAAGAACTCCTTTTAGCAACAAATAGATGTCCTTGGGGTTTATAAACCATTGGAATAGGACATGTATTGTCTCGTAGACTTGTGAGTGCAACTTTTGAGCTTGAAAATACATGGTAATGTATTAAAACTCCTTTCACAATAAGTGTCTTGTTTGATTCCTCTAATATAATACTTGGAAGGGTTTAAGTGATTACATCTATATTTATACCAACTCAAAAACCAACATATAGGTTGTCATACACAAAAATATACAATTTATGTTTATTATTCTCTTTCACATACCCCTTTGGGATTCAATAAGATCTTCAAGGGTTTGATATATTAATCCAAGCCCCTACAAATAAAACATCATATTTTGCCTTACCTCTCCTCTACAAACTTATCTTGCAATACCCTCATAGGTTTGTCAACTCAAGAACACAGCCTTAGACATTTGCATTCTTTACATTAGCAATTATTGCTTGACAATTTCATTACTTATAAAGGAACTCAAAACCATTCATGCAATTTTTATTCTCCATGCAATTGTAATTATCATGAATATACTTATAAGACCCTCATCAAGCATCATATTACCTCTAGCACAATCGTACTAGAGATATCTATCTTGATTACCTCCACAGATCATTACCTTCATGACTATCAAACTATCTAAACCACCGTAATAATGACATTTACACAATATTCACACATTTAAAATCCTCAAATGATACCTATGAAATTGCTTTTATCATTCAACAATGCATAATTACACAACTACATACAGATTTACAAGGAAGCTCTTTATTAGATGTATCTTGAACTTTTACAAGCTTCCATGAGCCTCTTAGGCTCTATCATAGAGGTTTTCTCCTTACACACACTTTTTCCAAACTTCCATCCCTCCTCTAATTCGAATGTACTCCTTTCTTGATGGATGTAAAGGTAGTTAGGGATTTCTCACACTTGACCATACCATGATTACATCAACTTAAGTGAGTTTCACCATGATAAGACTAGAGTAGGAGAGTTTTCATCATGAACACCTTATTACATTCATCTTAGGCCTTCACTAACTCCTAGAATTCTAACTTACTAACCCCTAGGCCTAGTCCACTAACAACTAGGCTAGATTACACAACTTAGAACATTTGAATATTTAAATATGGATTTTGGAGGGAAACCTCCAAAATGCCATTTATTACATCTAGAAGGGTCCACATGGACCAAGACACCCACAAAACACCTAAAACAACCTATAAAGGCTAATCAAGCCAAAATTTGAACTATGTACATTGATGCTCCTGCATCACTTTTTTATTGTCCTAAGCCCCTTTGGTTCTTAAGACTGGACCTAAGTCCCTTAGGTACTTAGGACGAGGGGTAAAGGTGGGGTCCTTGGGGTTAACCCCCAAAGGGGGTCTAGCCCTTTAGGGTTAGGGGAAACGGTAATCTCGTCTCTATAGAAGGAGAGGGTCGTTCTTTATAGACTATATTAACTCGACACACATTTCGCCACACACTCTACAAGATCATAATGTACACATCTCTTATCTAATTTATATTATCGATTATTCAATCAACATAAAGTGGGGAAAATGTAGACAAAAAATCACACACTTGGTTACATTTCTAGGTCCTAAAATCATAATTGCATTTACATGATTCCTAAGCAAGAAAACTAGTAATTGACAACTGTCTTTGTCCTCTTTTCTATGTTTCTTGTTTTCTATTTGGTCTTGCACACCCTACAACATAGTCATAATTTTATTTGTTTATTTTTCATGGTTTCGGACACTAGCACCCAGCTAGGATAGAAGAGCCAAGGCACTCATGTCCCCTCTTGGTGTTGTCGACCCTTTCTCACCTTACGCGCTCCTTTTAGGTATCTTTTATCTTTTGGGAATCTTTTTCACTTATGGGTTGGTCTTCCAGGTTTTCAATTATGAAATTCAAAAAAAGAATCATATAAATACATAGTTATGTGTTCAAAATCAAGGACCAAACACTAAGCATTATTAGTCACCACCTAAGCTTGCATCCAAAAGGCACCTAAAGCACTCTAAATCATCCATATAACATCCATTCAAGGGACAAGGGATTGCATACACAACATAGGAAGGGGAATTTTATTCCATTCCATCCACACATTATACTACATTGCTACATTCTATCTACAACCCACTATCAAGTGCAATTTGCACAAGGGTAACCTAGGGAACAATTTCTACACACACTCACAAGAACTAAATGGATTCTAAGATGTAGTGTAGTCCTCGATTGTAAGTTCACTCTCGGGGTGACCATAGGGATTAGTCTAAATCCCCATTATGCATCTTTTTATTTAGATTTTATGTGGTTTGTGGGCTTCTTCAGTGAACATTCTATTCTACAGGTTACGGGTATTTTTGTCGATCAAGGAACAAGTAATAGGTGACCAATAGGGAATATTTGTGACACTTGTGTGACACATCAAAAATTAGATTCTGACCATTTGCACATTCATAAGTTCCTAGTAGTAATCTCCAGCACCTGGTGACCATGCCCTCTGTGGGCACCATTGTCCAACATTGTCCGTGAGCTCCTGAATTTATAGAGACCAATTACAACGTTGATTACCTCTTGTTCAACACTTTTCCCAGTCCAGATCAAGCGTAAATCAGCTAAGTCTCTTCATCTCATCCTCTTGCTTAGGGTTTCATATTTTAAGTCCTAATTTGCTTGTGTCATTGTTGTACTTTACCATTTATACATTTGTTACTCAGTAATATCCTTAGATTTAATTAATCCAAATTAAATTAAATCAACCACATATCCTTGAGTAATTCTATCAATAAAATTAATTAACTTCATTGAGCTTGTGATAAAATTTTAATTTCACCAAACTTTATTCTCATATAGCATGAACTCCAACTTTATCCATTATTTTTATATGGAAATTTTTGACACGATTTTGCATTATCTTCCTTAACGTTAAATTTATATACATAATTATTCATCATTTTAAATCTATTAAAATGATGATTAAAACATTAGGATATAAATAAAATAAATGTGGGTGATAAAGAAAAATAAATTAGGTTGATTAAAATATTAAAATTTCCACAATTAACCGCAAACATTGTGGAACTCTATAGGAACCTAGAAAATGTTTACATCACACAACACTTGGGGATACAATCAATTATAGTGGGGCATCTAATAAATACTAACTAGTTATTTTCCTCTCATATCCCCACTCATCTAACCACCAAGAAAACACGTCCACACAACCACCTAAAGTTTAATTAGCTTTTAGATTATAACGTTTAGAGATTCCTCGAGATATCCAAGATGGCCAAGAAGGTTAACCATGCATACAAAATGATTCATTGTGGGTGTAAAGCACTAAAAAATGGTCATGTCATTGAAGTATTTATAGTCCTCATCCACTCAACTTGTATGGTTGCATGTCTATTACAACATTTGTAACCCTAACAACTGAAAAAATACACGACAAAATATATTTGTAACCCTAACATCAACACACAAACCCTTGTAAACCTTCTACATATCTCTAGCTCTTGTAAACTCGTGTTTCTCTTTTAGAGGAAAAGTAGAATTATTCCAACATAAAAGAGAGGGAATACAAAAGGATTCTCACTCGAGTTGAGATAATATATTTATTTATATTTTGTAACAATATGCATGCCTTGAATATCCTTAGAAAATTTTAGTATGTTTCAAAATTTTAGTATGTTTCTAATAGGGAACCTTCCTTATTTGCAAATGGAAATATGAAAAGTTATAACCTGGAAATTTTGGCAAGTTTTTGCAAAATAATGATATTATTATAATTTTTATTAGTATTTGGTTTTAGGTAATATTTATAAAATAATGTAGTTATCGTAATCATTGCAAATATATTTTCCTCTGAAATTTATTTTCTCTTCACCACGTCCGAGAATCATCGACATACTCATATGTAGAGTATATGGATATTGTAAGAAATTATAAAGACAATATGGATTTGACAGAGGAAAATTTGGGGAAATGTGTTGAAGAGGAAAAGGTTGATAGTAGTTTTAGTGGTTATGGAGAAATAATAGGTTATCACTAATTGTGACAAATTTACATGCAAAAAGGGGGAAATATCAAATTACACCTTATAAGGAAGAGTCCAAAGATGATTTGGAACTTCCACCTAAGGTGTTGAAGAAATATCAATTTAATTTCTTGAATTGATGACATTATGGGGCTTGGCCAATGGATAAACCACTTCTAGAACCTTATGAATAATTCACATTTTGGAAGTGGAGCTACATGATATGACCTTCTATTATTCCCAATTCAGGTCTTTTGTTATTCAATTTAACAAATTAATGTCGGGTCTCTTGCTCAATGTTCAACTTGTATGTAAAATTTTCCTTTTTATGGATATTGTTTTGGTTTAGAGATTGGACTCATGGCGAACTATACAAAATCAATATGTCCAAATATGACGTGTTGTAATGAAAATTCAATGGAAGAACATATTCATATAGCCCAGAGAAAACTCATTGTATGCATGATTGTATGTACATTGATGGATGCCCTTATGCATTTAAAAATATTATGGGTTTCATCAATAGTACCCACGGGTGTTTGTGTCTTGTATCTCCCAATTGTCAATTTATAGAGTGTACCAATGACAAAGAAGATGAAATGAAAGGGCCAATATTACCACTTTATGTCATGGTGGAGGCGATAAAAAATATCAAAGTTGGTGAAGAGCTTCTGATTAACTATAGTTTTGCAGGATAATCAACACTAGCGATATTGAAGAAAAAATAGTGTTGCCATTGATAAATGATGTATATGTATTGATTATTTGAAACCTGATTTTTTCATAACTAAATTTCTTGTGTTGTTTTGAATAACATCTAATGTTATATTTTTGTATGTTATGTAAAATTTTGTTTCTTTTGTAGTATATGATTTTATAAAAATTGAATAATTTGATGATATTTTGTCTAATGATTTGTATATAAATTTGATGAACATGATTAAATTTTTTTTTTTGAAAATAAAATTTTTATTGTGGGAAATCACTACCTTTACATTCAAATAAGGATCCTCCTCCATCCTCTACACCACCTTTAGTGTCACCTCTATAGTCACTTCCACATTCACTTCCACAGTCATGTCCAATTTCACCTCCACCATCACCTCATGTTGCATTACAACCTCGTAGAAGATCCACTAGAACAAATGACAATGTTCAACAATCTATCACTAGTCCTTTAAGACATTCATTTGTAGGCTATCCATCTCATACCTTCTACACTACATGTGTGTGTGTGTGTGTGTGTGTGTGTGTGTGTGTGTGTGTGTGTGTGTGTGTGTGTGTGTGTGTGTGTGTGTGTGTGTGAGTGATCATTTACAAAAATGTACCCCTAAACCATGACAATCATTGTATGATTTTTGTAAAGAAATTAAGGAAGAAATACTACTTCTTCCACCTCAACGAAATTCATTTCCTTGTAATATTATTATGTTAAATGTCGGTTTTACATATGGGTTGTAACATTTCAGTTATTAATGTTCGTGATTGTGTGTGTGTGTCCTACCTTTTTCCTATTTTTAATATTGTATGTTGTGTTTACTTTAACAAGTTGAGTAGTTTTTATAAGAGCATAATTATTACATTAAATGTGGTATCCTTCTTAGAATGGTTATTTTATTATTAATGTTATCAATTAAACACTCTAAACACAAGCAATAACCTAAACACTCACACAACATGATAAACACTAATTTGATGCCCTAAACACTAATAAAACACCTTAAACACTAATAAGACACCCTTAATGACACAATTCATACACCATAAATAATAATGTAACACCTTAAACACTAATAGGTCACACTAAACACTCATACAACACACAAAACACTAATATGACATCCAAACACTAATGGGTCACCCCCAATAACATAATTAGGATACCATATACACTAATGCAATACCCTAAACATTGATATGACACCAAAACACTAATAAGACACCCTAAACACTAATATGACACCCTAAAGACTAGTGGGTCACCCTTAGTAACACAAATCAAAATTCTTAAAACTAATAAAACACCCTTAACATTGATATGACACCCTAAACATTGATACAACACCTAAAAACTAATGGGTCACACTTAATAACACAAATTAAACACTCTAAACATTGATGCAATAACCTAAACACTCACACAACATGCTAAACACTAATGTGATGCCCTAAACACTAATAAGACACATTAAACATTAATAAGACACCCTTAATAACACAATTCATACACCATAAACAATAATGTAACACCTTAAACACTATAGACATAAAATCACACACTTGGGTACATTTCTAGGTCCTAAACACATATTAACATTCATATGATTCCTAAGCAAGAAAACTAGTAATTGATGACTGTCTTTGGCCTCTTTTATGTGTTTCTTGTTTTCTATTTGGTCTTACACACCCTATAGCCCAGTTGGTATTTTACTTATTTATCTTATGGTTCCAAACACCAACGCCCAACTCGGACAATAGTGCCCAGCGCTCCTGTCCCCTCTGGGCACCCTTGACCCTTTTCTATCTTACTCACTTCTTTTGGGTCTCTTTTATCTTTTAGGCATATATTTTACTTATGGGTCATCCTTCCAGTTGTTAATTACAAAATTCAAACATGGGAGTCATATAAATACATAGTCATGTTTTCAAAATAAAGCACCAAGATCTAAGCATTATTACTATCACCTAAGCTTACATCCAAAAGGCACCTAAAGCACTTCAAGGAATTCATCTATAATTCATTCAAGGGACAAGGGAATGCATTTTTTGTATACACTTTGTATAGGAAGGGGAAGTTCATTCTATTCCATCCACACATGGTATACATTGTTACATTCTAGATCTTTGATTGTCTCTCTGATGACTCTATTGTTCCTAATCCTCCATCCAATCAACCCATCGTAGAGTCAATTAAAGATTTATATTCTTTATTTCAAGACAAAATTCAAGCTATAGAAACAACAATTACATATATTAAATATAAGATTCAACACCTCAAGGATGATTCTCAATACCATGCTAGTTCTTCTTCTACATCTCATTCTACTTCTATGACTTCCACATGTGCTCATATCAGTGAACCCCAAGTATTACCGCTACCCACACCTCTTAAGTTTGATTTCAATTCTAAGAAACATGATATTCTTCCTCAAATCCTCACTCATCAATTAATCAACTTGTCATCTACTCATTAGTATCCCTCTTATCAGCTTGCAAAATACCAAGGTCTCCCATATTGCAATTATCATTAAATTAATGGACATAATGACAATGATTGCTATGCTCTAAAATGAAAAATTGGCCACCTTAAGCATTATGGTATCATTTCATTTGCTACACAAAATGCTGCTACATGTTCATCTCCAATTGCTACATCCCATTGGGTTCCTAAATCTGATTCATCTATGTCTAATGATCATCATATCATCGTTACTAATGTTCCTTCTACAATAAGTCAAGAGCCGCCTAAGAAACTTCCTCTCAAAATCAGTTTTAATCCCTCCTCCTCTCAATTCTTCTACCACGTCACCAAATCCTAAGCAACTTCCTCTCAAAATCAGTTTGACACCTCCTCCTCTCAAGTATTCTATAACGTTATCAATCCCACATAAGCTATCACCATTCAAGATCCCTCTCCACCCTACTCCACTTCCACGTCCAATTCATTTTGTCAAACAAAATATTCCTTATATTGATGGCCAAGAAACATTTCAAGCCCCATCACCATCGCAATGTCTTTCTTTCATCATCCAATAGAAATCCATCACTCACACACTTAGGGGGCATTGCACTCCCCCTTCTAGCACTATCAATTGTCTTTAGAACTATCAATTATCTCTAGCACCTACACTCATACTTAACACTCCATGCTTCATGTCTAATATTTCTAAGCACTTTCAAACCCTTTGATACATGCCTTGTATTGTAAATACCCTATGCTACATTCTAGTTCCATGGTTCATACTCAACTATTGAGGGTATAATTCTGAAATGAACCTCAAATCATTCACAATTTGTGTTATGCGCTTCATGGTACATATTTCTAACATTTATTCCCACAACACAATCATTTCTTGATGACACACTCTTGTTTTATGGTTTATTCTTGATTGTTAAGGGAGAATTTATAAATGAACCTCGTCTCATGCATATCCATTGAGGGTGTTGCTCTACCATCTTCACATGTTGCATACCATACCATCACACTCATACATTACATTTACATATTTTGGTTGCATTTACTCTTAATAGCTTATTATATTTACATGTTACACTTTGTTTTCCATGCTAGATGGATTCTTAGTATGTCATTATCTTTATATATATACACATGCACATTCACTTGGTATTTTGAGGTGAATGCAGATCTCTTACAGGTTCTTACATGTTGTAATGATGTTTGGCACTATACCTTTTACGAGTCTCATAAAGGCTCCAGATGGCATCTGATTTTCTACTATCACATACTACACAAGTTCTATTGCTACATTTTTCATTACTTCTCATTATAGTTACTTTACCTTTCGCTAATTTATACATTTTCATGAAATACTACTTATCTTTCTAACATGCTAATGGGTGCTTCATGTGTAGCATTTTCCTTGTAGGATATATACAACCATGGATATCTGTCACTACTTACTTTCCATTACTTTCTATTACTTGTTATTATATGTTATTGTTTATGGGCTATGCACTATGTCTTGTGTGATCATTGTATGATTTTGGCCACTTCGGTCCTGATTCTCTTGTGACATTATGAATGATGTCCCATGTTTGAAACTTAATTTTCATGGTCTATCTTTCTTGCATACTTTCTTATTACATTTTTTCCATTACATGATTTGCTTATAATAACACATATTTCTAGCCCACTTTGTTTACATGTGCCTTGGTTTCTACCATGCACATCCCCTACCCCCTATAGGTATCCACTTCATATTAGTATCAGGTCCTCTCCTTTGGGATGCATTCTCCTACCATCATTGCATGCACCCCAAATGAGGGGGCATACATTGGGTGAACAAATCACCCCTACACCAGCTCAAAGATACGGTTAAAAAAACACAATACATAAACAACATAGGTTACAGTCCCAAAATTGGCTCGAATCGGTCTTGGGTTAGAATCACGGAGAAGACACAAGTGCCTAGAATAAGACAACAACACCTCGGGTGCTTATGTCCTTCATTGAGCACTAATGTCCTAGGGGAAGATATAATAATTTTCTCAGTACAACATAGTCTACAAGAGTTCACAAAGAAATTCTATAGTTATAGGCACAAAGCTTCAATTACAAAATGCATGATATCTCATATAATTAGGAACTAATCGGGGAAAAAGGGAACAAATTGGGATGTACTATCTGCAGTGGTGTTTATTGGGCAGAGTCATGGAAGGAGAGTAAAACTATACCTCTCTCCTCAACACTTTCCTTTGGCATGAGATCACCCAAAAAAATCACTCTGGGTGTGAGATCTCCCAAAAACTCGCTCTTCACAGTATTTTCAAGACATCTTTCTATCCCTTTACACTTTTACATATCATGTGCACACTTTTCGTTTGCTACTTTTACACATTTCTACATGCTTTACTCAGTTTCTTATATACAAGACTTTGACTACTCTTTCACTTTTATTTTTTCAGGTTTGTCCTTAATACACAACAAGAAGCAACCTACGAAAAAAAATACAAGCACAATAATAGGTACAAGCAGCACATACGCTTCACTCCTAGGGTCACTTTCCTTTCCTAGTCTTCATGCTTTGCTTGTCCACTTAATGCACGCATTTCACCACATGCTCTACATTATCACAAAGTATGCATCTCTTATCTAAATTATGTGATCGAGTATTCACATAACAACATAAAGTGGGGGAAATGTAGACACAAAATCACACACTTTGGTACATTTCTAGGTCTTAAACACATACTAGCATTCATATGATTCCTAAGAAAGAAAATTGGTAATTGACAACCATCTCTTGGCCTCTTTTATGTGTTTCTTGTTTTCTATTTGGTCTTACACACCTTACAACCCAGTCAATATTTTACTTATTTATCTTTTATGGCTCAGACACTAGCACCCATCCAGACAACAATGTCGGGGCACTCCTGTCTACTCACGGTGCCCCGCCCTTTTCAATCTTACTCACTTCTTTTGGGTCTCTTTTATATTTTGGGCATATTTTTTACTTATGGGTCAGCCTTCCAGTTTTTAATTATGAAATTCAAACAAGGGATTTATATAAATACATAGTCATGTGTTCAAAATAAAGCACCAAGATCTAAGCATTATTACTATCACATAATCTTGCATCCAAAAGGAACCTAACTCACTTCAAGGCATTCATCTAGTATTAATTCAAGGGACAAAGGACTGCATTTTCTAGCATACACTGCATAGGAAGGGGAAGTTCATTCTATTTCATCCATACATGTTATACATTGATACATTCTAGATCTAGCCCACTATCAAGTGCAACTTGCACAAGGACACCCTAGGGCACAATTTCTACATGCACTCACAAGAACTACATGGATTCTAAGATGTAGTGCACCTCTAAATCATAAGTTCACTCTATCGGTTGACCATTGGGGTTGGTCTGAATCCCCATATTGCATCTTTATTTTTTTGATTTTATGTGGTTTTGTGGGTTTTATAGGTTACATCTATCTTTTGCAAGCAAGGTGTGATATACAGGTGATCAATATGAACTATTTGTGACACTTGTGTGACATTGTAAAAATCATGTTACGACCATTTTCGCAGTTATAGGTGCCCGTAGAATTATCCCACACCCAATCATCCCTACCCCAGTTTAGGAACCCATGTTCAAGTTGGTTTGTCGGTTACATAATTTATTTTGAGCATTTACAACACTTTTCACCTCTTGTTCAGCAGATTTCCTAGCCTATATCACCTCCGATCAAGTGTAAATCAACTAAGTCCTTTTCTCTCTCTCTCTTGCTTAGGGTTTTGTAATTTACTTGCTTATTGCTTGTGTCTTATTATATCTAGTAATTTTATATCATAGTTTACATTCTGGTTACTCTACAAATAGGGTTTGATAAAAAATCTTTTTTTGTTAAATCAAACACTAATAGGTCACACTTAACACTCATACAACACACCAAACACTAATATGACATCCTAAACACTAATATGACTCCTTAAACACTAACGAGATCTCCAAAGCAATAACATAATTATGACACCTTATACACTAATATGATACCTTAGACATTAATAAGACACCCTAAACACTAATATGGCACCTTGAAGACTATTCGGTCACTCTTAGTAACACAAATCAAATAACCTTAAAACTAATAAAACAACCTTATCATTAATACGAATTCATAAACATTGATATGACACCTTAACACAAAATTGAGGTTTCGAGTCCACCACTTCCTGGCGAAGAACATGAAAATGGATGGGCTCAAACATTTTAAGGACAAAAACCTAGAGAACGTGAAATTGAGTTGTTCTTTGTTGGTCGGAAAGGTGCTCTTTATTTACGGATGGTATCGCTGAGTCATGTATTCTCGAGAATATGGAGAGAGGTGTGCCTTCAAATCATGAAGTATATAACTCTGGAAGGTAAATACCATAAAACCTACACCTTCCATATGACCCTTCTAAATATGTTCTGCCATAAGTTCATGGTGAGCATCCCTTTCTTCATTTTTATTTCTTTGACTAACTCTTTTCACGGATTTCCAGCGGAAAAAGTAGAGATGCCTTTACGTGAAGGGCTCATCCTTCTACTATTTGAAAATGGGAACCCTATTCTGAACTCTTCTTTGAAAGATAAGGCAGAAGAGGATGACCTCACTCTCGTGGAATGCCTTACTAAGATGAAGGCTAGGAAATGCAAAAATGTGGGGGAGGATTCTAGGTAAAGAGAAGGGTGAGGAAGGTTGTGGGGAAGTGAGCACCTCGAGAAAAAGGAATTGGGATGGTAATCTAAAGGGTTTCAAGGATTTGAGTAGAAAGGTTTAGTACTTAGAGGGTGTGCTTCAGGCGATGGAGGAAACCAATGTTTGTCAAAGGAAACTATGTTGGATAGAATTAACACTTCGAAGCAAATTGTACCTACTCAAGTGAATTCCAAGAAGAAGTTTCTGACGGAGTGGAGTACTGTGTCAAAAGCTTGGCGACAGTTGGAAGTGATGGAGGAGGGCACTAAAAGAAGGAACTTTAACTTGCATTAGTAGCTCCGAGGATGAGCTTGGAAGAAGATATTAATGTCAAGGTCATTGAGGGATCCAAGATCAAAGATAGTCATGATAGTAGCAGTGAAGGATCTCCTAAAAATTAGTTAGTGTTTTTTGGACTATTGGCAGACTTTTGGTGAACTTTGGTTGTTTTGAAGTTTTGGAGCTGGTTTTCTTTCTCTCTATTTTTCTCTCTTTGGTTCAAAGTCCTGATCTTCAATGTAAGAGTTAAGCATGTTTAACTCCTTTCTTGGAATTTTCCGTTTCTTTCTTGTTTGTGGTTTTTGTTCCTCTTTTTTAAGGCCCCTAAGATTTGATCCTTGTTTTTACCTTATATAATAAAAAAACTAATGGGTAACACATAATAACATAAATTAAACATTATAAACATAGATACAATAACTTAAACACTCACACAACATGTTAAATACTAATGTGATACCCTAAACACTAATAAGACATTTTAAACACTAATACTACACCTTTAATAACACAATTCATACACCATAAACAATAATGTAATGCCTTAAATATTAATAGGTCACACTAAACACTCGTATAGCACATCATACACTAATATGACATCCTAAACATTAATACAACACCTTAAAAATTGATGGGTCACCCCCAATAAAATATTTAGGATATCTTATACACTAATGGAATACCCTAAACATTGATATGATACCAAACAACACTAATAAGACACCCTAAACACTAATATGACACCATAAATATTAGTGGGTCACCCTTAATAACATAAATCGATACCCTTAAAACTAATAAAATACTCTTAGCATTGATATGACACCCTAAGCATGGATACGAGACATAAACATTAATGTGTCAACTTAATAACACAAATTAAACACTCTAAACATGAATGTAATAACCTAAACTCTCACACAACATGTTAAACATTAATGCGATGTCATAAACACTAATTAGACACCTTAAACACTAATGAGACACCCCTAATAACACAAACCATGCACCCTAAACAATAATGTAACACTTCAAACACTAATAGGTCACATTAAACGCTCATAAGACACCATAATCATTGATGTGACACTTAAACAATAATGGGACATCCTTAATAACAGACTTTCGACACGCTAAACACTAGTGGGAGACCCTAAATACTAAAAAGACACATAAAGATTAATGGGTCTCCCTTAATACCTTAATTTATACACCCTTAAAACTGATGGAAGACCTTAAACACTCATATGACACAACAAACACTCAAATGTCATGTCAAACACTCAAACAACACACCAAAAACTAATATGACACAATGAACACTAATGGTTTTCCTTTAATAACATAATTCAGATTCCTATGAACAATAATAGGACTTCTTAAATACTCATACAACACACTAAACACTAATGGACTCCTGTAAACACTCATACAAAACACTAAACACTAATGAGACTCCGTAAACACTCATAAAAATATTAATAGACACCTAAATTCCACTTTTGCAATCTTGTTTCCAAAATGCACGTAAATCACTCCTATTCTTCCCAATTCTATTATAATTATTGCTCTTTAGTAATTAACTAATGTTTCTTGCCACTTTGGTCAGTTAACAAGAACTTTATTGATCATCAAGCCTCTTTCACATTCAGGATGCCACTTTACGATGAATTGTAAGTCAAAATCCTCTTCAAAACAAACAATTAGCATTTATTAGCTAATTAACCCTATTTTTCCCTTGATTTGGTCAAATTACCTAGTATTGACTCAAACCCTCTTCCAATCACTCAAAATCACCCCATTCACCTCCACAACGTCTCAGCAAGCTTTAAAATCATATATTAGCCTCATATTTGACCTTAGGTGGTTGATTAAGGCTCCACGCTTCTTAATCACTTACTAATTCACTAATTGTGATTAGGAAGGCCTAATCATGATTAAAAATTTAAATCTAATTTGGGGCTTTTAGTCCCACATGCACCAAAATACAAGTTTCTTCCAAAAGGAAAACTATAAAAAGGGTGCACCTCATTCCTGTATACTTTACACCATGCTTTGATTTGCATCTCATATAATAAATATGATATATAGCCAAGTTCAATCCTTGCTTAAAGCCTTTAATGGGGTTAGTAGATGGATAACCAAAATGACCAGGTAGTCATTTGGAGAGGTCATTTCACCTTGTTTGGAGTAGCAACCATAACCATTTGATTACCCTCTTAGGTCTATTTAGGCCCATATTAGGTAATTCAAGCATATTAGTAGGCATGTTTAGTTAGATTTTGTATTGTTTTCATACTAGTTAAGCATTCTTTTAAGCTTATATCTTAATGTTACATTCCTAGACTTAGAACCTTGGCTAGATGGATGGAAATGGTGTTAGCTTTCCTTGTTTAGTCATGCAATTTGCTTTGTAAATTTTAGGGTGCTTTCATTTGGCACGCTTGGTGGGACAATACCCCATTGCATTCCATTTTTAAGCTTTTTAACTTAGTTTCAAAGTTTTTCATTTCAAAGTTTTAGATTAGTTTCAAGTTTCCTAGATTAATTTCAAATTTTTCTAGTTTACTTTCAAGATTTCTAGTGTACTTTTAAGCTTTTTAGATTAGTTTCTCAAGCTTTTTAGATTAATTTCAAAGTTTTAGAGTAATTTTCAAAGTTTTAGATCAATTTCCATTTTTAAAAGTTGTTTCAACTAGATTAGTGGTAGAAGTTGTGTTTTCTTTCTTTTTGTAGGATATAAGGAGGTAAAGCCCTATCAAAATTTCCAAGAAATCCCAAATATTGGACCTTTTTCAAAAAAATTTCTTCAAAACTCATATTTTTGACCATCTACAGGAAAAAGGCATTTGTGCATGATTGTGAGTGCATGTGCCTCACTGGAAGCATATGTGCATCATTGACTGTGTGAAAGATGACAGAGGGGCAATTGTGCATGACTGTGAGTGCATGTGTATGACTTTGAGTGCATGTGCATGACTGTGAGCGCCTGTGCACTAGTAGGGGCACCTGTGCATCAAGGTAAAATTTTCTCAAAATTCCAAAACTTCAATTTTATGATTCCTATCAGTTTTAAGGGTTTTTAGATGTTGTTTTTGTCAAATTATTGATTTTAGAGAAATATTCCTAACAAAATTGTCCTAGGGTTTGATAAAGGATTTTTGAGTAAATTGGGTTAGGGTTTGAGGAGTGATTATTTTTGCATATTTTGATTGGGTTTGGAATAGAGTTGTGTATGCTTTTCTCTTGCACTTAGTGTGATCTTGAGAACCAAAAGCACCTCTAAACCATTTTTTTGGAAGTAGGAACAATTATCATGCATTTTGTGCTTAAGAGAATAAACCTTCATTTTTTTGCATGTGCTTGATCTTTTAGTTTAAGAGCTTTTTCACTAATAAAGAAATCAAGGCTAAAATTTGTGTATGCTCTTCCTTTGCACCTAGTGTGATCTTGGGAATCAAAATCAATTTTAGTCTTTTCATTAGAAAGTACTTGGATGAATTGGGAATAAACCTTATTTTTGTAAATTTTGATGGTAGTTAGTTGATTTACAAGCATTTTTCATTGCTATTTTCTTATGATATTGTGAATCTATTTTAAAACTACTAACCATTTTGTGAAGGACCTAACTCTAGTCAAAGAAAGGAGGACTTAAACAATTTTTCTAACTACACGTGTGATTATAGGTTGCCAAAAGGAGTGTGACAAAAACCACATTAAGTCTAAAAGATTAAAAAAATACACCACAATCATCACATTATATTTGCAAGTTTCGGTTAAGAGATACGGCACATCCACTCAACTAGGATATAACCCCTTTGGCATAATCCTTAAGCTACAACAATGGGGGTGGTCTTAAAAACCCTAAAGTAGTTCGAGGCGAAGAGGGAACCTTGTGAATGAAATAGGAAAATGCTCCACATTACTAACTTGACTAGTACACCTTGGTGAGATTAGAGTCAAAGATATCCATATCGCAACCCCAATGAAAGTATAACTAAATGCACTTCGGTGCTCATTATATTGAAGGGGGTAAATTAAATCGAGATACTCCTTGGGAAACCTTGGTAAATCAAGCTCACTTTAGATATCTTGTGACACCTAGAGAGAGAACCACCTAGGAAGCTTGTCGGATTAGAGCCATTGTTTTTGTCTTAGTTGTTATACTTGAGAGCTCTCACAAAGTGACAACTTTGTTAGATTCAAAATCTTATTTTTCGAACAAGGGAAAGAATCTCTTAAAGTTTAAACCGCATGATTTTCATCATGAAATCTACTTAGTGTCATTTTTTCCTAGTTTTTCACTTGTCCTAAGACAAGGCGAAACTCTACCAAAATAACACCAATTTTATTTCAACACCACTTAGTCTACACCCTTGTTTTCTTGTTTCCCATTTTGGACAAAAAGAATGAACATATATGAATACCACTAGATATTGCATGTCCACCACTTTTGTATTCTACTTACACGACTAGGTTGTAATGTCAGAGCACAAGTGTTGAAAGTGTGCATAGTACGTACTCACGATCTAGTAGGCCCCCTTGTATCAAAAACCCATATTTGAGACTTATTATCATCGTAGTTAGGTGATTTCATCCTTGTCTTCTTTTGAGTTATTACGCTGCCCACATTATAGCCATACAATTGAGATATTTACGTCTTGTTTCCATTGTGAAATTAGGCCTAAATCTCTATATTGTAGGTTACGTTGCTCACACACATAACAATTTCTTGATATACTTAGACATAGTTTTTACACCCTAGCTTTGTCTTGAGTTTTGTGAGTGTTGAGGTTACTTTTTTAGCATCGCTATAGTGCCATTTTGATACTAAAATCTTACTTTCTTGTAAATTTTGATTACATGTCCAAATAGCATTGTTACGTTGCTTGCATTTGTATTATCCATTTTACAAATCTTAGACTTTGTTAGTGTTTAGAAACCAGACTTTTAGTATATCTTGTTAAAGGATTGCGTAAACATTCTCTTATCATTTAGGCCTTGTTTGTTGCAAACTTGACCTAATTGGTGATATTATGTTGTCACTATTTGGTTGCAAACCTATCTAGACAAAATCTTAGAGAATAAACTATTTGGTGTAACTAAATTTTGAGTGTTATACGTTATTCTTTAGTTCACAAGTTCATTTTGACCTATCGATTATTCTTTAGGAAAACTTGTGTCATATATTACCTTGCTAGGGTATATTTTTCATTATTCTTTAGTTCGTACATTCATTTTGACCTATCAATTTTGTGGCTATTCTATAGTCACCTTGTTTTAAAAATTAGTGTCATTACACTGCAAAAATTTTTGACTAAGGTCCCTTTTTAGTAAACCTTAGTGGAAATTCTTCACGTTGTATTTCCTATCTCGAGTATGCCTACTACGAGGATGGGATCCCAAAGATTAGGAACTGATATATTTGGAGGTGACAACCCTATTTAGAGGATAATATCATGGTTGACCATAGTGGTGGAGAGGAAGATTCTCCTCATATGAACATAGAGCGTCCCCCACAAATTTTAACGATTACATTTTTCAAAACAAACATGAGGTTCTTATGCGTGTTATGGAACTAGGAGCTAGGTTACCTCCCACGGTGGACCCTTCTCTCATTTCCGCAATGGTTCGAGGGGAAGAAGAAGTGGAACATCCTTGTTGCCATATAGATGACATATTAAACCCATGTCACGCCTCTACTTATGCATGAAAAATAATGAGGAAGTACCTTTCGAAAATGACAGAGACTATCATTTACCTCCTATTAAAATTCGTTGTGAAGACCATGAAGAACATGTTCATCATGCACAACCTCCCCCTAACAAAGATCGTAATGAAATACCCATTCAAGAGGTTACGTTAGAACAACAGGTCCAAGCCCTCACTCGCCAATTAGCAAGTTTGGCTTTGCATATACAAAAGGAACAACCAAAATTTGTGAAACAAGCCATACCAAAGGAAAAACCTAAGGCTTTGTTTCACAAATTCCCAATAAACACTCCTTGACAGGAGACATGAAAGGATCCTTATGAGGACTTTTTCACCAAAAATTGGGGTGGGCATACACCTAGGCTTAACCCTTTGTATAGACCTCGCTGCCACCCACACAAGATCCACTTTTTAATCAAGAGTGGTCAACAATGAAGAACGTCCTTCAAGCGTTACGAGAGGGCCAAACCGGTAACAATAATAAGAAATATCGGTTTGATGAGTTATTTCCTTACCCATTTGACAAAGCCATGTTGCATGTACCTTTCCCAAGACATTTTGATTTTCCAAAATTTGATAAATATAAGGGAAAATGTGACCCTTGTGATCATATAAAATACTTTTATATGGCATGTCAAGAGGTGACATTCAACGTGAAAATTATCTTATGTTCTTATTTCCACAAATTTTAGGAGCAACGACACTAGAATGGTTTTTGTATATCCCTAAGGGATCCATATCAACATGGCCAGAACTAGCAGATAGTTTCGTATGACACTTCTCTTTCAATATAGAAAATGATGTTACCATGTTAGATCTCTATAATGCCAAGTAACAAAACAACGAAAAACTTCGCTGCATTTTTACAAAGATGGAGAGGGTTAGCTAGTCACTTCCTCGCTCACTATCCGAAAATTAGTTGATAGGCATATTTTTTCCCAACCTTCATCCAGACATTACATTCTACTTGCAAATGCATTGTGGTAACACGTTTGAAGAGGTAATACAAAAAGGGAATCAAATTAAAAAGGCATTATTAGATAGAGGGACTCTAAAACCTTTCTCCTGCAAACACAACGATTCTAAACCTAATGATAAACCAAAATTTGTTTAGAATAAAAACAAGCATGTTGTTAGTGATGGGATAGTAGACTCTAAGCGGGTGCAAGCCATTCAGAACCACACACCTTTAAAACTTGCAAAAGGTAATCCACCTACGGAGTATAAGTGGCATACTTTCACTCCTCTATCTGACTCAATGTCATCAATACTAAAACAACTAGAGGCGGTTAATATGGTTAGATATCTTGAAACTACACCTTATGAGGACAACACACCTAAACCATCATGGTTTAGAGATAATGAATATTGCTAATTCCACCGCATTAAAGGTCACAAAACAGATAAGTGTTTGAAGTTGCAGCACTACATCTAGGACTTAATCGAAAGTGGCAATGTGGAGATGGATTCATCCACTCCTAAAAAATCCCCCAATACAAAGAATTTTCCTAAACATAATCAAGACAAGAATTCTAATTATGTGTCTAATGAGGAGAATAATTTTGATGCTCTCATTGGTTGTGTAGATACACCTATTGAACATGTCAACACAATAACTCATGTGATATCCCCTGGACTATCTATGTCTAGGCATGTGCTGACAAAGACTGATTATCACGTAGTTCCACATACTTATGATAGTAAGGAACTTAGGTTTCAACATTCCCATCAAAGGATTCCTATCATAACTAGACCTCATTTGATTCTTTGCACTAAAGAACCCATTCACTTACCTCTTCCCCCATCTTCAACTCATGGTAAGTGGTATGATTCTGATTCTTTTGATTCTTCCAAAGATTCCAATCCCAATTATTCTAAGTCTTCTAATTCTTCTAAAGATTCCAATCTGAATTATTCCTCTAATACGACTCCTAAGTCACGGTCCTCCTTGTCTTCACAAGACCCCATTTCTCAGTCGCCTCAACAACCCCTTCTTCCATTGAAGAGATCTCTAACTCAAAGTCCTTCTAATCAATCATCTAAGTCGAATCCCATGTCACATTCATCCAATCAACCACTTGTGGTAGAACAACTACCCACACTAATTGATTCATTTCAGAATGAAGAAGCAATTAGATAATTTATAAGGGTACATGAATACATTCATCTAGAAGTTTGTGAGCAAGAAACCTTTTTAGACCTCAATACGTTTGAATATTGGGAGGAAGAGAATGATTCCTTTTGTCAAAAAATAGAGGAAGACCCTAAGATCATCAAACATGATCCTCCTCTTATTCTTTCATCTTCACATTCTTCATTGGGGGATGAAATGTTTGGGTCTAGCATTGATCCACTGCCTATCTTCTCATTACCTAATCATTCTTTATCTATCATGATTCCTCCATCGCAATCTTACCTTGGATCACCACTTGGTATCCCATCATCTTCTTCTATATGTGGGCCACCTCTAAGTAGCCCCACATCCTCTATATGTGGCTCACCTCCTAGTAGCCCATCTTCGTCTATATTGGGGGCACATCCTAAAAGTCCCTCATCTTTGATTCTTGGGCCATGTCCTAGTATCCCATCTTCTTCTATATATGGGACACCTCTAGGAAGTCCTTCATCTTCAATCTTAGGGCCACATCCTTGTAGTCCTTTATCTTCAATCTATGGGACACCTCTTGGTAGCCCATCCTCTTTAATTCTTGGACTGTATCCTTCGCATCCATCATATTTTTCTTCTATCAATGATTGTGGAAAACCCACCATCATTTATCACATAAATTCTATTTGTCCACTTTCTTCTCCCACTTCTCGGATCAAACAAGTCATATAATAGCTTATAGGAAACCAAAACAGTTCCTTCATCAGGCTCAGATCAATAATTCCAAGAGCTCCAAAGCTCACAACAATTTAAACAATCTTAAAGTTTAGAATCAAACACGCTTCAAAAATGCACATCAATGCACCCATCAAGTATGGTGTAAAGTGCAAAAACCTCTAGATAAGGACCTCAAGTTCCCACACACAAATCCACGTTTCATGATAAAACACAGTCATCTATTGAGTATGAGCTCACCACAATCATTGAGATCGGGGATAATATGACTCTTGATAAGCAAACATGCCTAGTCTTCCTTATCAAGGAAATTGCTAACATTGTTGTTGGATCTTATCACACCAAGTGACCTTGTCGGTCCCACCTTTCAAAAAGACAAAATACAAAAAAATGAGAAAACATTTCAAAAATATATCAAAGGTACAAAGATCAAACATTGTAATCAAGTATTGCATACACATGGATGTTCTTTCTTCCCTTCCTTGTTATTCTTTTGCAAGTCTTCCTACCATTTTCATCCCTTCAGTGATATTTTGGTTAGCCCATTCACACACATTTTGCAACATTTATCTCTATGGTATCCATTTTGCCTTGGTCTTTTATCACCTTTGTAAATTAAAGAACGAATGACCTCATAGAGATCCTATCACAATCAACATCTTAAAAACTTGTTGCGAAGAAATTTTGGATATATTTGTTAACACTAACCAATGTTGTCATCATAATCACTTTCACCTCCTTCCATCAAGCTATTAGTGGTTCTTAACCCCTTTTCAAACAAGATATCTGAAATAAGTTTTCAGAAAGCAAAAGAATCAATCAAATCAAAAAGCACAAAGTTGAAAGCAAATGATAAAAACAAAAGGAAATTGATATATAACTATCTATTGGAGTATTTATAATAATATCTACCGGGCTATAGATGCCTCGATCGTGGTAGTAGAGAAATGTTTTGATTAGAATCCAATGAATCTCCAAAGTCGGGCTATGGATGTCCTGGCAATAGCTGCAGAGCAATGTACAGCTCTCTTCCACAATCCATTCATAAAAATCAACTTTGAAAAATAAATCATTCCTACACATTAGCTAGGGTGTCTTCACTTATTGTCTATCAAATCTTCCCTCAAAGAGGTAATGAATTTCCACATGCACACACTAGATCTCTATGAGAAAACAAGATTAGTATGTTACCAAGTGTCTTTTTTTGGACCTTGTTCAGACTCTTACTCTAGTCCATATCTTGTCTCATGTTTCGTGCTTTTGGCTAATACCTTCTTCATCACAAGGCTTCTAAGCTACATTCAAAACATTCACATTATTATTCTACTTCGTTCAGAACATCCATGTGTATAAGATTTCCTTTTTCCATGTTTGCGAGACACCTTTGTCCCCTTCACAAAATCAATCTTCCACTTCTTTCTATCATGTGCTTCTTGGCCAGCTTACACTAGGGGCATCCTTGCTCCTTCCTATCATGTCATTGGGTTGTGTTCATCAGCATGTTGAGCCTATCTAAATTGGCCCCGATCCAACTTCTTTGCATGAAGAGTTTGCCTTTGAATATTACCATCTAACGCCGAGGGCAATTTCACATCTTCACTTTCTTGTGCATGTGCATGGAATTCTGCCCTTGTACATCCCATCTGTCATTGGGGCATCCATGTTTCTTTATTTCCTAGGCATAGCTTCCAAAATTTTTATAAAAACAAAAACATTCAAATATGTTTCAAAAATTAAAAACATTCAAATACGTTAGTCGGAAAAGTCAAAACATATAAATAAACATAAAAACCCATGAAAATTAGTAATACAAATTTAAAAACCTAAATTTATCTTACCATTGCATATTTTTCTTTGATACCTTTCCAACGCAAAAACAAAGGAGTCGTTTCGAGGTTGGGAGAAGTTATGGCCTCCGAAAGATAGGTAGTGCATTCAGTGTTGCACAGGCGCCTGTGCCCCCATTCTCAACACTACCAACACCCATGCTGCCTCACACAAGCCTAAAAACCCCAAAATAGGTCAGCACAGGTGCCCAGGCTCCCATATTGGCTCACAAAATTCAAAAATCCATCAACAAGGTCAAAGACAGGCTCCCAGCGATGGCTCACAAAATGTAAAATCTCATCAAAGTCATCACATGCGCCTAAGCGCCCATGTTGGCTCAAACAATGCAAAAAAAAACCTCACAATGGGTCATCATAGACACCCAAGTGCTCATGTTTCCCAACAAAACCCAAAAATCCAAAAAGGATGCCAACACAGGTGCTCCCCTGAGTGCATAGGCGCACCCAACGATTGCGCAGGCCATAACTTTTGCTCCCGACCTCAAAATGACTCTGTGTTTTTCCTTTGGAAAGGTATTAAAGAAAGATACACAATGGTAACATTAATTTTGGCTTTAGATTTACCAAAAATTTATGGTTTTTCATTTTTAAATGGCTTGCATACAGATTGAAGCATGTATCACCTTGCATTATCCTTAACATCGAAATTGGTCCTACAAAACCATCTTTTTGACATTTTTGCTTATTCTTGTCTCAAATGACATGTGGATCATCATGATCTACCTCCATTAACAAATTTGGGTCTACTTATTATGTTGGTACTCCCATGCAACAGTGAGTTGTCAAGTACTTATGTCATAATGCACGAATGCTTTCCATGGGACTACTTGTGTCCTCCATTTTTCCCTCACATGTGTTATTGTTTGGGGCATAATTTTTAACCCTTGTCGTTACAACACAAACATTCAAGAACTGCAGCTTGATAACAAAAACATTGGTACAACTGTCTTGAAAGTTATTTGTTTGAGTATATGTGATTGTGCTTGTTTCTCGGTTAGGTTAACTGGTTTACTTTCTCGTATTGCATTTCATTTTGTTTGTTGCATGGATTTAACCGTCATTTTACTTTCTTGTATTGCATTGCATAGTTTATGTTGCATGGAGTTACATATTTTTAGCAGAAAACAATTTTTATTAATTTAACTTTTCATGTTATATTACACTTTTGTTTACCGATGATGTAGACCTAGGGGAAAAATGATACAAACAAGTTGCTTATTGAAAGGTTGGATGCAAAGATTAGGCTTTTCTTATATTCTCCATTAATCATTTCTTCTCCATTATCATTTATTATCACTACTAATTTTTCTTCCAAATCACCCAGGGCAATAAATAACCACATTTATCCCTATCCTTATTCCTTCTCAATACCTAAGGGTTTCACGCCCGTTCTGACCCATTTTCTTCTATCCATTTCAAATCATATTTTCGATCATCGATTGACTTCTTCTATCACCCCATTGACACTCGAGGGGGAATCCTTCATCCTACTAATTTTTCTTCAAAAATTCACCTATTTATGTTTTTCTACTATGTTTGAAGTGAAGTCACTAACTTCACCTCCAACAGGCAAATGTAGACACCTAAATTCCACTTTTACAATCTTATTGCCAAAATGCACACAAATCACTCTTATTCTTCCGAATTTCATTATAATTAGTGTTCTTTACTAATTAACTAATGTTTCTTGCCACTTTGGTTGGTTAACAAGCACTTCGTTGATCACCAAACCTCTTTCGCATTCAAGATGCCACTTTACGACAAATCGTAAGTCAAAATCCTCTTCAAAACAAACAATTAGCGTTTATTAGCTATTAACCATATTTTTCCCTTGATTTGGTCAGATTACCTAGTATTGACTCAAACCCCTCTTCCAATCACTCTCAAAATCACCCCATTCACCTCCACAATGTCTCAACAAGCTTTAAAAGCATATCCTATCCTCATATTTGACCTTAGGTGGTTGATTAAGACTGCACGCCTCTTAATCACTTATTAATTCACTAATTGTGATTAGCAAGGCCTAATCATGATTAAAATTTTAAATCTAATTTGGGGCTTTTAGTCCCAAATGCACCAAAATACAAGTTTCTCCCAAAAGGAAAACTATAAAAAGGGTGCACCTCATTACTTTATACTTTACACCATGCTTTGATTTGCATCTCATATAATAAATATGATATATAGCCAAGTTCAATCCTTGCTTAAAGCCTTCAATGGGGTTAGTAGATGGATATCCAAAATGACCAAGTAGTCATTTGGAGAGGTCATTTCACCTTGTTTGGAGTAGTAACCATAACCATTTGATTTCCCTCTTAGGTCTATTTAGGCCCATGTTAGGTAATTCAAGCATATTAGTAGGCATGTTTAGTTGGATTTTGTATTGTTTTCATACTAGTTAAGCATTCTTTTAAGCTTCTATCTTAATGTTACATTCCTAGACTTAGAACCTTGACTAGATGGATGGCAATGGTGTTAGCTTTCCTTGTTTAGTCATGTAATTTACTTTGTAAAGTTTAGGTGCTTTTAATATTAAGCAATAATGTAACACCCTAATCATTAATAAGACACATTAACCACTAATCGGTCACCCTTAATAGAACAATTTAGTCTCCTAAACAATGGTGCAGCACCACCATAAAAATCATGCGATAGACTAAACACTCACATAACACACCCAACATCAATGTAATACCCTCAACACTAAGAAGTCACCCTTAATAACATAATTCAGACATCATAAACACTAATGCAACATGTTAAACACTCATACAACACACTAAACACTAATGGAACATGAAACTCTAAACACTAGTGTGTTCCCTTAATTAAACAATGTGAACACAAAACACTAATACAACCCTAAATTATAATATGACACCCTAAATAGTAAAGAGGGTTTCTTTTTATAGATCCACCCCAAATGTTATAAATCGATAATTTGGACTTACTCTCTCAATATTTGTATGGATATAGGGGATAAACGTGACCCAACTATAAAGAGTGAACCTATCTAGACTCTTATATACTCTATATTTGTTTGGGGGTCTAGTGGTCTAGGTTTTTATTTTTAAATATCGATATGTGGCACAAATGTAGCACAATAATTACCTCTAACCTAAAAAAACATAAATTGGGATGCCAAAAGGCAATCCCACTTTATTTCATTTCTTTTTTCAGCGACGAGAGGAAAGAAGAAAGTGAAAATAGATAGGAAAGGAGAACCCTACTTGAAAAAAATAAAGGATAACTAGTAGTAAGAGGAAATAGCAAAAAAAAAAATAGAAAGGAAGAGGAGAAAGGAACAAAGACATTGTAGAGAACATAAAAAAATGGGGCACCGACATAAATTACAACAAAACTAATACCTAAAAGGAAAGGAAACCCTCCACCGAAAGAAGAAAAAGAGTATATGATGAATCCCAAATTACGCTTATGTAGATTTTTATTTGAATTTGATAAATAATGTATGTGAAATGTAGGATGTAAAATGTAAATATTAGGATAAATTGTGTAAACCCTATAATATATTTGAAAGGAAATTATGTAAATCCTAAATAAAATCTAAAAACCCTAGGATAAATCATGTAAACCCTAGTGTAAAATGTGTAAACCCTAGTGTAAAATTGTAAACCCTAGGGTAAATTGTGTACAGTATAAGGAATCGATGTAAACCTTAATGTACATTTATTTGTAGACCTTAGGTTAAATTGTGTACAATATAAAGAATATTGTGTAAACCCTAATGTACATTGTGTAAACCCTAGGGTTGCCTTGGGGCATGTGTGTGATTTTTCTAGGTGATTTCATGCCTTGCGAAAACATAGTGGTTACCATACATTTAACCAAGTCCATACCACTTATGAGTTTATAAGGCATGTTGTTCCCTCTTCATATTCTAATATGGATGATATAATATACAATTATGATCAAGATGTCAATCCTCTTGTATTTCGAGAAAGATCACCCCATTTTCCCATACACCAAAGAGGGAAATGGGTGTCCCCACTGTGAAGAGGGAATTTTGTATTGAACATGCAAGGAATTTTATACCAATTTCAACGTAAAAAAAATTGTTTGGGGAAAAATTCCATGAGAAAATACCAATAAAAATGATAGATTGTTTTGGCAATAGATTATTGTGTGACATTCATATCTTGTTTTGGCATATTTAAAATTATATATTTTATTGTAGCATTATCTATTACCCATTTTTCGGGATCAAGATCTACAACAAAGGGTCCATAAATGGTGGGTTTAGTAATATTATTTTCATTGTTCTCCTCTCTTGTCGTGTCTTCTCATCTCCTATAGACTTTGATTGTTTATTTTGGTTGCTAACATAAGAATTCAAAAATAATTCTCATGTTCATTAAAAACTACATTTGGGCATAAATTTGTATTTCATGTACTTAAAAATATGTTTATTTTTTATTTATTTTTCAAAAAATTATTTTCTCACTCAATACATTTTATAATTTTGATTTTGATATTAGAGAGGACGCAACTTGTTCATAAAAGCATTTGATGCATTTACTTGTGGTGGCTCTAGAGATCGTGATCTGACACAATATGACATGGATGAGAATTTAGACAAAACACATGTGCCATCTCAATGTTCATTGACCTCTACATGCCCACCACGAAGGTATAAGTTTATAATATATTTTGTAATTTAATAATATTTTTCATATGTAAAATTATAATTATACATCTTCATAATGACATGTCTACTACTTATAGAGACCTACAAGAGCCATCTTCTTTTAGGGTGTCCCCTGCATGGAGGTATAAATTTACAGTTTATTTATTAATATAAAAGTTTTCTCTTAATTGAACAATTATAATGACTTGATTATGACAAGTCTACATCTCATATCAACTAGCATGAGGATGAGAATAGTCATATGATGAGGGAGACTTCTACACGAAGGTATAAAGTCTTCATTTATTATTTAAAGTGATTTTAATTAATTTTTATAATGAGTTGACATTTTTATAGATCCTCATCGAGGTAGTCCCTCTCAAGTTGTTAGGAATAAAAATAAAAAAGTGAAACGGTGACATAGTGCCCCAAAAAGTATGAATGACCTACTCTTGAGTGGATTAAGGGAGGATGAAAATGCACTCTCACCCCCTCTAGTAGAAAACTTTGATAGACCCTCTCATCTTGTTCGTAGTAATTATAAACACCAAGTGAAAGGGGACCTCAAAATGGACCTTTATCTAAAAGTATTTAGGGCAAGTATTTTAATATATTTTATTTGAGCTAGGATAATTTATCATTATATTATTTTAAGTTTTTTTAATGTATTTTTTCTTTTTAGTGAATTTTTTTATGGTTGTAGGTATTTAAAAAAATAGTTGACTAAACACAAAAATTGATTCATTCATATTGTCATTTAGAGTGGTTACAAATCACACTTGAGAGATAGAGAGTGTTGGTTGATGTAAATTTTTCAGAGTTCGAGATGACCCACTACGACCCAAAGCTAATTGGAAAATTTACATTAGAAGGGTTTAGGAGAATAAAGAGGAATTTGAGGGTAATTATGTTGTGTGAATTAATATTTTTAATAAAATAGTATATAGTTTTAAAATAATTTTCTATATTTAATATTTGTAGGTTTACTACAAAGGAAGCATAGATGATGACAGGATATGTCTTTGATCTCCCGAAATTAAGAAAGATGTGTGCTCCAATTTGTCGACAAGTGGTTGTGAGAGAACACTAATAGGGTTGGAGGTTAGTTAACGAAAAAAATGATATATGTTGATGTTTGAATTGTAAAGATGACTATTTAAATCTTTTTCTTTGGTTAATAAACAAGTTTTCTTTAGTTTTATACTTTATGTTGTCTACTTTTGATCCGATAACAATCGAGGTGGCAATTCTAGCGGGGAAACTTAAGTCATAACTTTTGCTTGTAATCCCGATTGACTCTGTTCAAAATGCATCAGAAAACTTGGAACATATAAAATATAGTGAAAGGGTGAGGAAATTTTTTAGAAAATTTTGACCCCCGAAATCCACTTTTAAATTCCTCAAATTGAATTTTTTTAAGTGTTGTCTAAAAATAGTAATTTCGCATATTACTATTTTTAGACAACACTACATAAATTTCAATTTGAGGCCTTTACAAGTGAATTTATGGGTTTAAAATTTTTGAAGGGAGTTCAGCACCATTTAACCATATTCTACACGCTCCAAGCTTTCCGATTTTTAGTGGAGTCAATCAGAGCTATGGTGCAAAAGTTATGACTCTCGAAAGTTGCCTTAGAATTACCACCTAGGTTGTTGTCTAAATCAAATTTCCATTGTCTTATAAAATACAGATATGGTCTATGATCAAAATGTAATGGTAAATGTATAACATATTAATCGATTAAAAATTTAATATATATTACAATTGATGCATGTATCAAAAGTAATACACTCAAGGGGTATGAAGCCGCAGTCATGTATCCCTAGATTTGGATCACCTGCAAGATGTGTTATTTGATATAGAAACCTCCAAATCAATGCTACTAAATAAGATGTGATTACACTTGCATTGAGAAAAGAATGACAATCGTGGGTTATTTATATGAATAAAGTGGGTTAAATCTTCCTGATCTGAATCTATAACCTGCACACAAACACACTTAGAAAAATGTTAGTTATTTTTTGTGGTTAAGGGACCTACCTTGGTTAGATCCCTAACCATTTAAGGAGATAAAAGATATTTTATTGAAGAAAAATGACAAAACAATGCATAAAAATGAATGGTATACTTGACTCGGTTGCAAAACACTTGCGGGTGTAATTCGTTGAAAATCACACGGAGTTTGGAAGCCAGTCACAGAAAGCGGCTAGCACCTGTGTTGAAATTTCACCAAAACAATGATTTTCATGCGAGTTACACATGTCCTTTGTGATCCACCTTCACTTCACCAAAACTTACAATACTAAAATATGCGAGAAAATAAGCAAAAACTTGAGTATGGGCTTAAGTACACAAAGAGTCGAGGGAATATCAAGAGATATGATATGATGGGAGTGAATGGTATTTCATAGTTTGTAAGTACATAAATTATTGTGACACATATGGGTGCAATGTGCATGGATGGGTGAGATGATAAGGGTCTATAGTGTATTGGGCATGTAAATGGGTAGGTGGGATGGAAAAAATTAAATGTGAGTGGTTGAGGGTTAGTAAATGAGTGATGAGGTGTCTTTTATCACCATTTTGTGGGGTTTTATATTTTTAGTTGCTTTTGTGGGATTATTTGATTTTTGGGGATTATTGTGTTTTATGATGTTTTTGGTATTTTTGAATAGGAGACCTTATGTGCAAGGTGTGTTTTCTAGTGTCTACATTTACCCCTTTTTGGGCTATGTGTTGTAGCAAACAAGATACAACAAAATGAAAAAATGAAGACAAGATGGGGGTCATCTAACCCTATGATAATAGTTTCTACAGTCACGGACTTAGGTGGTTAACTAGAAAGAAAAGAACTAGAAATGTGATTGATGGGCCACTTTAGTTGGAGTTTGTGAAGGGATTGATAGGTTGATTTCGCAAGGTAGAGACTATTGATTCAATTGAATAAGGTGTTTTGATGATTGGGTGTCATAAGATTGACGAGAAGGGTTTTGATGTGATACCCCCTCAAGTGATAGTTTTGGAGCCGTAGGTTGCCCCAACATAACACGGGATGAAAAGTGGCAGTTGATAATGATATAAAATGAACCTAGACAAAGGCATGATGAGTCAAATCAAGAACATTGTTTCCCTAGCCATGTGTAGGTGAAAATGTGATGATAGATATGTACAAAAATGGATGCAAGTTAGAGAGTGTGAGAGCAAGTGTTTCCCTACCTAAAGTGATGAAAAATGATTGCAAGGTAAATGACATGAAAAGTGGTGATTATGCAAAAGTGTGCAAAAGGTAGTGGATGCCCATGGATGTTCATTCCAAATGAGGTGGAATGTAAGTATGAAAGTGACATGGTTGCAATAATGGAGTGCAAGAGGTGTGTAGGTGTATGAACATGGTTTGTTGAACACGTGATGAGCGATAAGGAATGAGTCATGCGAAAATAAGTGATATAAAACAAGAGCTTAAACAAGGTATAAACATCACAATGGTGGCATACTAGCCATGTGTCTCATCGAGATCATGTGTGTGCACGTGAAAGTTAATTACTACTTGAAGTGAAGATCTATAAGACAATGAGTGAAAACACGATCTAATGTATAGGTGTGATTGAAATAGGTAATTGGTGATAGATGGAATGGAAGGCAATTGTAATTCATGCATTTCTTTGCTTCCAGCCAAGTGTTTATAGCCCCAACAAAGATATATTTGATTCTAGTCATAACATTGCTCTACTACCAGCCAGATGCCCATAGCCCCGATAGAGATATTAGAAAGACCCCTGAGAGAGAGTGTGTGATATTGATTTTTTTTCTGTTTTTGATTTTTGAGTTGTGACTTTGTTTGTGATTATTTTGATTTAATTTTGACATGATATTCAACTCTCTTGTTTTTCCAAGGGGTTTAGAACCACTAGTGGCTTGATGGAGGGAGTGGAAGTGATTATGGAGATGAAATTGGAAAGTGTCAACAAATAATTCCATAGGGCCTTCAAGACAAGTTTTTAAGTGTAAGAGTGTATGGATCTCTAGGAGGACAATCATTCTTAATTCACCAAGTAAGGAGAGACCAAGTTCAAGCAATTGTAGTAGATATTATTGGCTCACAAAATGTGACAACAAGATAATCAAGATTTCACCAAAAGTGTGAAACAAACCAAGATGTGGAATGTGAACGAACTGTAAGTGAAGTATGTATTAGTGAACCAAGAATTGGAATGACATATGAATGAATGGAGAAAATGTGGAAGAACATCCATGAGAAAGCATTGTTTATTGCAATTTTTGGGATATATAGAGATTTTTTTATTTTAAAAGATGTTTAGCTGTTTTTGGATTTTTGTGTGTTTGTGTTTGTGTCAATGATGATAGGTGAGATGTATAGATAATCGGGCATGTTTTGAATATATGTGTCGGATAAAGAGAAGCGAAATGTATGGAGCATGCAGAATGCAAAGATAGTAAATAAAAAATGAGATTCCCACCATTCATTGGGAACTAGTTGAATGAGAGACATGAGGTATAAAAGCAAGTGATAAATGAGATAGATAATTGGATTGGATTGTATGATATGGATGAAGAGTGAAGCAATGGTTCCAAATATAAACCATATGATGGTGGTGAGTAGAGGACGTGAGTGTGGGGATGAAGAAAATAAGAAATATGTTGAGTGTGGTGAATGTGTGATAATGTTAGGTGGATGAGGACATGAAAATAGATCAATGGTAGAAGATAAATTGATATGAAGCATGGTGTTATTGATGTCTAAAGGAAGCATGAGAGCCATGGTATGGTCTTGTGATGAATGTATGTGATGAGAGGATGATGGCATAGAATAAGAAGGGGTATGTAAGAGTGGATGCCTAACAAATGAGAAAGTGGGAGAAAATCAAAATGACATGAAATTGTAATTAGACGGGGAGGAGGTTTGTGAGGAAAATGTGTAAGAAAAATGGTTGTGGTTGTGATAGATGATGTGAATGAAGGGGGATGAGGTAATAAGAAAGGTTCCCGAATGAGTGATGATATGGAATAATGCTCTAAAAGAGGGAAAACAATGAGAATAAGTGTTTGTGATTTCGAGGAAGAGATGGAAGAACAAGTGGATACAAATTACGGGGAATAGATGTAAGGGGAATGTGAATGAGCACAATAGATGGTATAGGATGTAATGGAGGTTTACGAAGCAATAATGGTGCCTAAATGAGTGATGATGAAGAAGGCAAGTGAGATGTATGTGGAAGATATATCTAAGATAGGTGAAGTGATGAGTGGTACCATATATGATGAAGAAGGTAATGTAGGTGTGGAAATGGGGTGTATGATGAGTGGGTGGTATATGATCAAAGTAAGTGATGAAGTAGAGGACGTAGTGGTCAAGATAGAATCACATGATGATATAGATGATGGGAATGTAGAGAGATGTGGTAACAATGTGGAGGACTTCATAAAGGAGGATGATGAGATTGTGTCCAAATTGGAAACCCATGACAGGGAGATTGAGAAGGGGATGATGTAGATGATGAGACACGAGGGGAACCTGATGGTATAGAGGTAGTGTTACTAGGTGAAGTAGTGGGAGATGGATGCTCAATAAAAATGTCCAAAGTGATGTCGAGAAAGTCCTGAATGATTTTTTGAAGTTTGGGACATGATTCAGTGGAATGACCATCGGGACATGAGTTACGATGATATCCACATGTTTCATGGGAAGCACACCACAATGACATGGGAGGTATGGGAGGGAGAGTGATGAGATGGGTGTCAAGAAACTTATGGAGAATATACGAAAAAAGTGACTCGATCAAAGGAGTGAATTTTCCAGGGGGTTGGACAAAGCAAGGAGCCCTAGTAGAATGTGACAAATGTGAAGATGTGGGTGTAGAAGGTGATGAAATGTGAGGAACATATGGTTGGATGAGATTGTGAACATGGGAGTGTGATGTCTTTGTAGTAGGAGTGGTAGAAACTAAAATGTGCGGAAAGGAAGGAGGATGACCAAGATGTATATCCTCGAGACATTGTGTCATATGCACGGCCTCGTCGAAAGTGCATAATGGATGAATTTATAAGTGGTGTGAGATTTGTGGAATGCAACTTTTGGAAAAGAGGTCAATGAGCTCGGGTGTGGGAGTGGAAATGAGAAGTGGTGAATGAGTGCACTCCAACACGCAAAAAAAGTCAATAATAGACTCATTATGGGATTATCAAAGCATGTGTAGGTCAATTAGTGGTGCTTTTGATGCATATGGATGAAGAAGTGAGATATGAATGTGTAAATGATATGTTATGGGAGGTGGGAATACCACCAAGTGCTTGGCCAATGAGTGAAAGTGGGAAGGTGCATAGGAGGAGTGCATCATCATGTTGAATGAGGTGGCATGCATAGTGGAAGAGATGCAAGTGGTGTTGGGGGTCCTTAGTGCCATTGAATTTTTCAAATGTGGGAAGTTTGAAATGTGGTGGATAGGGGTGGCATGGTACCATGGGGTGAATAGGCTCATTAAAAATGGTGTGATAATTCAATGCGGGTGGAAGTTCCCAAGTGTTGGGACTCAAGCTTGGAAATGCATTCGATGAGGTGTTAGTGGAGCACGTTGGGTGTGAATGAGCATGGGAGTGAATGGATTCCATGGGGAATGACTAGGTAAAATGGCTAGGTAGAGAGCGCACAAGGACAAGCTTGGAGCGTGCACGGGAAAATTTATTTGGGGTTGTTTTGATTGTTTATTGGTTTTTGCTAAGGGGTAGACTTAGCGGAGGAGAGGGCGAAAGAAATAGAGGCACGGCAGAAGAGGCGAGGGGTAGAAGTGATGGAGGCACAAATAAAGCGACGGAGGCACAACTAAGGCGACAAAGGTGTAACTAAGGCAACGAAGGTGAAGATAATGCAACGAGTTGCAACTAATGCAACGGAGGTGCAACTAATGCAACGGAGGCATACCTAATGTGATGGAGGTACATCCATTGTGATAGAGGCACACCCAAGGAAAAGAAGGTGCACCTAATGTGACGGAGGCACACCCAATGTGAAAGAGGTGCATCTAATGTGACAAAAGTGCACCCAAGTCGATGAGGCGCACCCAATGCGACAGAGGCACTTCCAGGTGTGAAGGCAATGAGGCATAGTGACTCGCTCGGAGAAAATTTTGGAATGCAAATTGCTAACTAGTTGTGCTTGCGAATAACCCAGGGAAAATTAGGAAATGTTAATTTCTAACCAGGTCATGCACACGTGACTAGCTTGGGGAAAATTTTGGAATGCAAGTTACAAGACTAACAGTGAAAAAAATTAGGTTATAAGGCACGAGGTTGTCACCAACAGCTTGTAAGAAGGTTGTAGAGGCGAGTTATTCCTACGACCAAAATGAAGTGAGGAGATTGAGAAAAGGATGGATTGAAATGCACAAGGGGTCGGAGCACGTAAGGGGATGACTAGAGCGCGTAAGGGGACCGGAGCGCGCAGAGGGCCAAAGTGCTAAAGTGCTTGGTGCAGGGAGACATGCAAGATCAATCAAACAAGCAAAGGGGTTGATCGAAGTGCACAAGGGGACCAGAGCACAAAACGTGCAATAATGTGTGGGGTAGTAGTGCAGCTTGTGACTAGGATTGTGAAATATGAATGAACCAAATGAGCAAGATGACCGAATGGAAGAAAATGGGAAAATGATCTCGACTAGAGAATCGCAAGGCGATTGCAAGGTTGGCTTACAATGCTCTGGAAAAAATGAAAAATGACATAATGTAGAAAATGTGATTGATAAAAATCATAGGGCGATCATTCCTACAATTGGCTCTAAGAAAAATTGTTGTTGAAAAATCACAGGGCGGTCACACCTACAAGTGAGACCGGGAAAATCAAGACTTTGAACGTGTTTTGTTGTGGAGCCTATTTTCATGTGTGGAAGTGTTGAAGACTATACACTAAAAGTAATGTACACTCTCCATAGTTTTCTCATAGCGAGGGGTTCTGGGGCGCAACCCTCGAGAATTTTTGGCCTCGAAAATTGTGTCTAATAAGGGCAAGATTTTTTACCCATAGGTTTATGGGGCGGTTTTGGCCCATAGTTTTTATACCACGCCATCAAGAAACCGCTGGAATAAATAGTTGCCTATTTATATTCTTTTGTGCATATGGTAGGGTTGATGTAACATTGTAGATGTGTGTAAGTTCAAGTGTGAATTCGATATTGTATTGAGAGAAGAGGTCGCTTGTAATAAAATCGAGTAAGTGATTCTTAGTGGACGTATCCCAAATTGGGTGAACCACATTAAATATTGTCTCCATATGGTGTTCTTTTATTTTCTGCACTTTTATTTCAGATCTGTAATATTTTTTTTCATATTAGTTTCTACTATTGTGATTCTGAGTGGGATTGCTCCATATATTTTATCCCTTATTTCCTAATGTAACAAATGTCAAAAATAGATATGGAAGTGCGAGAGAATATTTTTAAGAATAGAAACAATCACGAGATATGCAACTCCTCAATGGAAATTGAGATGAGGTATTTTGATTGGGATAATGTTGTTTTGTTTGTTTTTCAGGGTAAATATGGGCCCAATTAGTTTGGATGCCTATTTAAATATCTCTCTCTAGCTAACAAGGTTATTTGAATGAGTACATTCACCAAAAAAATCTAGTTGCGGACTTAACCCCTTGATCAATTAAGATAGGGTCGTTATCATGAACAACATTAGGTTTACCTCACAGGTGGAACTAGTCAATCAAGTTGGGTTGTTGACCGATGAGTCCTCTCAATTTGGCAGCTACTTTAGGGTTCTTGTGGTACTCCTCAAAATGAGATTTATGGATTACGCCAAGTACTTCCCACAAATGCGGATGTGTATTCATTCCCAATTCTATCTTTTAAGAAGAAATAAGTATTTTTTATGTTTTGCAAAAAAAATTGCAAAACAATGGTGTCTACGACTAACCTTTTTGGCAAAAATGCAACACAATCGCTCTGCTAGGTGACTAGCCTGCGACCAACCATTTTTTTGCAACAAATCTAAAAAACCAAGCATTGATATGCAACTAAAATATTAGGAAAAATAAAAGCAAACTAAAATTAAATTATTTATCTTAATGATATAAAACCCTAAAGAAGACACAATTAGATTAGATTCAAAAAACAAAGCAATTTACCCACAACCAAAATGGTCCCACTGTGGTCGCCAAAAATGTATACCTAGATTTGGATCACTTACAAGATGTGTTAGTTGATATAGAAATATCCAAATCAATGCTACTAAATAAGATGGGATTATGTTGCCATTGAGAAGAGAAGGACAATCATGGGTTTTTTCAATGAATAAAGTGGGTAAAATTTTCCTGATATGAATCTATAACCTACACACAAACACGCTTGGAAAAATGTTAGTTGTTTTTTTGTGGTTAGGGACCTTCCTCACCATATCCCTAACCATTTAAGGAGATAAAAGACATTTTATTGAAGAAAAATGACAAAACAATGCATGAAAATCAATGTTATACTTGACTCGATTGTAAACCCGATCAGCGGTGTGATTCACCGAGAATCACATTGAGGTCAGAGGTCACCACAGTTCGATTGGCACCTATATTGAAATTTCACCAAAACAAAGTGATCTTGTGAGTTACAACTATCCTTTGTGATCCTCCTTCATTTCACCAAAACTCGCAATACCAAAGTATGCGAACAAAGAAGCAAAAACTCAAGTGTGGGCTCAAGTGCGCAAAGAGTCAAGGGAAAATCAAGAGAGATGAAATGATGGGGGTGAATAGTGTTTTATAGTTTGTGAGTGCATAGAAGATTGTGACACATATAGGCACAATGTGTATAGATGGGTGAGATGATAAGGGTCCATAGTGCATTGGACATGCAAATGGGTAGGTGGGATAAAAAAAATTAAATGTGAGTGGGTGAGATTAGTAAATGAGTGATGAAATGTCTTTTATCTCCATTTTGTGGAGTTTTATATTTTTTTGTTGCTTTTGTGGGATTATTTGATTTTTTGGGATTATTGTGTTTTATGATGTTTTTGATATTTTTGAATAGGAGACCTTATGCGCAAGGTGCGCTTTCTAGTGTCTACATGTCGAAAAGGGTTATTGGTGACTCATCGTTTAGGTCGACAAAACTTAGAAGAGGTGAAAAATATTAATTTATGTAATTTAATCATATACTTGTATTAGCAAGAAGTGCGCTATAAGAAGCACACAACAAAGAAAGTGTGTGCGGCATTAGAAGATTCGGGATGGAACATAAAAGACTTTAACATGTTATCATTAAAAAATTTAAAGGTAAAACAAATCAGAAGGATGAAAAGGATTTAAAGAAGGACAAGGATGATCAAGTTCAGGAAGAGGAAGAATATTATGAGGATCACGTCAAAGATGAGGAGGAACGTGATAAAGAGAATGATGAGGACAACAAGGAGAATCAAGTTCAGTGACAACAAGAAGATTATGAAGATCGGGGGTGGGACGACGAGACAGATCACTTGGATATTTAAGATGTAGTTTTACATCTATTTGTTTTATAATTCAGAGAGACCCCTAATACTCCCTCAAAATTACATTGTTATATATTATTCTAAATCACATTTTGAATTAAAGCAATGTCTATTTTATTATTGATAATAATATTTGGATACTTTTCAAATTCTTGTACAATTTATCAATATTTTAGTATCTAATGTTTAATAGTTCTAAACAAACAAAAATGCAATATAATTATTCATAATTATACCATTTGTAATTACGATTAATTATATTGTTTTTTAATTTACTCGATCATATTTATCATAACCACAAGTAATTGACAATATTGTCACTAACAAACTTGTTCAAACAACGTAGATCACCAATCTGGGTTTTGTGACCATGACGCTTACCATCCCTTTGGCATCGGAAAACATGTCCCCTATCAAACTTTTGGCATTTACAATTCAATTGCATCCACCTTTCAACACACGTACAGAGAAAAATTCAAACCGATGATTTTCTCAAATATGTCACCACAAGGACCCTTCAACCAATAGAAGGAATTGCTTATCGGCATAATGAATGAGATGTGGCATGTTTTCATATCACAAGGACACGGAAGAAGAAACTACAACCCAAATGAAACCATTCATAAAGAAAGAAAAATAAATGAGGAGGTGGCATATGTCACCTTCTTGTTGGTGCTAAGCATAAAACGCAAAGCATGGAAACCATTGCTCCCTCTCAGTAAATGAAATTTAGACACGGTAGTGCCAAATTGAGAGAGTGAAATAACCGAATGAAGGAATGGAAAAATTAGAACCGAGACACGTCAAGCAAACAAAGCATAAAAATCATACATGTGCCAAACTCTCACCCATTGAAGCGAAACAATAGTAACAAATGCAGGAAAAAGGTGTATAATATATGGGAACTAGGGATAATAAGAAAAGGGAAACAAAACATGTACCTCATAACCAAATAAAAAAAAAAACTTTATGTTCAATCCTTATATCCCTATGTAAAATCAATTTTCTTTTTCAATTTTAAAATTTTGATATTGGAAAACAATGGCCCTACTCTTTTCGAATTGGGTATTGTTGGTGACAACACAAAGATCGTGATAAAGATCATTTTGCCAAATCGTGAAATACTTGTGCTCTTAAAAGAGAGGTCGGTCTGGGATTTGAATAGAGACATGGATAAATGGTAAAAACAACATGTAGCATGTGGTAATATGCCTCTGTTTCCCTACCGTATTTGAATGAAAATGGTACATCTATCCAAATGTTGTGCATGGCTCTTTTGCATTCTAGAAATTACAATTCGTTATTTAAAAGAACTATTGTGTAGTATTTGCAACAGTTTCATGGGTTGACCTTATCCGAGGTATCCCTTGAAATTATAAAGTCAATTTTAAATAAAGGAACATCTTTCTGTTTGTATTAATTTGATGCCAAAAGAATCTTTGTCAAAAATGATGATAGGCATATGGGATATACCATGTGCATGTTATGGCTGTAGTATCTGAAGCTACTGAAACTTTACTCCATGGCTTTTCTTTGTGAAAAAGGTAAAGATGGCTATAGAGAAAAACTTTAATGGCTTTTTAAGATCAGTGTACATCAGACAGAATTATTAATGACCTCAGGTGCAATAGTCCAACCTCTTTGTGGCAATATATCACTTACTGAATTAGAAGCAAGCAGTGCAACTCTCATAATTTCTGGAGGTCCAGAAATGTTGGCAGACAAAATGTTCAAACAGCTCGAGGCTTTAAAATCACCAAATGCAATGGGGTATCTTTGATGTGGTAACTTTTCAAGGTTCAACTGCATGGTTTTGAGCCGATCGACATTGACCCATATTTTATTATTAGTAGTTGACAAGAACCCAATTCTCACAAACATGAATCTCTTCTAGAATATATTTTATTATGAGCAAATCTAAGCTTTTATAATATATTTTACGGCCTTGAAAACAGTAATGTATCTTCTATCAGGGAATATAACTAGCAATTGCACCATAAATGTGCAATGGGAATGCCGATACGCTGGCACATAAGAGGGGTTGACAATGGTGGTAGTGATCAAGAAGTTTATACTGAAGAGTGTTAAATATTATCTATCAAATCAACGACATTCAAGAATTTAAACAACAAATGAAGTTTTTCCTTTCAACGCAAAATTGGATAAGGCATAGATATTCACAAAACGATTTAAATTGCACAACAGGTAGTGATGCAACAAGGGCATTGTTGTTTGATACATGCCATCTCAGCTACAATCCCTCATCAAGCATCTTGGAGATTAGCAACCCTGTCCTCCGCATAAATTGACATTTGCAGATATCCGTGTACATAATAAAATAGCGAGATATTCATATTTTAGATAGCACCTTTAGAAACATTATTACAAATGACAATGAAATTTTCCATAAGATATTTCTCAAGTTTCTTGTATTTACTTGGAGGAACATTTCAGCTGAATCACTGATAATGACTAAACATTTAAACAAACTCGATGAATTTCCCACCATGATATGCTTCTTTGCTAACCCAAGGTTGAAGTTATGTCTGCGATAACATATAACAATGATAAGACAATGTCTCAGATTTCTTTACATAAAGTTAGCTTGTTAATTACAATGAGTGTGAGGAATGATAATCAATATCAGGAAGAATAAAATAGTATGGGACAGTAAATATAGTACCTTAAATGCTAAAGTAAACATATGAAAATAACATGTTTGCACATATAAGTACTTGTGCTAGAATCCAAATCGAAGAAGTAAGAATAAATTGGAATATTTTATGTATGGAAATCCAGTATTGTAGATGGAGACACAAGTTAACAAAGCAATGATGGAAAACCTGTGCAAGAATTGAAAAATAAAAATTGTCAACACCAATATATAAGTAAAAAGGTGGAAGAAAAGAAAACGTAGCACATACAGTCACATAACTATATTCAAAAGAAAATATAATAGATAAAGCACCAAATATGAACATAATAGATAAGAATGCTAAAATCCTTGATTTCTCCAAAAATAATTTGCCTTACCTTCAAATGATCAGCAACTAAACAAATGACCAACAACTAAACAACAAATATCCAAAACATAGTTACAAGCCATGAAGTTCCAAATAACTTTCCAAGTTCAAACCACTGAACTCACTATGGCTTATTGGCAATGCACTAAAATCAACTGATTATGCTCTAAAACAACCTTAAATGCCTCATCTAAATTCCAATGCCTACTATTACTAACACCATGACAGAATTGTGATCCTCATACTGAAAAAACTAACCCAAAGGAACTTGAAATATCCAAAAACACCATACCTGATTTCTCCACAAACAATTTTCCTTTCTTCAAAAGACCAGCAGGTAAATAACAAGCATCCTACATGTAGTCTCTTTCATGAACAACTCCTCTAGTTCTCTGTAATGTTTTAGTAACAAGTCTACAACTGACCAATAAATTTACAAGTTTGAGTTATAAATTCAATCTGAGCACAATGAAAATTAAATGGATGTGCGAAGATCCATAACAAATCAATTGCTTTATAAACAATCTAACCCAAAAAATATTGTAAAAAATCAAATACCCAAAATCTGTATACCTGATTTCTCCTCAATCAATTAGATTATATTATAGAATTCTTCACACCCATCTCTTGGTTGATTTTTTGTCCTTCTCCACAAATTTTATTGGATTTTTTTGTTTATCTTAACTTGATCATGATTCATAAAGGCATTAGCATTAGCGAGCACATATTCAAGACTAAATTTGTTTTTTTTTCAATTGAATAAATTCAAGCTTCCATTGAAATATTTAGTGCAAAGTTTTTCAAATTAAAAGAAAAAACCAGCTTCCTATCATATATTCAAATATATTTTACTGGTATATTGCATCCGTGACATTATTGAATTCCAACAGAAATTAACAACATAATTTTAGCAGTCAACCATTTCAAGAGTGCTCCATATTACATTCAACTAACAGTAAAGAACAAAAACAAAAAAAAAAAAATAGAATCCTTCACAACATGGCCCAGAATCAGCTAATGACATTTAATGTTAGAGATTATACAAATAGTCTTCTGAAGAAGAATAAATTCTACACAGACCAGTCAACTACATCACATTTGCACATGCAAGTAATTGTCGCTCTTGTAGATGAAGACATGAATGCACAAGCCATATGGACAATTTCATGCCTATAAATGTGGTTAGAAATTTAGATATGTGTGTACAAAACAACATGCAGGTATGCATGGATGTGAAATTTAAATCTTGTTGAGGAAGACAGATGCATAATCATGAAGAAGTTTGCATTTGAAATATAACCGCAGGTCAAATTTTCCATCTCATTTCAGTGTATGTGCTGAAATTCAAAAGACAGCTTCGATATATGAGAAGAACATTTAAATTTCCATTACGCTGACAACAAAAGCAGAGAAACATCGATTCAATAAAAATTAAGATTGGTCACAACGAAATTGACATGAGTTAGTCTCATCGTTTGACATCTGAGGTCTTTGTTTCTAATGATTATGATTCACAATACTCATTGTCCGGTCTACATTGACCACCTTACTAGTTGAGTGTTAGGACATAACATAGAAATACCAAGTTGGCTCCCTTTAGTCTATGACATTCATAGACTCTGTTTTTCACACACTGGAGATATTCTCTCTAGAACCATCTTCCCAGTTCAATAAGCTCCATTAGAAGTGTTAGCACAACATGCAATAATATCAAACCCTAGAACAACATCAATGTGGCTCCCCATGAACCAAGTTCCATAACAACCATTTCAAATGAAAATAGTAGCAGCAACTTCCCTCCCAATAACATTATGTAAACTGACAATAGTTGCAAAAGCCAATGCGAACCAGTTGCGTCTCAATTTGATTGACCTACAGGAAAAATCTTTAGTTTCCCTATACTTTGGAGAGATAGAAGCAATGAACACTTCCAATCAAGGATATTTAATGTTATGATAATTGAAAAACTAAATGCCACTATAAATTTCTTCATGGATAGTTACATCATAAAGAGATATGTTACGTTGCATAACTCCAAGTCTCGAGAATTAGTAATTTCTCTTGAAGCAATAAAAGAGAAGGGGTATTCTAGTCGTGGGCCTCTCATAAACACCAAGCTATTCATTTTCTTTCCCATGTCCGGCAAAATTTCTTGTAGTTACTACTCAAAACAATGCAAGAGAGATATTCTAAGCTAATAACAATCTCAAAAATTCTTAAAAACAACACAAAGGGGGAAATGCTAGAATTGAGTTTTTACATTATAATACAAAGTGGCTTTTTGTTAGATTTTTTTGTTAGAATGAACGAGAACTGTTTGACAAAATGCCTCCACCGAACAACTTCTGGCCACAAAGGGTTGCATGCGGCAAAATAAGAGTGTGGCAGCAGGGTATCGACTTCCATCAAAGCATAATAGAAAATCATGACTGCAAACCTAATGTGTATCAAAAATGATTTTATCAAATCATTTTCAAACCAGAGCCTTCATAAATTCAAAACACCAACTACAAGGTTGGAGTAAGCCAATAAAATATTTTTGTATTCTTGATGCATATAAAACTTTACAGATCAAGGATCAGAAACCTGCTCATAATAACATGTAAGCTGACCATGTTAACCTTTCCAAACGAGTTACATAAATGAATTTGGATATGTATAAGTAATTTTAATAGTGTGAGGTATTGGATAGAGACTGAATAAAATGGTTGTAATATTCTTTCATAAAAATAATTAAATTGTAGTTAATACCTTTGCATCAGCATAGAGCTTGCAGGACAAATTTCTGTGGGCTCTGTAATGTCCCCTTTTCCAAATCAAAGACCTTTGGCCCTTTATGTCTACCCGACGGCCAAAGGGGAGTTTTTAAGGGTGACATAACTTTATTATTTTTATTATATGGTGCTATTGTTTCTAAAAAATAATAATATTATGAAAAGCACATATAATAAATGATAAAGTTAATAATAAATTAAAATGTCAAAATACAATTAAAAGTAATTGTATTAGAAAGGAGAAAATGCGACTTGCCTTGGGAATCATTTTTGGGAGAATGTGCCAATCAGCCCAAAAAGGAAAATGCGACCAGCATAGGGGAATGAAACAATTTGATTGGCCGATTTGAAGGTGGTAGTTGGGCTGATCTCCCTTTAAATAAACAAGTCGACTTGTATGGGAGTATCCAAATTTTTATTATCATCTTTGCATTGCTAAGAGCTCTGAGCTTTTACCAGAAATTCCAAGGACGAAAACCCTTGTGAATTTATCTCTTGCGGACGAAAACCCCAGGAGATTGAGAGGGGATTTCACTCAGAAATTCCTAGTGTTCTTCATCGAGACTTCCGTTCGGTTCAGCCATGTGTGAAGAGGGATTTGAAGGTGTTTCCCAGTGATTTGCAACCAGCAGTTGGATCAGTCCATTGTAAACAGTCTGGCAGCGAATTCAGAGGTATTTTCATCTGAAAATATTTGTCAAATAATTGCCATCATTTTGTAATCTGATCGCTGTACTTTTATCGGTTAAAATGTATTTTGAAGATTTTCAAGCTGAATAATAACAGGCTTCAGATCTGATTTTCTAGGCCATTTTGGGACTGTAATAAGTTCAGTTTTTTTATATAAATCTGTCCCTAAATATCTGAACAGTCATTAGAAATCAGAAGTATTTTTATTTGGCATGATTTATACCGTTATCTCTCTTCAACCCTAGTCGCATTTTCCAGATCTGCACTAGGAACTTGATATAAAATACACAGAAAACTGTATTTGCTGTTTTTGATTGATTAAAAATCAGTATAGTATAAGGAAGATCCATCTAGGGATCTTTCAGTGGTATCAGAGCATCAATCCTCCCACCTGGAGGGTTTTGTTTGGGTTTGTTTTATGCAGCCTACAGAAGTTGGGCCACACCGATATTATACAAGGAGTCAGGCTCGTATTCAAACAGATCTGAATACTGGAAGTGGTTCCAGAATTATGGACAGAAGGGAGGATTCACACACTCCACGACGAGAGCGACCTGATCCAGATGCTCTTTTCAGCGGTATGATCGATTCCCATCAGGAGATGATGCAGACTATGAGACAACTGATGGAGAATTTGATTATGGATAGAACAAGAAATCGACATGATAGAAGGGAAAGATCTGCGTCCATAGCCAGCAGCCACAGAAGGCACAACAGGGTACCTACTGAAGTGGGTAGCGTGAGAGGTTCCCCTCCACGTGATAGGAGATATACAGAGGAAAGGAGACCCACGAGGACTGCGGATCGACCTATGCAGCCTAGATTCCTGCAGAGGGAGGAACCACCATTAGTTGAGGAGCCATTTGAAGACATAGCCTTTCAAGATACTGTGATGGCAGCGCATGATGAGTGGAGAGCCCTACCACAGGAGGTTCGGACTGCCTTTCCCCTTCATCAGTATTGTGCTCAAAGGAGGGAAAGCTTGAGAGCTAGACAGTTACAGAGGCCTAGAGAACAGCAGAATAGGGAGTTGAAGCAGGCCACCAACAAGGTGACCCTTTCCACATTTGATGGTAGTGGAAAGATTAGTGCGAGAGCATGGATTCACAAGCTCGACACATATCTCACTCTCAAGCCTATGCAGGAGCAGGAGGCTATCCAATTTGCCACGTTGCACCTTGAGGGAGTAGCGTATGATTGGTGGCACCATGGGCTTATCACTCAGAGGCATGATCTTCTGCAATCATACAAAGAATTTAGTGAGAAGCTGATTGCGAGATTTGATCGCAGGGATGTAGAGCTTTACTATAGGGACTTGGCACAACTTCGACAGAGTGGACACGTTGATGCATACATCAACGAATTTCAACGTATAGCAGTGATGGTGCCAGAGATGCCTGAGAGGCGAGTAGTGATGTTGTTCATTGAAGGACTTCATGACAGGCTGAGAGGATTGGTCAAGGCTCTTAAGCCTACTACTTTGCATGAGGCTATTCGGACAGCCTTGGACTTAGACACTACTCCAGTGCAGCCCCAAAGGAAGAACATCAGGGAGGAAAAATCAGAACAGCAAGAGCAGCCCACTTCTTCGAAGGTTGAGTTTACACCCAAGAGGGAGACTGTTTCAAAGAGTGAGCTTCGCCGGAAAAATTTATGCTTTCATTGCAATGATCCGTGGGAGCCGGGGCATAGGTGTCTTGGGAAAGGCAAAATCCATCTCATAAAGGTTGAGGATGAAGAGTCCGAGGATGAACAGGAGCAGCCAACACCAGGCATTGCAAATGAGGGTAGACTCACCTATCTTTCGGGAGCACCCAAGTATAATCCATTCATGTTTGAAGGCACAATGTTCGGGTGTAGGATCATGGCACTACTGGATAGTGGATCTACACACAACTTCCTAGGATGCAGGTTTGGTAGACCAAAAAGGTTTACAATGTGATAACTTTGAAGGCTTTGATGTGACTATAGCAGGAGGTCTCACTCTTCCATGCAAGAAGAAGGTCAACCAAGTTAGCATTTTCTTTGGTGAGTATACACTTTGTGATGATTTCTATGTCATGGATTTAAAAGATAACAATGTTGTTCTTGGCATGCAATGGCTTCATTCGTTGGGAAGAGTCACTCAAGATGTGGAAACTATGGAGCTGAGTTTCCAACACAACGGGAAACAAGTCACCTTAAGAGCACTCAAGTACACGCTGCCCCATAAAATGGCAGCTAAGTCTATGATAGTTTGGGACCAGGAATCATCTCGTGAGGACATCTACGCAGATTTTTCACTGCATATCAGCACGGACCAGCAAGGAGGTGATGAAGAGTGCGGCAAGTTCGAAGCATACATGAGGACGCTGGTTTCACTAATGACAAGTAAGTTACATAAGTTTTTTTCTGCAGTGTTTGAGCAGCATTGTATAGTGCATATGAAGCTATTAAAAAAGCTTCGGCTGGTCTGGGATCCTGGAACGGGTAGAATGCAGAGTTGCAGTTTATGATTGCTTGGGGGCAAGCAATCTCGGGAAGGGAGGACTGTAATGTCCCCTTTTCCAAATCAAAGACCTTTGGCCCTTTATGTCTACCCGACGGCCAAAGGGGAGTTTTTAAGGGTGACATAACTTTATTATTTTTATTATATGGTGCTATTGTTTCTAAAAAATAATAATATTATGAAAAGCACATATAATAAATGATAAAGTTAATAATAAATTAAAATGTCAAAATACAATTAAAAGTAATTGTATTAGAAAGGAGAAAATGCGACTTGCCTTGGGAATCATTTTTGGGAGAATGTGCCAATCAACGCAAAAAGGAAAATGCGACCAGCATAGGGGAATGAAACAATTTGACTGGCCGATTTGAAGGTGGTAGTTGGGCTGATCTCCCTTTAAATAAACAAGTCGACTTGTATGGGAGTATCCAGATTTTTATTATCATCTTTGCATTGCTAAGAGCTCTGAGCTTTTACCAGAAATTCCAAGGACGAAAACCCTTGTGAATTTATCTCTTGCGACGAAAACCCCAGAGATTGAGAGGGGATTTCACTCAGAAAATTCCAAATGTTCTTCATCGAGACTTCCAGGTTCAGTTCAGCCATGTGTGAAGAGGGATTTGAAGGTGTTTCCAGTGATTTGCAACCAGCTGTTGGATCAGTCCATTATAAACTGTCAGCAGCGAATTCAGAGGTATTTTCATCTGAAAATATTTGTCAAATAATTGCCATCATTTTGTAATCTGATCGCTGTACTTTTTATCAGTTCTGAAGTGTATTTTGAAGATTTTCAAGCTGAATAATAACAGGCTTCAGATCTGATTTTCTGGGCCATTTTGGGACTGTAATAAGTTCAGTTTTTTATATAAATCTGTCCCTAAATATCTGAACAGTCATTAGAAATCAGAAGTATTTTTATTTGGCATGATTTATACCGTTATCTCTCTTCAACCCTAGTCGCATTTTCCAGATCTGCACTAGGAACTTGATATAAAATACACAGAAAACTGTATTTGCTGTTTTTGATTGATTAAAAATCAGTATAGTATAAGGAAGATCCATCTAGGGATCTTTCAGGGCTCTTAGTCAGTTTGTTTGAGCAATAAAAAAACACCACCTAATAGTTTTAGAGAACAAAAACCAACCCCCTGTCAAGCGGATACATTTGGAAAATAAGATGTTCTTAGTGAAGATGAGGTAAATTGAATAATATAAGATGTAGCAAAAACTTCAAGCTATAATTTTCAAATTTACTACCAACTACGAAATTGAAGTAATCCCATAAAAACTTAGAGAAACATTCCTTTTAAAACAAAGGTGTGTCAATGTTTTTAAGAACTTTGTGTGTCCTCGTTGAGAAATCAAATCCTAAGAAGATCTCTAAAATAAGCCGCATGGATGGACGGGCACCCATATTGCACAGTAGCAATGGTATTCTTAATGTACACATTCATTGGTCCCCTTGTACCTATTTTCAGTTCTTATTAATCTTATTCAACAATTCCAAACATGCCCTGTACCAGCCATGACAATTTTACAAGAAACTGTGCAACTAATGAAATTTGCTTACAGAAAATTAAACATGATTTAAGTAACCCTAAAATTCCTATGAACTAAGCAAATTGAGTAGTGTAAATAATGAACATCGATGAGATAGGGTTTGAATTTTATTCTTGACATGTGTCTTATGCAACCAAATAAACAAGTGGCAAGCCCTCACCCCAATACATTCATCCCACTTGAAGTTCCTTTCACCTTTCTATAACCTCACAATGAAATCGTATGGGCATTATAAAAATCATAATATAATAAACAAAACAGTAAATCAGCTATTCATTGCTAGAAATAATTTACTGGACAGGAAATAACATTTGCCTCTTTAGAGATTTTTGCAAGGCGTCCACTTACAAAAACCCTTCAACAACAATATGAACAGAGCATTTCTTTTCTCATATGCCGAACCTTACAAACCACCCAAAAAAGTAACAGAAAAATAAAATGAATAAACAAAAGTACCCATGAAAGAAATGAAACGTGGCAAAAATGAAAGCACAACATGACCATGCAGCAAAAAAATCAATGGAAAATAACTACATGTTGCCTGATTTTGTCTGTAGCAAGACATCATATAATAATTTCACCCTTTATAGCACACCTCTCTCCCAGTGTAAGTCATTCGTAATATTGGGCGAGTCTGGTTTGGTCCTGTTTATTTACCAACAAAATAAATATGATTGCAAATTTAAGGTTTTGACAAAACTTTATGAACAAAAACATTTAACGGAAAGTACCCTGAATTCCAGCATGTATAGAAGGCATTTAAGGATAAAAGAAAGTGAAGTTCCATATAATGTCTGTGGGATTTGAGCGCATGAAGCAAAAAAAAAGGATTAACGTTACTTGGGCTGGATTGAAGCTAAAAGACCAAGTGATTAAGAATATAGTGTGGCTCCTCTTTATCTCCTCCTCCTTGGGCAGAACAAAATATTATGGGATTTAGAACACAACAAAATAACATTATCCATCATCTCAAATGAGCCTTTTAAGGCAGTCAATATGATGAGGGCTTCTGAAGAAAGCATGGTGTCCTGTTCCATCTTCCACAATGCCATTGTTCATGGGGCGTGGTTTCTTTGTCTAGGAAGGTAGTTTTATCCTTTTTTTTGGTTTTAGGCTATTAATCTTATTATGAATTAATATGAAGAAAACTTCATTAAAGACCAAAACAGATTTAGAAAGATGATATGCAAAATAGTTTTCATCATTGACAGTTTCATACCCTCTTCCCTACATAGAGATGAAAGGATTTCTACGATCAGAACCATTATATTAAGGTTAGATTCTAAGAAGAAAAACACAAACTTACTTCAGCATTGATGGTGGCAATTGGTTTTGGAACTTTGTTTCCATCTGATAAACATCAGGAAGCAACTCAACGACCGGAAGCAGTGTGACGAAACCAAGTCATGTAAAGTTTTGCAAACCCGCAACGTGAAGCTTAGACCAAGGAAAAAGTGGAGGCTGTAAATTGACAAGAAAACCTATGAGCAGGCAACAAGCTCCGTATTTATTCACTAAATGTTTAGCCAGAGTCAGAAAATGGCCACAGAGACGTCGAGCATAATGAGTATAGTCCTCTAAAGCATGCATGATTCCAAGAAGACTAAATTGCTAGAAAATAAAAAACCTGAGAAAACCGAAAGCATTCAAGACAATCTATTTGAGCAACAAGATAAACAATGAACTGCTGCGCATTAGAAAATGAATCACGGGACACCAGTAATTTATAGTCTTACACGTGTAACGAAGGCCACCCAGTGGCAATTCCAGTCGAAGATAGAAAATAGAGAAACAACTCGTCTTCAGCGGTGTGCAGCTGATGAACGAAAAACAACATTAAAGCAGGCACAACATCCCCTTAACTGCATAAACCCAGGGGATACTGCGAAGGCTGACATTCGACCCCAAACATTAACTCCCATAAATGGCACAAGAGGGAAAATCCTGTCGTGTTGTGCGTGCCAATATTCACACTGCTCGATGCCCTAGTATGTTGTACAAATGCACAATGGCCAAAGACATGGAACCCGAGAAAAGCAAACTGCGAAGATGCAACAAGCACCTAAGCGTGATCCATTCTCCACAATTGCTGACAAAATCAACGACAGAGGTTTAATCAATGGTCTTGCACAGTACGACGTGACTGTCCTTCGTCAATCGCAAAAGGACAAGGTAAATGTTGCAAACAGTTCATCGACGACGGAGAATGATCGAATGGTCATCCTTTGTACAACAAAGCTCCCAACCATTGATATGCACCTGACAGGTTAATGTGGCCTGTTGTGAAACGCCTATCGGCATAATGAGTTTAAGATTTGTTTTCTAGAACACAGTTGTTGGGTTTTAGAGTATGATAGCAGATTTTGGGCTCACAACTGTGATATCAAAATATCTTTCTAGGGTTATGAGCAGCCTTCAACATTATAGAGAGGGCATTCTAGAAGTTTTGCAAATGGGGGTAGAAAGCTAAGCGGGCTTGATTGTAGGGATAACTTCATGGTTAAGTGCACTTCAACTAGAATAGTACTGGAATGGATGGCCTCCCAAGATGTACTTGTCTTTCCCCCATGAGCAAACCTAGATGCAATGAGTGCCAAGTAGACCATTAATACTCGCAAGAGACGGGTTCTTGTAAACTACTACTCATGAAATGTGGGTCACCATAGATTGAACCAAAACCAGGCAGTTATATATTATGTTCTAGAAGTTATTTGATACATTCAATCTAATCTTCCACTAGCACTTGAACACACGAAAAGGATTGCTGATGTTACTTTAATTCAATTGTAATGGTGTGGGTTATGCTAAGGATCACATTCTTCATTAACTTTCACTTGCAATCAAAACCCTGTAAAAGATTGAAAAGTACAATTGGCATAAGGGGCATTTAAAGCTCGCATATTAAATTTGATGTGGAGCATAGACAGACCAATAGTCGCTATAAACATGTCTGATAGCATGAACATTAGAATCCGTGTGGTTTCATTCATCACTAAATCCAACACTTCTAACAGATCTCACACTAGAATGACATGATCTGAGATGAATTAGTGGGGATTTAGCAATAGCAGCAGCTTTCCTTATAAGTGCATTTGAATGGTGAGTGGTGCATTAGAGTAAGCTTTACCCTTCTTATGTCACAATCTTCATGAACTTCCAATATTAATTGAACATCTGAAAAAGGTTGTGAAGTGTAAGTAGAATTGGCACGAGGGACGTTTTCTTGTATAAGCAAAATTGGATGAGAGGCATTGCATGCTTTCAAATTTGGATTTGGTGATGGAACATATGCAGGTCAATATCCATCATAGCGCATTTGATAGCAGGAAATCAAATATCAAGATGCACAAGGTTGTGCAGAGGAACATTAAATCCATTGTAGATTCATTTCAAACTCAATCCACAGCTAGATCTGCCACACAGACATGATCTAAAGATGAAATACATTGCATTTAACAATGGCAATAGTTGTCCTTATAAGTGGATTTGAATGGTAAGCAGTGCTCCAGAGTTTATTATTTCCCTTCTCATATTAGTTTATCTTCATGAATTTCCACTTGCAGTTGAACGTCTGAAAAAGGTTGGAAAGTGGAATTGGGATGGGGAACATTTTGGATTGTAAGTGAATTCAGAGGGGCATTCAATGCTGGCAAATTTGGATTTGATAATATAACATTGGCAGGTCAATATTCACCATGAACACATCTTATAGCAGCAAAGATGTAGGCAGTCATATGCAGGAACAATAGAATCCATCATGGATATGTTTCCTCCCTCAATCCAACTCTTATAGCAGACCTTGCTATACATCTTCCAAACTGACATGATCTGATACATAATAGCAGGAATTTAGCAATAGCTTTCCTTGTTAGTGCATTTGAATGGCAAGCGACAACACTTTATAATTTTTTTCTTTCCCTCATGTTTAGTTAGTCTTCATGAACTTCCATTCGCAATTGAATACCTGAAAGTGGAAGTGCCATCAATATTTTTAGTATATGCAGATTCAAAGGAAAATTCCATGCTTATGTCTTATGAAAAAGTGGGTTTACATCACAAATGCAATATATCTACCCATAAACATCACAATTCAGATTTAAATAGATTTAACACAGTAGAATCAGACTTGGTTGCCTAAAAAAATATTCCTAAAGTAATACAAATTCAATTGACAGGAGGGAATTTTTGAAGAATGTTAATTTGTCACAAATCCAGCAACAGTAATCGGAAACAGCACACAAAGCAAGTCCAAACAATAAAGCAAAAAGACCCAGAAAACTAAATGCAAACATAGAACCTTCGCCAGAACTGTTATAATATTCTTCAGGTACCATTAGTGTGTGGTTATAGAAAAGTTCAGCTAGGTCAAATGACAAATCTGATTTCACAACCATGTTCATCAGCTTCAATGATCTAAAAACCTTGCTTGTTTTTCCAAAGTTCTGCTCAGATCTTGAGGAAACTAATCTCCTTCCCTGAAACCTTGATTGAGCAGCAGCAACACCTTGCAAGAACACAATAAAAATTAGGGGATGTTTTGAAGGAACTTTGTCATCCCTTCATTATCATCAGGTTCCTTGATTTGAACAATTTTTAAAGCCACTACACCAAGTATAATACAAGTCAGCAGAAAGTCCAGTGCCATGCAAGTCTCTAACCCTTTTCACTTTCAATGCTCTAATAAATGTTTGATGCAACACTATAAATGCCAAATGCTCATAAGATGTCCTTAAATGCTTCAATGTCTACTCTAAATACTTGTAATGATTGCTTATGGCATGTGGATGCTCTTCTATTACTTGCTCATTCATTCCTCATCTTAAATGCACTAATGCACTATGCAATCGTAAACTTCAATTTAAATAAATACACTATTAGCTTGCATGGCGACACACAACATGCAGGAAAACCAACAAAGCAGGGACCACATGACGCTGGTGCACCCAGACGGACCCAAATAAAAACAAAAAGGCCCCAAAACCATACAACTATGGTTCTGCGCCGAAGGACCGTACAACATAGGTTCACCCAGATGAACCCTGAAAGCAAAAGGCCCCCAAACAGTATAGACACAATTCTGGCCCCCATAACCTTTAGTTATACGATTCTAAGGAAAAACCCAAAACAAGAAAATAGGAGGGAGAAGAGAGAAGGAGAGAGAAGAATAGAGGAACACGACAAAACTGATCAGGAAACAAGGGAAACATGCCAGAAAGAGCCTCATCTGGACCAATAATCGACAAATACACGAGTACCATGTACCCTAGAATAATGGAATTATAAAACTAATAACTAGTGTACCAAAATTAGGTGTCGACAGCTTACAAAATGGGATTTGATGATGGACCCTATGCAGATCAATAAACACCATAAGCACGTTTGATAGCAGGAAGTCAGATATCAAGATGTGGAAGGTTGTGGAAAGGAACATTTGAATCCATCGTGATTATGCTTCTCACTCGATCCAACTCTTTAGTGAATCTTTCTAAATCTCACCAAACTGACACGATATGAGATGAAATAACAGAGATATAGCAATTGCCGTATAAATAAGTGCATTTGAATGATAGGTGGTGCTTGAGAGTTTATGCTTTCCTCCTTACGTTAATTAATCTTGGCCTCAGCTCTCCCACATGCTGCTCTTGCGGATCAAAAGTAAATTGGTTTGCATGCACTTATGGTGATTATCTGTTTGCATGCATAGCATCACCAAAGCTATTTTCACAACCATGGAATGTACCTCACACAAATCCATCTAGACACAAAAATGTCCCTCCTCATCCTTAGTCTTGTGCTATCTCCATCTTCCAACCCTTTTTGGTGTTCACAAAGAATATATATCTTGGTATGAGCAACACTTACTACAATTATGTGCACTCAATGTCTACAAAGCTTCTTAGTTCTAGTTGTTCCTTTAAAGTACTAAAGTAAACATGCATATAAGGATAGTAAGACCTAACAATAAAGCTTAACAAAACTTGTCAAACGAACCAGTCCTCCCTAATATAATGAAGCAGGGTGGCATGGATTTGGTCTTCAGGACAGTCGCAACATCAGTCACAACAGTCTAAGATATAATTTTCCAGCGTCACCTCTAGCCATCATCACCAAATTGCTTTAACATGCATTTTTGCTTCCACAATAAATCAAAGGCCATTTGCAGCCTAGACTTAACCCTTCAAATAGTTGAGGTAGGTGTCTTTTTCTAAGGAGAATCAAGCCATCTCACCAAGAATTGTCACATCCTATGTTTGGCTCCGTGAGAATGCCAAACCTACTAGAGTTCTATGTCAACTTATGTGACACCGAGCAGCATTGTAGAATAATTGGCAAGGCCAAAGACTCATTTTCTATGAGTCGCATTATCAAGAGTTTCATTATTACTTTTATGGGACATTGGAAAAACAGAAATACCATATATAAAGAATGTGCATACATTCCCCATAAGCATTTTGGCACAATACTCTAGTAATGAACATTAAATTCTGAGAAATAATCCATTAAAAGCTTGAAACTCGCACCTGGAGAGAGAGCTTGACGTTAATAAATCATAATGGAATATGCCAAACTAGATTATGATTTAAGCCACTGGGAAAATGTTCAGAAATACTAACCATGAGATTAACATGAGCTGGCAAAAGAAAGAAACAACATTTGCAGGCAACAGATAGTAAGGATTAATCAATGTGAATGTTGAGTGCATCATGATACAAAACAGCCTTAGTTTAGAACAATTTAAAAGGAAAATAAATCCATATGTTTACAGAGTTGAAAGCCAAGATGCAAAGGTTGTATGCACAGATCAAATACAAGCAATAAAAAAATGTTTACAACCCCATTCCCTCTATAGGTATTACAAATGGCCAAGTCATATTTGAAAAGGTCAGGAGCTGATATTCACTGCCAATACAAATAAGAGCAAGGAAAGGGATGCAACATTGTAACAATCGGGCTCACATATTTTTCCCAAGCTCCTTGACAGTAAATGATAGTAAAACCAGTATCCTGTTTTACAGATCAATCATCATTTACATCATTTGGGTCTATTTCATCATAAATATTGCCCCCAAAATTAAGTTCAATCGCTGTTAAAATAGAAGAGTGGTGTAGACCATCAGAATTATGGGACTAAACTTAATAAGCAAACATTGGTACCGCTCCTATTCTCACATAATCCAGTTCACCATTTTGGCACAAGAATTGGTCCTTTGAATTTAAAACATAAGAGGAAGAACAGAACTCACACATGATGTCAACATTACTCATGAGCCCAAAGTGGGTGATTCATGAATGATTTTATGAATCAACTGCAAATACAATTCGTGAATAATATATTAGATATAGATTTAAAATGTATCAGCTGACTAGACAAGAGAAAACCGAAAAACCAGAAGAATCCAAATAGCAAATGTGTTCTAGTCAAGACAACAAGAAATTTATTATGTCCAAAAAGACTGGAAAATAAAAAGTACCTTTTCAGATTCTCCACCAAAAAACAAACTCACAGCAAATTAGAACTTTATGTGCTCTGCTACAGTATTAGAAATATGTATATCACAGAAATAGATAACCTGGATTAAAAAAAAAAATGAATTAATCTCCTAGAGTCGTGTACAAGACAAATCAAAATCTTCTGGTGCAATTTGCACAATCCATGAACTGAGAGTCCTCTTGGTCTCAACATTGTTCACAAATGCCAATTCATACATACTACATATGTTTAACACAACATTCTCATTCAATGTAAGAATAGGCACCCTCTCAAGGGCGTTCTCTCACCTTGATGGATCCAAGCAAATCTCTAGAATACATCAAACAGAGAGCCTTGTTATTAGTTGCTACAACATCACCCGGGTCACGATCCAACACTTTTTCATACTCTCGGACAGCTGCTGTATAATCCTTCTCAACCAAATGCTGAAGCGCTCTGTTTCGGTTTATCATATTTTTAAGCACTTCTGAGTTTGACGTTAAAGACAACTGACCTTTATTCACCACAGTTTCAATTCGCAAAAATGTAGCCTTTGCACCACTCAAATCACCAAGCTGCAGCTGAAGATAACCAACCCTCGAGAGCAAGAAGGGATCCGATGGCTTTCTCTCGAGCAGGCTCTCAAGCCACTTCATACTTGTCACATAATCCTTCTGGCTCAGATGGTGCCTCAAGATTGAATTTATGACAAGCTCTTCTCTCCTCAGCCACCACCCGAGACTTGTCCCGAGAACAGAAGCCTCAAACTCGCTTCCGGTTTTAGAATCTGCGGAAGCCTCGCCAGAAACAAATTCACCAAAATCCTCATCCAAATTATTTGAGCAATGAACATGATGATCAGTCTCCGGATACTGTCCCGCAGGCAGAGCGTCTGTAGGGTTTATAGCACCAATCTCAACACGGATGGGCTCATCCAATTTCAATGACTCAAATGCAGCAACCCCTTCACCATCAACCAAATGATGCTGAATTTGTGTACTACTAGCAAAATCCATACTGCCAGAAACCACACCCACATGCCGAATTGGGGAACTAGGGACAAAATCCAAACCCCCAGAATACCCACACTCATTTATCCTGACTAGATCCAAAACCACGCCCCCCTCCTCTGCAGATGAATATGTAAAGGGAAAAGGAACGGAAGATGAAATTACTTTCTGCATATTTTCTAGGGTTTTGGGCCCTTTTCCAATGGTTTATATGGTTTCAGGCCCTTTTTCTAGAAACTCTAGGGTTTCAAGGAATTTTTGTGGGACTTCTATAGTTTCAGGGATTTTTTCTAGAGCTTCTAAGCCCGATCACAGTGAAGGATTATTAGAGGTTTCGACCAAATGGGTATCTGTTTTATCCACAGATTTTTTCAAATTAATCTTATTTTCAACAAATTCGAACAACCCAAACAAGCGATCGAGGGTTTCCTGCCTGCGGCCGAGCCTATTGGGCATCTCAGCATGCAGCCACCTTAAGGAAAAGGGAATCATAGAGCCAAACATACCCTCATAAAAATAGCCATGAGATTCATACCTGTACTTAGGATCTTCAAAATCTCCGAGGGTGTCCAATTCTTCTGCGGCTTCTCCGTACCTTCTGAGCTTGGCGAGGGCGAGCCCATTGTAGGCCAGGTATGTCAAATGCTCGTGGGGACTCTGCAGGAGGGAGCGCTTGCGGGCTTGTGCAACTTTCTCGAGGATTGTGCGCCATGAACCCTGGCGGGCTAGGTCTTGGAGACCTGTGATGTCGTAGCAGAAGTCGTTCAGAGATGAATAATTTAGGGGCTGGTGGAGCGGATCCGTGATTTTGACGTTCTCCATGGGTGATTTTTCTTACAGAAGTCTAACGTAGATGGTCTTTTTCCCTGGTCGGTGTTTTTATGAGAAATGCCACACAGATCGCGGAGAGGGTCTTTTTTTTTTAAAACAAAGCTTAAAAATGTTGATAAAATAGTGGTAGTCATACATACATAATAACTGAATGTAAACTTAGACTACCAACAATTTTGTTGTGAAATATAGGTGTGGTGAATAAAATAGTGGTAGTCATTCATACATAATAAATGAATGTAAACTCAAACTACCAACAATTTTGTTGTGAAATATAGGTGAGGTGAAATATTGGATGAGAATTATGTGGCGGAAATGAGCTCGTTCCGTGCTTTACCATGCATGTCCTAACTCATTTGTTGTGGGTGTCCTTAACTTGCGACCAACGCTCTAAAAGGGAAGGGAATGGTGACAATGGCGTCAAGCTGGAGGTGAAGTTGGGGAGTCAAGGGCAGTGCGGTTCTAGTGGTGGTGGCTACAGTTTGGGTGTCGGTTCTTCCCCTACCTCTACACCTAAATCTTTCCCGATAGCATTGTTGGTATTCCTAACAAAACTCATCCAATGTTGGGTTACCTTACATCATGGAAAAGACAGAGATTATTCATGTGATCACCATTTCCTGTTCGGAGGTATCTGAATCTATTTTCATCCTCCAAGATTCTGCCCTTATTTGTCGGTTTAATGGTTTTTGGCCTCGAACTGAAGATCTCCACTCTTGGATCTTCTCTACTTGGACCCATGATTGTGAGATTCAACTATGTGCAAAGGGATTTTTTATTGTGTGTTTTTTCTGCTACAGTATCACTGGATTCTTCATGAGGGTTCATGCTTACGGGGTAGGGCTAGTCTTTTTCTTACTCCATGGTTTTTGGATTTTGATCCTTCTACAATGGTGGTTTCAAAAATGTTGGTTTGGGTCCGTCTCCCCAATCTTCCTCTCCCATTTTGGCACCATGTTTGTGCGGCCATTGGTAACTTTGTTGGTTATTTCATCAAGATGGATGATGAACAACCTAAACAAGGGCTATTCGCATATGCCTAGATTTGCATAGAGGTGGACCTCAACAACGGTCTTCCAGACAAGGTGGAGTTACTCCATGACAGTTTCAAATGGATACAGGTTCTTGATTATGAGAATATGACCTTCCTGGTGTAAATTATGTCATCAAACTAGCCACCTACAAGAAGCTTGCTTGCTCAATAAAGCTCAAAAAAGAAAAAATGAATTCTTCACGACCTAAGGTTGAAACCATTCACAGTGTCGGAAATGTAGAAATCCCTCTCCCTGGAAGTTCAGAGCCTATGAGTGAGGAGATTCCCCCTTCTGGTGGTTGTGTTAAAAGATCTCATGTGTTTGAATCTTCTGACTCCGACCAGCGAGATTGTCCTCATCTTGATGCACTGTTAGCCTTGCCTCCTCAGCCTTGAGATTTAGACAGTTGTCACAAGGTCTAAGGAGAAGAAAGGGCGTTTTGAGCCTCATGTTACTCGGTCGGCCCGACAATATCGGCTTCTCCATTTACTTTTGGCACTATGGTGACTCCTTCTACGCCCCAATCTTTTTTTAGCTCTATCTTTTTGGCACTTTCTGTTGTGCCCTTTGGGCATTCTGTGTTGCCTTTGTGGCATCTTGTGGGTCTGTGAGTTCTCCATCGCCCCCTAATATGTAACTCTCTTTATTTCTTTTAATATAAAAGGTTGCTCTAATAGTAAACATAACACAAATAGCTTAAAGTAGAGATATAACACAGATTTACTCTTACATAATAAATCGATAAAAGTTTAAAGTAAAGACAT